>VZQC01003206.1:5690063-5782392 GCA_009823505.1 Rhizomys pruinosus
TTTCTTGTAGACAGCATAGATGGGTTTTGTTTTCAATCCATTCTCCCAGTCTATGCCCTTTTGATTGGGATTTAGCCCATTAATATTTAAAAAAGGGTTCAAAAATGACACAGATGGATGTTCTTCCTTTCACTTTATTATTACATTTTGACTTCTAGCCTTTGATTTTTGCTCCTATGATTATGTTTTTTGTTAGCTCTTCTTTTCCTACGGTGTTTTGAGGGATTGTTGCTCGCTCCTCTCTGCCCTTTGAATCTGCCTGAACGATTTTTATGTAAGAGTTGGCTTCTTCCAACGACATGTATTTTTTTGTTTATGTCATGGAGATTTTTTCTTTCTCCCTCAGTATAGTGGATTTTTGTGCGGTACAGTATTCTGGCGTTGCGCATCCAATCCTTAACAAGGGAATGCTTTGCTCCATGTTCTTACTTGCTTCATGGTTTTGAGGATTGAGGAGTCAGTTGTAATTATGATGGGATTCCCTTTTGTATGTGACTTGTTTTCTTTTGTGGCCCTCAGAACTTAGTCTTTGTTTCTCGGCGTCTCGCTAGCATTTTAACTTATGATATGGCGTGGGGTGTTTTCTTTTCTGATCTATTGTCTCTTTGGGGTCCTATTGCTTCTTGTATTTTGTATGGGCTTGTCTATTTTTTTTTTTTATTTTTAATATTTTTATTCTCTTTTAAAAATTTCCCATTGAGATTTTTAAATGAATTCTCTTGAGATTCTTTCCTCCTCCTCTATTTTCCTATGATGTGGGAGGTTTGGTCTTTTTCAATAGTGTCCCATATTTCCTGGTTGTTCCACTTTTGTGTATTTATATAAAATTTTGTCATAATCTTTTATTTGAGCTTTTTAATATCTCTGTGTTATCTTCCAGTCTGATATTCTTTGTTCTGCTTCCTCCATTCTACTTCTTGAGGCTTTTTCTTTTCTTTCTTCTTGATTGACTGGGTGTTCTAATTCCTTTTTTTGTTTCTCCTGTGTTTTCTTTAGTTATGTTAATTTCCATTTCTTTTTCGAGTTTCTCAATCTCTTCTTTGCGCTTCTCAATCTCTTCCTTGGTGCTTTTCTTCTTTGGTTGGCCTCCTTTTTTCAGTGTTTCTAATTCCATTCGGAGTTTGTTTTTTCGGTCCCCTCTAGTTCTTTCTGGAGTTTGTCATCTGTTCCTGTTAAGTTCTTTCCGAAGTTTGTCCTTGTATGAGCCTCTAGGTCCTTTTTGAGTTTTTCATTCGATCTCTTTAGTTCTCTGAATTACTCTCTATGTTCTTTAATTTCTATGCAAATGTCTGCAATTATTCCTGTAAGGTCTGTTCCTTGGTCTCCTCCAAGGGGATCCCATTTGCTGGCTATCTCCCCTCCAGGTTTGTAGGGCCTGGTGTGGGGTATCCTTGTGCCTTTCCAATGTTGGGTTCCCTATCGTTCGTGGGTGTCCCTGTCATGTGGGTTTCCTTTTTGTGGTTCAAAGTCAAACTAAACCGAATATTTCACTATATTAGTGGATGGTTTTTTGCCCTAGCCCTCCTTCCGATGATTTTTTTTTTTTTATGGGTGTATTGACTTGGCCTAGGTTTTCAGGTTTTCAGTTTTGTGTATATATTGGATGTTGGAGGCCTAAGTTAGTCTTCTCTTTCTGTTATGAAGGTTCTCCCAAAGGAGACAACTTGGATTCTTAGCAATTCACTTGGCGCGGGGGGGGGTGGGGGGGGGGTATTGTGTAAGCCTGATCTAGCCCGCACACCCGGTCCCATCTGGGCCGGGGAACCACATGTAGAACCGGGTTTACAGTGCGGACCTCCTCTCCCAGCTGCCCCTGCCAGACCACGCCTAGAGCTGTAGAGCTGTGTACCTGGCCTGGCGCGTTATGGCGTCTCCCCTGCGACCCCGGTTCCCGCCCACAAGTCCAGCCGGGACCAGAGCAGAGGGAAATGCGACCCTCCGCTCACCCGAGCGCGGTCCCTCTGGGCCGGGGATCCCGTAGACGGGTTCAGAGCGAGACCCTCTCCCAGCTGCCCCCCGCCAGACCACGCCTAGAGCTGTAGAGCTGTGTACCTGGCCTGGCGCATTATGGCGTCTCCCCTGCGACCCCGGTTCCAGCCCACAAGTCCAGCCGGGACCAGAGCAGAGGGAAACGCGACCCTCTGCTCACCCGAGTGTGGTCCCTCTGGGCCGGGGACCCCGTAGACGGGTTCAGAGCGAGACCCTCTCCCAGCTGCCCCCCGCCAGACCACGCCTAGAGCTGTAGAGCTGTGTACCTGGCCTGGCACGTTATGGCGTCTCCGGCACCTCTAGTTTTATCACATGTGGTGTTCACTTCCAGTAGTTAAGTACTGCTGTCAACAGTGTTAACTGAGGATTACAAATATTGTCTATTTCCTTCTTCTTAGAAATATGCTTTCTTGGGGGAAATAAGGAAGAATGTGCTTTATTTCCTTGAGCCTTCAATGAAATAAATATACTTGTATTTGGCTTCTGTCCATGAGTGAAAGAAGATTAGTGTAAATGGTGTTTGCAAAACATGGCATTCTCTTGATATGATCGGAGACAGATGATGCATCCAAACATTGTCTGTTTCTTTCCTCTTACTAAACATTCTTCCTAATTGACTGTAGGAAGAAGAACATGCACTACTAGTTCCTTAAGGCTTCAAAGAAATAAACAAGTACTTTGTTTCAGGCCAAGAGTTACTGCAGAATTGCTGTAAATTGCTCCTTTAATATGCGGCATTCTCTGCTAACTTCAGCTTGACAGCACCTATTTCTCAGGCAAAAAGGAGTAGACCTCATTTCAAATATAATGTAGCAGTATAGTTTCACTTTCCGAATGGTTCTTTTAACGCTGTTCAATTCCTCCAGTTGTATCACATGTGCATTTGATTTATAATAGATGTGTAAATCTGTAAAGTGGTCCATCCCATTATTGTCTCTTTCCTACTTCTAACATGCATTCTCAGAGGAAATCAGGCAGAACGTGCATTATTACCTTCCTTCTAAGTGAGTGTAGGCAGAACATCCTGAACAAATACTGTGTTTCAAACAGTGAGTCTCTGTAAATCCAGTCTGTAAAACATGGCATTCTCCAATTACTTCCACATGACTGGATGCATTTCTCAGGCAAGGAGGAGAAGACCTTCTCACAAATTGCTTGAAGCAGTGTAGTTTCGATTTGCTAATGGTTGATTCAACTGTGTTCAATTCCTCCAGGTTATGCACATTGCTTTTGACTTCAAAATATGTATGAGGATGCATCGACAATATCTATTTGCTTATTCTTGCAAACATGCTTTCTGAGAGGAAATAAGGAAGAACGTGCATTAGTTCCTTTAGACTTCAAGGAAATGTACTTTGATTCTGTCAATGAGATTAAGCACATTCCTTGTCAATGGCCTCTCTCAAACATGGCATTCTCTAGTTACTAGAGCTAGATCATATGAGTCAGATGATGCATCCAAACATTGCCTTTCTTCCTCTAACAAACTTTCTTTCTAGCTGAGTGTAGGAAGAAGACTGTGCCCTACTTCTTTAAGGATTCCAGGAAATAAACAAGTAATTTGATTCCTGCAGGAAGTTAAAGCAGATCTCTGTAAATTGCTTCTGTAAAACATAGTGTAGAGAACACGGTGTGAGAAACATCAGCTTGACTAGACCATTTCTAGTGAAGGAGTAAGGAGTCCTCATTTGAAATTTGTTGGAGCAGTTATACACATTGTTCTTCATTTCCTCAACTGTTTTCAATTCTGCCAGTTTTATCCTATATGCCTTTGACTTCCATCAGTTAACTAATGCTGTCAGTGTAAAGGAAGGCATCCAAATATTGGCTAGTCCCTTCGGTTAGAAACAGGCTTTCTTAGAGTTAGTAAGTAAGAACATGCATTAATTCCTTAAGTGATCAGTGAAATATACTTGTACATTGACTGTCAATTAGTTTAAGCTGATTCATTGCAAATGACGTCTGTAAACCATGGCCCTCTCTAGTGATTAGAACTTGATGATAGGAGTCTGATGATGCATGCAAACACTGTCTCTTTCTTTCCTATTAGAAAACCTTCTTTCTAGATGAACTTAGCATGAAGAAAGAGCCTAGTTCTTTAACACTTCAAAGAAGAAAAAAAAAACACTTTGCTTCAGGACAAGAGTTAAAGAAGAATAGCTGTAAATCCTGTCTGTAATAAATGGCATTCTCCAGTTACTTCAACCTGACTAGATGCATCTTTCAGGAAAGGAGGATTAGACCCCCATACAAATGTGTTTTAGCAGTGTAGATTCACTTTGCCAATCGTGTTTTCAACTATTCAACTCTGCTCAATTCCTCGCGTTTTTTCACATGTACCTTTGAATTCAAATTGTTATGTACTGCTCTAAAACTGTGTAAAGTCATGCATTTCCTTCTTCTTCGAAACATGCCTTCCTAGAGGAAAGAAAGAAGAAAGAAAGAAAGAAAGAAAGAAAGAAAGAAAGAAAGAAAGAAAGACCAGGCATTATTTCCTTTAGCCATCTGTGAAATATATTTGTACTAGGCTTCTGTTGAATGAGTTAAACAGATTCCCTTTAAAGGGCAAGGGTGAAACATGACTTTCTCTATTTACCAGAGCTTGAAGTTAGGAATCACATGATGCATCCAAACATTGTGTATTCTGTCCCCTTAGAAAACATTCTTTGTAAGTGAGTGTAGGCAGAACATCGTGAAGAAGTACTGTACTTCACACAGCCAGTCTCTGTAAATCCAGTCTGTAAAACATGGCAGTCTAGAATTACTTGAGCTTGACTAGATGTATTTCTCAGGCCAGGAGGAGAAGAACTCCCCACAAATCGGTACAAGCAGTACAGTTTCGATTTGGAAATGGTTTATTCAACTGTGTTCAATTGCTCCAGGTTATGCACATGTGCGTTTGACTTCAAAATGTGTATGAGCATGTATACACTAATAATCTATTTTCTTCTTGGAAACACGCTATCTGAGAGGAAAGAATGAAGAATGTGAATTAGTTCCTTTAGACTTCAATGAAATGTACTTTGATTCTGTCAAAGAGGTTAAGCAGACTCCTTGTCAATGGCCTCTCTCAAACCTGACATTCTCTACTTACTAGAGCTAGATCCTGTGAGTCAGATGATGCATCCAAATATTGACTTTCTTCCTCTAACAAACTTTCTTTCTAGCTGAGTCTAGGAAGAAGACTGCTCTACTTCTTTAAGGATTCCAGGAAACAAACAAGTACTTTGCCTCCTGCAGAGAGTGAAAGCAGATCTCTGTAAAGTCCTTCTGAAAAACATGGTGTTCTCTAGAAATGTCAGCTTGACTAGACCATTTCTCTGTGAAGGAGTAAGTAGTCCTCATTTGAAACTTGCTGGAACCGTTAAGCACATTGCTCTTCATTTTCTCAACTGTTTTCAATTCTGTGAGTTTTATCCTATATGCCTTTGACTTCCATCAGTTAACTACTGCTGTCAGTGTAAAGGAAGGCATCCAAATATTGGCTAGTCCCTTCTTGTTAGAAACATGCTTTCTTAGAGGCAGTAAGAACATGCATTAGTTCCTTAAGCGTTCAGTGAACTATACTTGTACGTTGACTCTGTCAGTCAGTTTAAGCTGATTCATTGCAAATGGCATCTGTGAAACATGGTCATCTCCAGTGACTAGAACTTGATAATAGGAGTATGATGATGCATGCAAACACTGCCTCTTTCTTTCCTATTAGAAAACCTTCTTTCTAGATGAACATAGGATGAAGAAAGTGCACTAGTTCTTTAACACTTCAAAGAAGAAATAAATACTTTGCTTTAGGCCAAAAGTTAAAGCAGAATAGCTGTAAATCACGTCTGTAATACATGAAGTTCTCCAGTTACTTCAGCTTGACTAGACGCATCTCGCAGGCAAGGAGGATTAGACACCCATACAAATCTGTTGTAGCAGTGTAGATTCACTTTGCCAATGGTGCCTTCAACTATTCAACTCTGTTCAATTCCTGGTGGTTTTTCACATGTGCCTTTGACTTCTAATTGTTAGGTACTGCTCTAAAACAGTGTAAACTCGTGGATGTCCTTCTTCTTCTAAACATGACTTCTTAGAGGAAAGAAAGAAAGAAAGAAAGAAAGAAAGAAAGAAAGAAAGAAAGAAAGAAAGAAAGAAAGAGAGAGACTGTGCATTATTTCCTTTAGCCATCTGTGAAATGTATTTGTACTTGGCTTCTGCAAATGAGTTAAGCAGATGGCCTTTAAAGAGCATGGGTGAAACCTGACCTTCTCTATTTATCAGAGCTTGAAGATAGGAATCAAATGATGCATTCAAACGTTATGTGTTCCTTTCCCCTTAGAAAACATTCTTTCTAAGTGAGTGTAGGCAGAACATCCTGAACAACTACTGTGCTTCAGACAGTGAGGCTCTGTAAATACAGTCTGTAAAACATGGCAATCTCCAGTTACTTCAGCTTGACTAGACCCATTTCTCAGGAAAGGAGAAGACATCCTCACAAATTGTTGGAAGGTGTATAGTTTCGATTTGCTAATGGTTTATTCAACTGTGTTCAGTTCTTCCAGGTTATGCACATGTGCATTTGACTTCAAAATAACTGCAGATGCATGCATTAATATCTATTTGATTCTTCTTGGAAATATGCTTTCAGAGGATAGAATGAAGAATGTGCATTAGTTCCTTTACACTTCAATGAAATGTACTTTGATTCTGTCAATGAGGTTAAGCAGATTCCTTGTCAATGGCCTCTGTCAAACATGGCATTCTCTAGTTACTATAGCTATCCAAACATTGTCTTTCTTACTCTAACATACTTTCTTTCTAGCTGAGTGTAGAAAGAAGACTGTGCCCTACTTCTTTAAGGATTGCAGGAAATAAACAAGTACTTTGCTTCCTGCTGGGAGTGCAAGTAAATTGCTTCTGTAAAACATAGTGCTCTCTAAAAACGTCAGTTGACTAGACCATTTCTCAGTGAAGGAGTCCTCATTTGAAATTTGTTGGAGCAGTTATACACATTGCTCTTTGTTTTCTCAACAGTTTTCAATTCCACCAGTTTTATCATATATGTCTTTGACTTCCATCAGTTAACTAATGCTATCAGTGTAAAGGAAGGCATCCAAATATTGACTAGTGCCTTCTTGTTAGAAACAGGCTTTCTTAGAGGCAGTAAGAACATGCATTACTTCCTTAAGCGTTCAGTGAAATATACTTTTATGTTTACTCTGTCAGTCAGTATAAGCTGATTCATTGCAAATGACATCTGTAAATCAAGACAGTCTCTAGTGACTAGGACTTGATGACAGGAGTCTGATGATGCAAGCAAACACTGTCTCTTTCATTCCTATTAGAAAACCTTCTTTCTAGATGAATGTGGGATGAAGAACGTGTACTAGTTCTTTAACACTTCAAAGAAGATATAAATATTTACTTCAGGTGGAGAGTTAAAGCAGAATATCTGTAAATCTCATCTGTGATACATGGCATTCTCCAGTTACTTCACCTTGACTAGAGGCATCTCTCAGGCAAGGAGGATTAGACCCCCATACAAATCTGTTGTAGCAGTGTAGATTCACTTTGCCAATGGTGTCTTCAACTATTCGACTCTGTTCAATTCCTGGCATTTTTTCACATGTGCCTTTGACTTCTAATTGTTACATACTGCTCTCAAACAGTGTAAACTCATGCATTTCCTTCTTCTTCAAAACATGCCTTCTTACAGGAAAGAAGAAAGAAAGAAAGAAAGAAAGAAAGAAAGAAAGAAAGAAAGAAAGAAAGACCGTGCATTATTTACTTTAGCCATCTATGAATTATATTCGTACTTGGCTTCTGGGAATGAGATAAACAGATTGCCTTTAAAGAGCATGGATGAAACATGACCTTCTCTATTTACCAGAGCTTGAAAACAGGAATCAAATGATGCATTCAAACATTGTGTGTTCCTTTCACCTTAGAAAACATTCTTTCCAGCTTGAAAATAGGAATCAAATGGTGCATTCAAACACTGTGTGTTCCTTTCACCTTAGAAAACATTCTTTCTAAGTGAGTGTAGGCAGAACATGGTGAACAAGTACTGTGCTTCAGACAGCAAGTCTCTGTAAATCCAGTCTGTAAAACATGGCGATCTCCAATTACTTCAGCTTGACCCATTTCTCAGGCAAGGAGGAGAAGACCTCCTCACAAATCAGTTGAAGCAGTATAGTTTTGATTTGCTAATTGTTTATTCAACTGTGTTCTATTCCTCCAGGTTAAGCACATGTGCGTTTGACTTCAAAACGTGTATGAGGATGCATGCACTAATATCTATTTTCTTCTTCTGGAAACATGCTTTCTGACAGGAAAGAAGGAAGAACTCCTTGTCAATGGCCTCTCTCAAACCTGGCAATCTCTACTTAATAGAGCTAGAATATGTGAGTCAGATGATGCATCCAAATAATGTCTTTCATTCTCTAACAAACATTCTTTCTAGCTGAGTGTAGGAAGAAGATCTTGCCCTACTTCTTTAAAGGATTCCAGGATATAAAAAAGTCCTTGGCTTCCTGCAGGGAGTTAAAGTAAATTCCTTCTGTAAAACATGGTGTTCTCTAGAAACGTCAGATTGACTAGACCATTTCTCAGTGAAAGAGTAAGGAGTCCTCATTTGAAACTTGCTGGAGCAGTTAAACAAATTGCTCTTCATTTTCTCGACTATTTTCAATTCTGCGAGTTTTATCCTATATGCCTTTGACTTCCATCAGTTAACTAATAATGTCAGTGTAAAGGAAGGCATCCAAATATTGGCTAGTCCCTTCTTGTTAGAAACATGCTTTCTTAGACAACATCATGAACTTTTCAGGGAAATGGATGGAGCTAGAGCATATTATATTAAGTGAAGTAACACAGTCCCAGAAAAACAAATGACAAATGTTATCCCTCATCTGCGGATGCTAGTGCCAATAACCCAATTGTAAATATTTCTTGTGGAGAGGGATGCATATTAAAAGCACAATAACAGGGGCTGGAGAGATGGCCTAGAGGTTAAGAGCACCCCGACCGCTCTTACAGAGGACCCGGGTTCAATCCCCAGCACCCACATGGCGGCCGAGAACCATCTGAAACTCCAATTCCAGGAGAACTCCAGTTCCAGGGGAATCCGACACCCTCTTCTGACCTCCGCGGCATTGCACGACACGGGTGCACAGACCTGCATGCAGACAGTACATTCATAAACATACAGAAATAAATAAAAATTTTAAAAAAAGCACAATAACAGAAAGACTGCACCAGAAAATTGACTGAAATGGTGAATCGGGAGGGTTGGGGGGGGCGGGAGAGGGACGTGGGTCTATATTCTATTAATGTATATTTAATTGATGTGACTTCAACAAGTATCCAATTTTGCTCAGACTCTGCCTACAGGTTACATGGTGTTTTAGGACTTAGTAAAAGTAAATATGTGTATATTAAAAAAACATTGGTTTAAAGGTTCTGATAAAAACGGTAATGCACCTTAGTTAATTGGAAATATAAATTGTTGTCATCTACATTTGTTTTACTTAAAATCTGTATAACAATAACTTTGGGATTGGCACATACAAATGTTCTCTATAATTTTTCTGTTTTACAGTATCATCTTGTAGCATTCTCTTTTACCTGTAGGATGATTTAACTTAAGAAATTTAGTTTGTTTCCCGAGTTAACGACATATAGTCACCCAAAATAGCTTGGGTGAATTTGATGAAATCTGCGCCTTGATTCCTGCCTATAGGTACGTGTACTACAAATGCCTTTTTGAGACTCATGGGTCAAAAAACAAAAACCTAAAATAAAAAGGGGGGATACAGATATATATGAAACTTTTCTGTGAAAAACTTTGCAATTCAAATCTTAAAACTAACTATGGGAAAAGATTTGTATGTTCCCACAGGTCAAAACGTCACCAACTTAACAGCTGAGAAAGAAAAGACACAGCTTTGCATTTTGTAGGATGTACCAGGAAGTGCCAGCAGAAGGGTTGGCCCCTCTGAACATTGAAAGGAAGAAAAGCATCAGACTGCTACATGCATCAAACCCCTCTGTGGATCCTACTTGTAACAACTATTTATAATGAGTCCCAATGAAACTTACCTTCTAGGTGCTGCAAAGTTTTAATAGGAGAGATTTTCTAACCTCTCCTTCATAGAACAAGGAGGAATATGATGATGATGATGCAGTCATTCTCTAACTGTAAATTGTAACCAACTGTCATAGAGGTAATCTCTTATAAAACCGGTAAAACCACCTTCTTTAATTGATTAATTGACATAGGAACTGTGAAAAGGATGATTCTCTATTCAGAACCAAATATAATACTAAAGTCTCCTTAAGCTGTGCACTTAAGCAAAATATATTAATACAGGAGAGCTCTGATATCAGCACTGGATTATTCTACCAAGGAGATGGTGGCCAGGGGATCCAAGCCCCCCACACACAATATAATCTTGCCTATAAACTGGGATACCTGCAAGAAGACAGGCGATAAGGCCCTGCTGTCGAAGACCTGATGTAAGCGTGGGAAAGATGTATTGAGACCACACTTGCAAGTGTACAGTTGGTCTCTGGAATAGCAGAGAGTGTTACCAAAGGCCTCTAAACCAAAAAAGCAGATATAGGTCTCCTTGAGTCAAGCAAGACTCCTCCATCAGCAACAGCTACACCTCACCTGCCTGGAAATACTGTGCAGCAGTGGCAGCCATATGCCCGTATATCCCAAATCTAATTGGCTATTAGCTCTCTCCTTGGAGTAATAACCCATGGCTGATGCCACAAGCTTACATCCTCTAGTGGATAGGAGATGTTATAAGCCTCAGTAAGACCCTGTCACATTTTACAGGAAAAAATGTAATTCATAGATTAACATACCATCCAAATATCTGTGTCTATACCAAAGTAACCTACCATAATAATTAGTACTGTTTAAATAACTATATATCTAAATGCCTGTGCTTCATTACTAGGACTGAAAGGTTATTCCTGGACAAACAGTCAGCCTGAGAAAGGAAACAGCCAGAATTGACCAGAGTCCATAATGACAGCTCCAGAGAAAGTAGACTGTTTTGTTTCTCATGCACCTGTGCCCCTTTTCTAAGCCTAGGGAATAATCTGCAAAAGAGGGGGCATGGTAGAATGTAAGGGCTCTGACTGGGGTGAATGGTGAAACTACAGCAATATAGACAGGACACTTATTTGATCAATTTGATTGAACATACAATCCACCCAGCTGGATGGTGGGAGCTTTGGGCTGCATGGGTTTGGGCACAACTGCTTACAATTTGGTTTTATATGAAGGGTTCTTGTACTCATAAATTATTACTTATTGTTAAAAATGAAAAATAAAAAAATAAAATATTTTTAAATATAAAAAAGCATGCTTTCTGAGAGGCAGTGAGAACATGCATTAATTCTTTAAGCTTTCAGTGAAATATACTTGCACGTTGACTCTGTCAGTCAGTTGAAGCTGATTCATTGCAAATAGCATCTGTTAAACATGGCCACCTCCAGTGAATACTATTGATGATAGGAGTATAATGATGCATGCAAACACTGTCTCCTTCTTTCCTATTAAAATATCTTCTTTCTAGATGAATGTAGGATGAAGAACGTGCAACAGATCTTTAACACTCAAGGAAGAAACAAATACTTTCCTTCAGGCTGAGAGTTGAAGCAGAATGGCTATAAATCGTGTCAGTAATACATGGCATTCTCCAATTACTTCAGCTTGACTACACACATTTCTCAGGCAAGGAGGAGAACTCCTCACAAATCAGTTGAAGCAGTACAGTTTCAATTTGCTAATGGTTTATTCAACTGAATTCAACTCCTCCAGGCTATTCTCATGTGCACTTGACTTCAAAATGTGTATGAGGATGCATGCACTAATATCTATTTGCTTCTTCTTGGAAACACGCTTTCTGATAGGAAAGTATGAAGAACATGTATTAGTTCCTTTAGACTTCAATGAAATGTACTTTGATTCTGACAAAGTGGTTAAGCAGACTCATTGTCAATGGCCACTCTCAAACCTGACATTCTCTACTTACTAGATCTAGATCATGTGAGTCAGATGATGCATCAAATATTGTCTTTCTTCCTCTAACAAACTTTCTTTCTAGCTGAGTGTAGGAAGAAGACTGTGCCTTACTTCTTTAAGGATTCCAGGAAATAAACAAGTCCTTTGCTTCCTGCAGGGAGTTAAAGTAAATTGCTTCTATAAAACATGGTGTTCTCTAGAAACGTCAGCTTAACTAGAGAAATTCTCAGTGAAGGAGTAAGGAATCATTTGAAACATGTTGGAGCAGTTAAACACATTGCTCTTCGTTTTCTCAACTGTTTTAGATTCCGCGAGTTTTATCCTATATGCATTTTGTTTCCATCAGTTAACTAACGCTGTCAGTGGAAAGGAAGGCATTTAAATATTGGCTAGTACCTTCTTGTTAGAAACATGCTTTCTTAGAGGCAGTAAGTAAGAACATGCATTAGTTCCTTAAGCGTTCAGTAAAATATACTTGTAGGTTAAATCTGTCAGTCAGCTTAAGCTGATTCATTGCAAATGGTGTCTGTTAAACATAGCCATTTTAAGTGACTAGTACTTATGATAAGAGTATGATGATGCATGCAAACACTGTCTCTTTCTGTCCTAAAAATATCTTCTTTCTAGATGAATGTAGGATGAAGAACGTGCACCAGAACTTTAACACTTAAGGAAGAAATAAATACTTTGCTTCAGGCCGAGAGTTGAAGCAGAATGGCTGTAAATCGCATCAGTATTACATGGCATTCTCTAATTACTTCAGTTTGACTGTATGCATTTCTCAGGCAAAGAGAAGAACTCCTTACAAATCGGTTGAAGCAGTATAGTTTCAATTTGCTAATGGTTTATTCAACTGTGTTCAATTCCTCCAGGTTATGCACATGTGCGTTTGACTTCAAAATGTGTATGAGGATGCATGCAATAATATCTATTTGCTTCTTCATGCAAACACGATTTCTGAGAGGAAAGTATGATGAATGTGTATTAGTTCCTTTAGACTTCAAAGAAATGTACTTTCATTCTGTCAATGAGGTTAAGCAGACTCATTGTCAATGGCCTCTCTCAAACCTGGCATGCTGTAATTAATAGATCTAGATCATATGAGTCAGATGATGCATCCAAATATCGTCTTTCTTCCTCTAAAAAAAATTCTATCTAGCTGAGTGTAGGAAGAAGACTGCCCTACTTCTTTAAGGATTCCAGGAAATAAACAAGTCCTTTGTTTCCTGCAGGGACTTAAAGAAAACTGCTTCTGTAAAACATGGTATTCTCTGGAAACATCAGCTTAACTAGACCATTTCTCAGTGTAGGAGTAAGGAGGACTCATCTGAAATTTGTTGGAGCAGTTATACATATTGCTCTTCATTTTCTTGAATGTTTTCAATTTCCTGAGATTTATAATATATGCCTTTGACTTCCATCAGTAAACTAATGCTGTCAGTGTAAAAGAAGGCATCCAAATATTGGCTAGTGCCTTCTTGTTAGAAACATGCAAACTTAGAGGCAGTAAGCAAGAACATGCATTTGTTCCTTAGGCATTCAGTGAAATATACATGTGAAGCTTTTCATATAGGAATGAAAGAGTGAGTGTTTGCATGCATCCTCACACACCTATCAGCAAGTTCCAGTCATCAAAATTGTCCATTGTGCCATCCCACTGCTCCATTGTGTCATCACGCTGCTCCATTCTGTCATCATGCTGTTCTGTTTTGTCATCATATTGCTCCATTCTGTCATCTAATTTCTCCATTGTTTCATCACAGTGCTACATGTGCATCACACTGCTCCATTGTGTCATCACAGTCCTCCCTTGTGTCATCACAATGCTTCCATTGTGTCATCACGCTGCTCCATTGTGTCATCACGCTGCTCCATTGTGTCATCACGCTGCTCCGTTGTGTCATCATACTGCTCCATTGTGTCATCACATTTCTCCATTGTTTCATCACAGTGCTACATGTGCATCACACTGCTCAATTGTGTCATCACACTGCTCCACTGTGTCACCACACTGCTTTATTTTTCCCACACACTTCTCCACTCTACCCTCACACTGCTCCTTTGTCTCATCACCATGCTCCGTTGTGAGCTCTCACTGCCTCATTGTGTCATCAACCTGCTCAATTGTGTCATCACACTGCTCATTTGTGCCATCACACTGCTCCATTGTGTCATCTCCCTGTTCCTTTGTGACATCACGAGGCTCCATTATGTCAGTGCTCTGTTCCCTTGTGTCATCACGCTGCTCCATTGTGTTAGCACACTGCTACTATGTGCCCTAACACTGCTCCATTGTGTCATCACAGTGCTCCATTGTGTCATCACACTGCTCTATTGTGCCCTCACACTTCTCCATTGAGCACTTACACTTCTCCATTGTGCCATCACAGTGCTCCTTTGTGTCATCACACTGCTCCATTGTGTCAACACACTGCTCCATTGTGCCATCACACTTCTCCATTGTGTTATCACACTGCTCCCTTATGGCATCACACTTCTCCATTGTGTCATCACACTGCTCCCTTGTGGCATTACACTGCTCCATTGTTTCATCAGACTATTCCATTGTGCCATCACACTGCTCCATTGTGTCATCACACTGTTCCATTTTGACATCACACTGCTCCATTGTGTCATCACATTACTCCATTGTGCCATCACACTGCTCCATTTTGTCATCACACTGTTCCATTGTGCCATCACACTGCTCCATTGTGTCATCACATTTCTCCATTGTGCCATCAAAGTGCTCCATTGTGTCAACACACTCCTCCATTGTGCCACCACACTTCTCCATTGTGCTATCACACTGCTCCCTTGTGGCATCACACTGCTCCATTGTTTCATCAGACTACTCCATTGTGCCATCACACTGTTCCATTATTTCATCAGACTACTCCATTGAGCCATCACACTGCTCCATTGTGTCATCACACTGCTCCATTGTGCCATCACACTGCTCTATTGTGTCATCACATTACTCCATTGTGCCAACTCACTTCTCCATTGTGCCATCACACTGCTCAATTGTGTCATCACAATGCTCCATTGTGTCATCACAATGGTCCATTTTGCCATCACTGCTTCATTTTATCATCCCGCTGTTCCATTGTGTCATAACGCTGCTCCATTGTGTCATCACGCTGCTCTGTTGTGTCATCATACTGCTCCATTGTTTCATCTCATTTCACCATTGTTTCATTATAGTGCTTCATGTGCATCACAGTGCTCCATTGTATCATCACACTCCTCCATTGTGCCAACACACTGCTCCATTGTGTCATCACAGTGCTCCATTGTGTTATCACACTGCTCTATTGTGCCCTCACACTTCTCCATTGTGCACTTACATTGCTCCATTGTGTCATCACAGTGCTCCATTGTGCTTTGACCCTGCTCCAATGTGCCATCATAGTGTTCCTTTGTGTCATCACACTGCTCCATTGTGCCAACACACTGCTCCATTGTGCCATCACACTTCCCAATTGTGTTATCACACTGCTCCCTTGTGGCATCACACTGCTCCACTGTTTCATCAGACTACTCTATTGTGTCATCATACTGCTCCATTGTGTCATCACCCTGTTCCATTGTGACATCACACTGCTCTATCGTGTCATCACACTACTCCATTGAGCCATCACACTGCTCAATTGTGCCATCACACTGCTCCTTTGTGTCATCACGCTGCTCCATTGTGTCACCATACTGCTCCTTTGTGTCATCTCATTTCTCCATTGTTTCATCACAGTGTTAAATGTGCATCACACTGCTCCATTGTGTCATCACACTCCTCCTTTGTGCCATCAAACTGCTCCATTGTGTCATCACACAGCTCCATTTTGCCATCACACTGCTCCATTGTTTCATCACAATGCTCAATTGTGTCATCACAATGGTCCACTTTGCCATCACACTGCTCCATTTTATCATCCCACTGTTCCATTGTGTCATAACCCTACTCCATTGTGTCATCACGCTGCTCTGTTGTGTCATCATACTGCTCCATTGTTTCATCTCATTTTTCCATTGTTTCATTACAGTGCTTCATGTGCATCACAGTGCTCCATTGTATCATCACACTCCTCCATTGTGCCAACACACTGCTCCATTGTGTCATCACAGTGCTACATTGTGTCATCACACTGCTCGATTGTGCCCTCACACTTCTCCATTGTGCACTTACATTGCTCCATTGTGTCATCACAGTGCTCCATTGTGCTTTGATCCTGCTCCATTGTGCCATCACAGTGCTGCTTTGTGTCATAACACTGCTCCATTCTGTCAACACACTGCTCCATTGTGCCACCACACTTCTCCATTGTGCTATCACACTGCTCCCTTGTGGCATCACACTGCTCCATTGTTTCATCAGACTACTCCATTGTGCCATCACACTGTTCCATTATTTCATCAGACTACTCCATTGAGCCATCACACTGCTCCATTGTGTCATCACACTGTTCCATTGCGCCATCACACTGCTCATTGTGTCATCACATTACTCCATTGTGCCATCACACTGCTCCATTGTGTCATCTCACTGCTCCCTTGTTTCATAACAGTATTCTATTGTGCCATCACTCTACTCCATTGTGCCATCACACTGCTCCATTGTGCCATCACACTGCTCCATTGTGTCATCTCACAGCTCCATTGTTTCATAACGGAGCTCCATTGTGCCAACACACTGCACCATTGTGCCATCACACTGCTCCATTGTGTCATCACACTGCTCCATTTTGCCATCACACTGCTCTAGTGTGTCATCATATTACTCCATTGTGCCAACTCACTTCTCCATTGTGCCATAACATTGCTACATTGTATCATCACACTACTCCATTGTGCCATCACACTGCTCCTTTGTGCCATCACACTGCTCCATTGTGCCATCACACTTCTCCACTGTGTCATCACACAGCTCCATTGTGTCATCTCACAGCTCCATTGTTTAATAACAGTGCTCCATTGTGCCAACACACTGCTCCATTGTGCCATCACATTGCTCCATTGTGTCATCACTCTGCTCCATTGTGCCATCACACTACTCCTTTGTGCCATCACGCTGCTCCATTGTGTCATCACGCTGCTATGTTGTGTCAACATACTGCTCCTTTGTGTCATCTCATTTCTCCATTGTTTCATCACAGTGCTAAATGTGCATCACACTGCTCCATTGTGTCATCACACTCCTCCTTTCTGCCATCACACTGCTCCATTGTGTCATCACACAGCTCCATTTTGCCATCACACTGCTCCATTGTTTCATCACAATGCTCCATTGTGTCATCACAATGGTCCATTGTGCCATCACACTGCTCCATTTTGTCATCCCCCTGCTCCATTGTGTCATAACGCTGCTCCATTGTGCCATCACACTGCTCCATTGTGCCATCACACTGCTACATTGTATTATCCCACTATGCCATTGTGCCATCACACTAATTCATTGTGTCGTCTCACGGCTCCATTGTTTCATAAAAGTACTCCATTGTGCCAACACAGCTGCATTGTGCCATCACACTGCTCCATTGTGTCATCTCACAGCTCAATTGTTTCATAACAGTGCTCCATTACACCAAAACACTGCTCCATTCTGCCATCACACTGCTCCATTTTGTCATCACACTGCTCCATTGTACCATGACACTGCTCCATTTTGTCATCACATTACTCCATTGTGCCAACTCACTTCTCCATTGTGCCATCACACTGCTCACTTGTGCCAACACACAGCTCCATTGTGCCATTACACTGCTCCATTGTGTCATCACTCTGCTTCATTTAGCCAACACTCTGCTTCATTGTGCCATGACACGGCTCCATTGTGTCATCACACTGCTGTATTCTGCCATCACATTGCTCCATTGTGTCATCACACAACTTCATTGTGACATTACACTGCTTCATTGTGTCATCTCACAGCTCCATTGTTTCATAACAGGCCTAAATTGTGCCATCACATTGCTCCATTGTGTCCTCACTCTGCTCCATTGTGTGATCACACTGCTCCATTGTGTCATCACACTGCTCCATTGTGTCATCACTCTGCTCCCTTGTGTCATCACGCTGCTCCATTGTTACCTCACATTGCTCCATTGTGACCTCACTGGACTTTATTTTGTCATTACACTGCTCCATTGTGTCATCACACTGCTCCATTGTGCCATCACACTGCTCCATTGTGTCCTCACACTGCTCCATTGTGCCATCACTCTACTACATTGTATCATCACACTTCTCCACTGTGCCACCACACTGCTTGAATGTGTGGTGACACTGCTCCATTGTGCCATCACAGTGCTCCATTGTGCCATCACACTGCTCTATTGTGTCCTCACCACGGTTGCATTGTGCCCTCACAGTGTCTTATTGTGTCATCACACTGCTCCATTTTTTCCTAACACTGCCCCGTTGTGAACTCACACTGCTCCATTGTGCCTTGACACTGCTCCATTGTGCTCTCACATTGCTCCATTGTGCCATTACAGTGCTCCATGGTGTCATAACGCTGCTCCATTTTGCCCTCACCATGCTAAAATGTGTCATCACACTGCTCCATTGTGTCATCACACTGATCCATTGTGTTATCACACTGCTCCCTTGTGCCATCACACTGCTCCATTGTTTCATCACACTGCTTCCTTGTGCCATCACACTGCTCCTTTGTTTGATCAGACTATGCCATTGTGCCCTCACAATGCTCCATTGTGTCATAACCCTGTTCCATTGTGATATCACACTGCTCCATTGTGTCATCACACTACTCCATTGTGCCATCACACTGCTCCATTGTGTCTTCTCAGAGCTCCATTGTTTCATAAAAGTACTCCATTGTGCCAACACAGCTGCATTGGTGCCAATGCAGCTGCATTGTGCCATCACACTGCTCCATTGTGTCATCTCACAGCTCCATTGTTTCATAACATTGCTCCATTGTACCAACACACTGCTCCATTCTGCCATCACACTGCTCCATTTTGTCATCACACTGCTCCATTGCGCCATCACACTGTTCCATTTTGTCATCACATTACTCCATTGTGCCAACTCACTTCTCCATTGCGCCATCACACTGCTCCATTGTGCCATCACACTGCTCCACTGTGCCATCACACTGCTCCATTGTGTCATCACACTACTCCATTGTGCCAACACACAGCTCCATTTTGCCATCACACTGCTCCATTGTGTCATCACACTGCTCCATTTTCCCAACACTCTCCTTCATTGTGCCATGACACTGCTCCATTGTGTCATTACACTGCTGTATTGTGCCATCACAGTGCTCCATTGTGTCATCACACTACTCCACTGTGCCATTACACTGCTCCATTGTGTCATCTCACAGCTCCATTGTTTCATAACTGTGCTCAATTGTGCCATCACATTGCTCCATTGTGTCATCACTCTGCTCCATTGTGTCATCACAATGTTCAATTGTGCCATCACACTGCTCCATTGTGTCATCACTCTGCTCCCGTGTGTCATCACGCTGCTCCATTGTTACCTCACATTGCTCCATTGTGACATCACTGGGCTTAATTTTGTCATTACACTGCTCCATTGTATCATGACAGTGCTCCATTGTGCCATCACACTGCTTCATTGTGTCATCTCATGCTCCATGGTTTCATCACCGTGCTCCATGTGCCATCACACTGCTCCATTGTTTCATCACACTGCTCCATTGTGCCATCACTCTGCTCTATTATATCATCACACTGCTCCATTGTGCCATCACAGTGCTCTATTATGTGCTCAGCAGGGTTGCATTGTGCCCTCACAGTGCCTTATTGTGTCATCACACTACTCCATTTTTTCTTAACACTGCCCATATGTGAACTCACACTGCTCCATTGTGCCCTGACACTGCACCATTGTGCTCTCACTCTGCTCCATTGTGCCATCACTGTGCTCCATGGTGTCATCACGCTGCTCCATTTTGCCCTCACCGTGCTAAAATGTGTCATCACACTGTTCCGTTGTGTCATCACACTGCTCCATTGTGTCATCTCACAGCTCCATTGTTTCAAAACAGTAGTCCATTGTGCCATCACACTTCTCCATTGTGCCATCACAGTGCTCCATTGTGTCATCTCACAGCTCCATTTTTCATAACAGTGCTCCATTGTGCTGACACACTGCTCCATTCTGCCATCACAATGCTCCATTTTGTCATCACACTGCTCCATTGTGTTATCACACTGCTCCCTTATGCCATCACACTGCTCCATTGTTTCATCACAGTGCTTCCTAGTGCCAACACACTGCTCCTTTGTTTCATCAGACTACTCCATTGTGCCATCACACTGCTCCATTGTGTCATCACCCTGTTCTGTTGTGACATCACACTGCTCCATTGTGTCATCACACTATTCCATTGTGCCATCACAGTGCTCCACTGTGTCATCACACTGTTCCATTGTGCCATCACACAGCTCAATTGTGTCATCACACTACTCCATTGTGCCATCACACTGCTCCATTGTGTCATCTCACAGCTCCATTGTTTCATAACTTTGCTCCATTGTGCCAAAACATTGCTCCATTGTGCCATTACACTACTCCATTTTGTCATCACACTGCTCCATTGTGCCATCACACTCCTCTAATGTGTCATCACATTACTCCATTGTGCCAACTCACCTCTCCATTGTGCCATAACACTGCTCTATTGTGTCATAACACTGCTCCATTGTGCTATCACACTGCTTCATTGTGTCATCATGCTGCTCCATTGTGTCATCACGCTATTCCGTTGTGTCATCATACTGCTCCTTTGTGTCATCTAATTTCTCCATTGTTTCATCACAGTGCTACACGTTCATCACACTGCTCCATTGTGTCATCACACTCCTCCATTGTGCCATCACACACCTCCATTGTGTCATCACACAGCTCTATTTTGCCATCACACTGCTCCATTGCTTCATCACAATGCTCCATTTTGTCATCGCAGTGTTCCGTTGTGCCATCACACTGCTCCATTCTCTCATCCCGCTGCTCCATTGTGTTATCAGGCTGCTCCATTGTATCATCACGCTGCTCTGTTGTGTCATCATACTGCTCCACTGTGTCAACTCAATTCTCCATTGTTTCATTACAGTGTCAAATGTGCATCAAAGTGTTCCATTGTATCATCACACTCCTCCATTGTGCCTTCACACTGCTCCATTGTGTCATCACACTGCTCCATTGTGTCATCACATTGCTCTATTGTGTAATCACTCTGCTCCTTTGGTTCATCACGCTGCTCCATTGTTACCACATATTGCTCCATTGTGACCACACTGGGCTTAATTTTGTCATTACACTGCTCCATTGTGTCATCACACTGCTCCATTGTGCCATCACACTGCTCCATTGTGTCATCACACTGTTCCATTGTGCCATCACACAGCTCCATTGTGTCATCACACTACTCCATTCTGCCATCAAACTGCTCCATTGTGTCATCTCACAGCTCCACTGTTTCATAACAGTATTCCATTGTGCCATCACACTGCTCCATTGCGCCATCACACTGCTCCATCGTGTCATCTCACAGCTCCATTGTTTCATAACAGTGCTCCATTGTGCCAACAAACTGCTCCATTCTGCCATCACACTGCTCCATTGTGTTATCACACTGCTCCATTGTGCCATCACACTGCTCTATTGTGTCATCACATTACTCCATTGTACAAACTCACTTCTCCATTGTGCCATAACACTGCTCCATTGTGTCATCACACTGCTCCATTGTGCTATCACACTGCTCCATTGTGTCATCATGCTGCTCCATTGTGTCATCATACTGCTCCATTGTGTCATCTCCTTTCTCCATTGTTTCATCACAGTGCTACATGTGCATCACACTGCTCCATTGTGTCATCACACTCCTCCATTTTGCCATCACACTGCTCCATTGTGTCATCACACAGCTCCATTTGGCCATCATACTGCTCCATTGTTTCATCACAATGCTCCATTGTGTCATCGCAATGGTCCATTTTTGCCATCACGCTGCTCTCTTGTGTCATCATATCGCTCCATTGTGTCATCTCATTTCTCCATTGTTTCATTGCAGTGCTACATGTGAATCACAGTGCTCCACTGTATCATCACACTCCTCCATTGTGCCTTCACACTGCTCCATTGTGTCATCACAGTGCTCCATTGTGTCATCATGATGGTCCATTGTGCCATCACATTGCTCCATTGTGTCATCACACTGCTCCATTGTGTCATCACACTGCCCCATTGTGCCTTCACACTGCTCCATTTCATATTACTGCTCCATTGTTTCATCACTCTGCTCCTTTGTGTCATCACAAATCTCAATTTTGCCATCACACTGCTCCATCGTGTCATCACCCTGCTCCACTGTGTCATCACTCTGCTCCATTGTGCCATCACGCTGATCCCTTGTGTCATCATGCTGCTCCATTTTGCCATCACACTGCTCCATTATGCGATCACACTGTTCCATTGTGCCATCACACTGCACCATTGTGTCATCACACTACTCCTTTGTGCCATTACACTGCTCAGTTGTGTCATCGCACTGCTCCATTGTGCCATCACACTGGTCCAATGTGTCATCACACTACTCCATTGTGCCATCAAACTGATTCATTGTGTCATCTCACAGCTCCATTATTTCATAAAAGTACTTTGTGCCATCACACTGCTGCATTGGGCCATCACACTGCTCCAATGTGTCATCTCACAGCTCCATTGTTTCATAACAGTGTTCCATTGTACCAACACACTGCTCCATTCTGCCATCACACTGCTCCCTTTTGTCATCACACTGCTCCATTTTGTCATCGCATTACTCCATTGTGCCAACTCACTTCTCCATTGTGCCATCACTCTGCTCACTTGTGTCATCACAGTGCTCCATTGGGCCATCACACTGGTCCATTGTGTCATCACACTGCTCCATTGTGCCAACACACTGCTCCATTGTGCCAACACTCTACTTCACTGTGCCATGACACTGCTCCATTGTTTCATCACTCTGCTGTATTGTGCCATCACAGTGCTCCATTGTGTCATCACATTACTCCATTGTGCCATTACACTGCTCCATTGTGTCATCTCACAGCTCAGTTGTTGTATGACAGTGCTCCATTGTGCCATCACATTGCTCCATTGTGTCATCACTCTGCCCCTTTGTGACCTCACTGGGCTTACTTGTGTCATTACACTGCTCCATTGTGTCATCACAGTGCTACATTGTGCCATCACAATGTTTCCTTGTGTCAACTCATGCTCCATGGTTTCATCACCGTGCTCCATGTGCCATCACACTGCTCCATTGTGTCATCACACTGCTCCATTGTGCCATCACTCTGCTCCATTGTATCATCACACTTCTCCGTTGTGCCACCACACTGCTGAAATGTACGATGACACTGCTCCATAGTGCCATCACAGTGCTCCATTGTGCCATCACACTCCTCTATTGTGTCTTCACCACGGTTGCATTGTGCCTTCACAGTACCTTATTGTGTCATCACACTTCTCCATTTTTTCCTAACACTGCCCCTTTGGGAACTCACACTGCTCCATTGTGCCCTGACACTGCTCCACTGTGCTCTCACTCTGCTCCATTGTGCCATCACTGTGCTCCATGGTGTCATCATGCTGCTCTATTTTGCCCTCACCGTGCTAAAATGTGTCATCACACTGCTCCGTTGTGCCATCTCACAGCTCCACTGTTTCATAACAGAACTCCATTGTGCCATCACACTGCTCCATTGTGTCCTCACACTGCTCCATTGTGCCATCACTCTGCTACATTGTATCATCACACTTCTCCATTGTGCCACCACACTGCTTAAATGTGCGATGACACTGCTCCATTGTGCCATCACAGTGCTCCATTGTGCTATCACACTGCTCTATTGTGTCCTCACCATGGTTGCATTGTGCCCTCACAGTGCCTTATTGTGTCATCACACTGCTCCATTTTTTCCTAACACTGCCCCGTTGTGAACTCACACTGCTCCATTGTGCCCTGACACAGCTCCTTTGTGCTCTCACATTGCTCCATTGTGCCATCAGAGTGTTCCATGGTGTCATCACGCTGCTCCATTTTGCCCTCACCATGCTAAAATGTGTCATCACACTGCTCCGTTGTGTCATCACACTGCTCCATTGTGTCATCTCACAGCTCCATTATTTCATAACAGTGCTCAATTGTGCCGACACACTACTCCATTCTGCCATCACAATGCTCCATTGTGTCATCACACTGCTCCATTGTGTTATCACACTGCTCCCTTGTGCCATCACACTGCTCCATTGTTTGATCAGACTATGCCATCGTGCCCTCACAATGCTCCATTGTGTCATAACCCTGTTCCATTGTGACATCACACTGCTCCATTGTGTCATCACACTACTCCATTGTGCCTTCACACTGCTCCGTTGTGTCATCACACTACTCCATTGTGTCATCTCACAGCTCCATTGTCTCATAACAGTACTCCATTGAACCATCACACTGCTCCATTGTGTCATCTCACAGGTCCATTTTTCATAACAGTGCTCCATTGTGCCAACACACTGCTCCATCCTGCCATCACAATTCTCCATTGTGTCATCACAATGCTCCATTGTGTTATCACACTGCTCCCTTGTGCCATCACACTGCTCCATTGTGTCATCACCATGCTTCCTAGTGCCATCACACTGCTCCTTTGTTTCATCAGACTACTCCATTGTGCCATCACACTGCTTCATTGTATCATTACCCTGTTCTGTTGTGACATCACACTGCTCCATTGTGTCATCACACTACTCCATTGTGCCATCACAGTGCTCCACTGTGTCATCACACTGTTCCATTGTGCCATCACACAGCTCAATTGTGTCATCACACTACTCCATTTTGTCATCACACTGCTCCATCATGCCATCACACTTCTCTAATGTGTCATCACATTACTCCATTGTGCCAACTCACTTCTCCATTGTGCCATAACACTGCTCTATTGTGTCATAACACTGTTCCATTGTGCTATCACACTGCTCAGTTGTGTCATCACGCTGCTCCATTGTGTCATCAAGCTATTCCGTTGTGTCATCACACTGCTTCTTTGTGTCATCTCATTTCTCCATTGTTTCATCACAGTGCTACATGTGCATCACACTGCTCCATTGTGTCATCACACTCCTCCATTGTGCCATCACACTGCTCCATTGTGTCATCACACAGCTCCATTTTGCCATCACACAGCTCCATTTTGCCATCACACAGCTCCATTGTGTCATCACAATGCTCCATTGTGTAATCACAATGGTCCATTTTGCCATCACACTGCTCCATTGTGTCATCCCGCTGCTCCATTGTGTCATCACACTGCTCCATTGTATCATCACGCTGCTCTCTTGTGTCATCATACTGCTCCATTGTGTCATCTCATTTCTCCATTGTTTCATTACAGTACAAATGTGCATCAAAGTGTTCCATTGTATCATCACACTCCTCCATTGTGCCTTCACACTGCTCCATTGTGTCATCACACTGCTCAATTGTGTCATCACACTGCTCCATTGTGTCATCACTCTGCTCCTTTGTGTCATCACGCTGCTCCATTGTTACCTCATATTGCTCCATTGTGACCTCACTGGGCTTAATTTTGTCATTACACTGCTCCATTGTGTCATCACACTGCTCCATTGTGCCATCACACTGCTCCATTGTGTCATTACACTGATCCATTGTGCCATCACACAGCTCCATTGTGTCATCACAGTACTCCATTCTGCCATCACACTGCTCCATTGTGTCCTCTAAAGGCTCCTCTGTTTCATAACAGTATTCCATTGTGTCATCACACTTCTCCATTGTGCCATCACACTGCTCCATTGTGTCATCTCACAGCTCCATTGTTTCATAACAGTGCTCCATTGTGCCAACAATCTGCTCCATTCTGCCATCACACTGCTCCTTTGTGCCATCACACTGCTCTATTGTGTCATCATATTACTCCATTGTACCAACTCACTTCTCCATTGTGCCATAACACTGCTCCATTTTGTCATCACTCTGCTCCATTGTGCTATCACACTGCTCCATTGTGTAATCATACTGCTCCTTTGTGTCATCTCATTTCTCCATTGTTTCATCACAGTACTACATGTGCATCACACTGCTCCATTGTGTCATCACACTCCTCCATTGTGCCATCACACTGCTCCATTGTGTCATCACACAGCTCCATTTGGCCATCACACTGCTCCATTGTTTCATCACAATGTTCCATTGTGTCATCACAATGGTCCTTTTTGCCATCACCCTGCTCCATTGTGTCATCCTGCTGCTCCATTGTGTCATCATCCTGCTCCATGTGTCATCACGCTGCTTCCATTGTGTCATCACGCTGCTCTCTTGTGTCATCATACCACTCCATTGTGTCATCTCATTTCTCCATTGTTTCATTACAGTGCTACATGTGCATCACAGTGCTCCGTTGTATCATCACACTCCTCCATTGTGCCTTCACACTGCTCCATTGTGTCATCACAGTGCTCCATTTTGTCATCACGATGGTCCATTGTGCCATCACACTGCTCCATTGTGTCATCACACTGCTCCATTTGATATTACTCCTCCATTATATCATCACTCTGCTTCTTTATGTCATCACAAATCTCAATTTTGCCATCACACTGCTCCATTGTGTCATCACCCTGCTCCACTGTGTCATCACACTACTCCACTGTGCCATCACGCTGATCCCTTGTGTCATCATGCTGCTCCATTTTGCCATCACACTGCTCCATTATGTGATCACACTGTTCCATTGTGCCATCACACTGCACCATTGTGTCATCACATTACTCCATTGTGCCATCAAACTGATTCATTGTGTCATCTCACAGCTCCATTATTTCATAAAAGTACTCCATTGTGCCATCACACTGGTCCATTGTGCCATCACACTGCTCCATTGTGTCATCTCACAGCTCCATTGTTTCATAACAGTGCTCCATTGGACCAACACTGCTCCATTCTCCCATCACACTGCTCCATTTTGTCATCAACCTGCTCCATTGTGCAATCACACTGCTCCATTTTGTCATCGCATTACTCCATTGTGCCAACTCACTTCTCCATTGTGCCATCACTCTGCTCACTTGTGTTATCGCAGTGCTCCATTGGGCCATCACACTGGTCCATTGTGTCATCACACTGCTCCATTGTGTCATCACACTGCTCCACTGCTCCATTTTGGCAACACTCTGCTTCATTGTGCCATGACACTGCTACATTGTGTCATCACTCTGCTGTATTGTGCCATCACAGTGCTCCATTGTGTCATCACACTACTCCATTGTGCCATTACACTGCTGCATTGTGTCATCTCACAGCTCAATTGTTGCATAACAGTGCTCCATTGTGCCATGACATTGCTCCATTGTGTCATCACTCTGCTCCATTGTGACCTCACTGGGCTTACTTTTGTCATTGCACTGCTCCATTGTGTCATCACAGTACTCCATTGTGCCATCACACTGTTTCCTTGTGTCAACTCATGCTCCATGGTTTCATCACCGTGCTCCATGTGCCATCACACTGCTCCATTGTGTCATCACACTGCTCCATTATGCCATCACTCTGCTCCACTGTATCATCACACTTCTCCATTGTGCCACCACACTGCTGAAATGTATGATGACACTGCTCCATTGTGCCATCACAGTGCTCCATTGTGTCATCACACTGCTCTATTGTGTCCTCACCATGGTTTTATTGTGCCCTCACAGTGCCTTATTGTGTCATCACACTCCTCCATTTTTTCCTACCACTGACCCTTTGTGAACTCACACTGCTCCATTGTGCCCTATCTCTGCTCCATTTTGCTCTCACTCTTCTCCATTGTGCCATCACTGTGCTCCATGGTGTCATCATGCTTCTCCATGTTGCCCTCACTGTGCTAAAATGTGTCATCACACTTCTTCGTTGTGCCATCTCACAGCTCCATTGTTTCATAACAGTACTACATTGTGCCATCACACTGCTCCATTGTGCCATCACACTGCTCAAATGTGTCATCTCACAGCTCCATTGTTTCATAATAGTGCTCCATTGTGCCGACACACTGCTCCACTCTGTCATCACACTGCTGCATTGTGCCATCACAGTGCTCCATTGTGCCATCACACTACTTCATTTTTCCATCACACTGCTGCATTGTGTCAGCTCACAGCTCTATTGTTTCATAACAGTGCTCCATTGTGCCATCATATTGCTCCATTGTGTCATCACTCTGCTCCTTTGTGTCATTACAATTCTCAATTGTATCATCACATTACTCCATTGTGCCAACTCACTTCTCCATTGTGCCATAACACAGCTCCATTGTGTCATCACACTGCTCCATTGTGTCATCACGCTGCTCCATTGTGTCATCACGCTGCTCCATTGTGTCATCATACTGCTCCTTTGTGTCATCTCATTTCTCCATTGTTTCATCACAGTGCTACATGTGCATCACACTGCTCAATTGTGTCATCACACTCCTCCATTGTGCCATCACACTGCTCACTTGTGTCATCACACAGCTCCATTTGGCCATCACACTGCTCCATTGTGTCATCACACTGCTGTATTGTGCCATCACAGTGCTCCATTGTGCCATCACTCTGCTCCTTTGTGTCATAACAAATCTCAATTGTGCCATCAAACTGCTCCATTGTGTCATTACCCTGCTCCACTGTGTCATCACACTGCTCCATTGTACCATCACACAGATCCCTTGTGTCATCACGGTGCTCCATTGTGCCAACACACTGCTCCATTATGTGATCACACTGTTCCATTGTGCCATCACACTGCTCCATTGTGTCATCACACTACTCCATTGTGCCATCACACTGCTCCATTGTGTCATGACACTACTCCATTGTGCCATCACAATGATTCATTTTGTCATCTTACAGCTCCATTATTTCATAAAAGTACTTCATTGAGCCATCACACTGCTGCATTGTGCCATCACACTGCTCCATTGTGTCATCTCACAGCTCCATTTTTTCATAACAGTGCTCCATTGTACCAACACACTGCTCCATTCTGCCATCACACTGCACCATTTTGTCATCACCCTTCTCCATTGTGCCATCACACTGCTCCATTTTGTCAGCACACTACTCCATTGTGCCAACTCACTTCTCCATTGTGCCATCACACTGCTCACTTGTGTCATCACACTGCTCCATTCTGTCATCTCACAGCTCCATTATTTTGTAACAGTGCTCCATTGTGCCATCACTCTGCTCCTTTGTGTCATTGCAATTCTCAATTGTGTCATCACATTACTCCATTGTGACAACTCACTTCTCCATTGTGCCACAACACTACTCCATTGTGTCATCACATTGCTCCATTGTGCTATCACACAGCTCCATTGTGTCATCATACTGCTCCTTTGTGTCATCTAATTTCTCCATTGTTTCATCACAGTGCCACATGTGCATCACACTGCTCCATTGTGTCATCACACTCCTCCATTGTGCCATCACACTGCTCCATTGTATCATCACACAGCTCCATTTTGCCATCACCCTGCTCAATTGCTTCAATACAATGCTCCATTGTGTCATCACATTGGTCCATTTTGTCCATCACACTGCTCCATTGTGTCATCCCGCTGCTCCATCCTGTCATCACGCTGCACACTTGTGTCATCATACTGCTCCATTGTGTCCTCTCATTTCTCCAATGTTTCATTACAGTACTGCATGTGCGTCACAGTGCTCCATTGTATCATCACACTCCTCCATTGTGCCATCACACTGCTCCATTGTGTCATCACAATGCTCCATTGTGTCATCATGATGGTCCATTGGTTCATCACACTGCTCCATTGTGCCATCACACTGCTCCATTTGATATTACTGCTCCATTGTTTCATCACTCTGCTCCATTGTGTCACCACAAATCTCAATTGTGCCAACAAACGGCTCCATTGTGTCATCACCCTGCTCCACTGTGTCATCACACTGCTCCATTGTGCCATCACGCTGATCCCTTGTGTCATCACGCTGCTCCATTGTGCTATCACACTGCTCCATTATGCCATCACACAGTTCCATTGTGCCATCACACTGCTCCATTGTGTCATCACACTACTCCATTGTGCCATCACACTGCTCCATTGTGTCATCACACAACTCCATTGTGCCATCACACTGATTCATTGTGTCATCTCACAGATCCATTATTTCAAAAAAGTACTCCATTTTGCCATCACACTGCTGCATTGTGCTATCACATTGCTCCATTGTGTCATCTCACAGCTCCATTGTTTCATAACAGTGCTCCATTGTACCAACACACTGCTCCATTCTGCCATCACACTGCTCCATTTTGTCATCACACTGCTTCATTGTACCATCACAATGCTCCATTTTGTCATCACATTACTCAATTGTGCCAACTCCCTTCTCCATTGTGCCATCAAACTGCTCACTTGTGTCATCACAGTGCTCCATTGTCCCATCACACTGGTCCATTGTGTCACCACACTACTCCATTGTGCCAACACACTGCTCCATTGTGCCTTCACACTGCTCCATTGTGCCATCACATTGCTCCATTTTGTCATCACACTGCTCCATTTTGGCAACACTCTGCTTCATTGTGCCATGACACTGCTCCATTGTCATCACACTGCTGTATTGTGCCATCACAGTGCTCCATTGTCATCACACTACTCCATTCTGTCATTACACTGCTCCATTGTGTCATCTCACAGCTCCATTTTTTCATAACAGTGCTCTATTGTGCCATCACATTGCTCCATTGTGTCATTACTCTGCTCCCTTGTGTAATCACAATGCTTCATTGTGCCATCACACTGCTCCATTTTGTCATCAAATTACTCCATTGTGCCAACTCACTTCTACATTGTGCCATCACACTGCTCAACTTGTGTCATCACACTGCTCCATTGTGCCATCACACTGGTCCATTGTGTCATCACACTACTCCATTGTGCCATCACACTGCTCCATTGTGCCATCACACTGCTCCATTGTGCCATCACACTGGTCCATTGTGTCATCACCCTTCTCCATTGTGCCATCACACTGCTCCATTGTATCATCACACTTCTCCATTGTGCCACCACACTGCTGAAATGTATGATGACACTGCTCCATTGTGCCATCACAGTGCTCCATTGTGCCATCACACTGCTCTATTGTGTCCTCACCACGGTTGCATTGTGCCCTCACAGTGCCTTATTGTGTCATCACACTGCTCCATTTTTTCCTAAAACTGCCCATTTGTGAACTCACACTACTCCATTGTGCCCTGACACTGCTCCATTGTCATCACACTGCTGTATTGTGCTATCACAATGCTCCATTGTGTCATCACACTACTCCATTGTGTCATTACACTGCTCCATTGTGTTATCTCACAGCTCCATTGTTTCATAACAGTGCTCCATTGTGCCATCACATTGCTCCATTGTGTCATCACTCTGCTCCATTGTGTCAACACAATGCTCAATTGTGCCATCACACTGCTCCATTGTGTCATCTCACTGCTCCATTGTGTCATCACTCTGCTCCCTTGTGTCATCACGCTGCTCCATTGTTACCTCACATTGCTCCATGTGAACTCACTGGGTTTAATTTCGTCATTACACTGCTCCATTGTGTCATCATAGTGCTCCATTGTGCCATCACACTGCTTCCTTGTGTCATCTCATGTCTCATGCTCTATGGTTTCATCACCGTGCTACATGTGCCATCATACTTCTCCATTGTGTCATCACACTGCTTCATTGTGCCATCATTCTGCTCCATTGTATCATCACACTTCTCCATTGTGCCACCACACTGCTGAAATGTACGATGACACTGCTCCATTGTGCCATCACAGTGCTCCATTGTGCCATCACACTGCTCTATTGTGTCCTCACTATGGTTGCATTGTGCCCTCACAGTGCCTTACTCTGTCATCACACTGCTCCATTTTTTCCTAAAACTGCCCATTTGTGAACTCACTGCTCCATTGTGCCCTGACACTTCTCCATTTTGCTCTCACTCTGCTCCATTGTGCCATCACTGTGCTCCATGGTGTCATCACGCTGCTCCATTTTGCCCTCACTGTGCTAAAATGTGTCATTCACTGCTCCGTTGTGTCCATCACACTGCTCCATTTTGCCCTCACCATGCCAAAATGTGTCATTCACTGCTCCGTTTTGTCCATCACACTGCTCCATTGTGTCATCTCACAGCTCCTTTGTTTCATAACAGTACTCCATTGTGCCATCACACTGCTCCATTGTGCCATCATACTGCTCAATTGTGTCATGTCACAGCTACATTGTTTCATAACAGTGCTCCATTGTGCCGACACACTACTCCATTCTGCCATCACACTGCTCCATTGTGTCATCACACTGCTCCATTGTGCCACCACACTGTTCCAATTTGTCATCACATTACTCCATTGTGCCAAATCACTTCTCCATAGTGCCATCACACTGCTCACTTGTGTCATCACAATGCTGTATTGTGCCATCACTGTGCTCCATTGTGTCATCACACTACTATATTTTGCAAACAAACTACTCCATTGTGCCATCACACTGCTCAATTTTGCCATCACACTGCACCATTGTGTCATCACACTGCTCCATTGTGCCAGCACTCTGCTTCATTGTGCCATGACACTGCTCCATTGTGTCATCTCACAGCTCCATTGTTTCAAAACAGTGTTCCATTTTGCCATCATATTGCTCCATTGTGTCATCACTCTGCTCCACTGTGCTATCACACTGCTCCATTGTGTCATCAGGCTGCTCTGTTGTGTCATCATACTGCTCCTTTTTGTCATTTCATTTCTCCATTGTTTCATCACAGTGCTACATGTGCATCACATTGCTCCATTGTGTTATCACAATGCTCCATTGTGTCATCACGATGGTCCATTGTGCCATCACACTGCTCTAATTGTGTTATCACGCTGCGCCATTGTGTCCTCACGCTGCTCCATTGGGTCATCACACTGCTCCATTGTGCCATCACACTGCTCCATTTTGTCATCACACTGATTCATTTGATTCCATTTGATATTACTGCTCCATCGTTTCATCACTCTGCTTCTTTGTGTCATCACAAATCTCAATTGTGCCATTACACTGCTCCATTGTGTCATCACCCTGCTCCACTGTGTCGTCACACTGCTCCATTGTGCTATCACGCTGATCCCTTGTGCCATCACGCTGATCCATTGTACCACCACGCTGCTCCGTTGTTTCATCACACTACTCCATTCTGCCATCACACTGCTCCATTGTATCATCACACTTCACCTTTGTGCCACCACACCAGCAGTGTACGATGACACTGCTCCATTCTTCCATCACAGTGCTCCATTATGCCATCACACTGCTCTATTGTGTCCTCACCACGGTTGCAGTGTGCCCTCACAGTGACTTATTGTGTCATCACACTGCTCCACTTTTTCCTAACACTGCCCCTTTGTGAACTCACACTGCTCCATTGTGCCCTGACACTGCTCCATTGTGCTCTCACTCTGCTCCATTGTGCCATCACTGTGCTCCATGGTGTCATCACGCTGCTCCATTTTGCCCTCACCATGCTAAAATGTGTCATCACACTGCTCCATTGTGTCATCTCACATCTCCATTGTTTCATAACAGTTCTCCATTGTGCCATCACACTGCTCCATTGTGCCACCACACTGCTCCATTGTGTCATCTCATAGCTCCATTGTTTCATAAGAGTGTTCCACTGTGCCGACACACTGCTCCATTCTGCCATCACACTGCTCTATTGTGTCATCACACTGGTCCATTGTGCCATCACACTGCTCCATTTTGTCATCACATTTCTCCATTGTGCCAACTCACTTCTCCATTGTGCCATCACACTGCTCACTTGTGTCATCACACTGCTCCATTGTGTCATCACACTACTCCATTGTGCCAACAAACTGCTCCATTGTACCATCACACTGCTCCATTTTGCCATGACACTGCTCCATTTTGCCATCACACTGCTCCATTGTGTCATCACACTCCTGCTGAGCCATCACAGTGCTCCATTGTGCCATCACACTACTCCTTTGTGTCATCTCACAGCTCCATTGTTTCATAACAGTGCTCCATTGTGCCATCACATTGCCATAACCCTGCTCCTTTGTCCTCACACTAAGCCATTGTGCTATCACACTGCGCCATTGTGTCATCATCTGCTCATTTTGTCATCACGCTGCTCTGGTGTGTCATCATACTTCTCCGTTGTGTAGTCTCAGTCTCCATTGTTTCATCACAGTGCTACAATGTGCCATCACACAGCTACAATGTGCCATCACAATCGTACCATTTTGTCACCACTCGGCTCCATTGTGTCATCACACTGATCATTTGTGTCATCATGCTGTTCCGTTGCTTCATTACAATGCTGCATTGTGCCATCGTGTTGCTCCTTTGTGTCATCATATGCTCCATTGTGTCCATCTCCTTTCTCCATTGTTACATTACAGTGCTACATGTGCATCAAGTGTTCCATTGTATCATCACACTCCCCCACTGTGCATCAAATGCTCATTGTGCATCACAGGCTCCATTGGTGGTCATCACGATGGTCCGTGTGCCATCACCACTGCTCTAATGTGTCTGACAGCTGCTCATTGTGTCCATCACGCGCTCCATTGGGTCATCACACTGCTCCATTGTGCCCTCACAATGCTCCCATTTGATATTACTAGGTGCTCCCTTGTTTCATCACTCTGCTCCTTTGTGTCATCAACCAACTCCATTGTGCCTCACACTTCATGTTGTCATCACCCTGCTCCACTGTGTAGCAACTGCTCCATTGTGCCATCACGCTGATCCCTTGGGTCCCATCAGCTGCTCCATTGTGCCATCACACTGCCCATTATGTGAATCACACTTCCACATTGTGCCATCACTCTGTTCCATTGTGGCATCACCCTGCTCATTGGTGACATCACACTGTTCCACTGTGTCATCACACTACTCCATTGTGCCATCACACTGACTCACTGTGTCATCTCACAGCTCCATTATGTCATATAAGTACTCCACTGTGCCATCACACTGCTGCACTGTGCCATCACACTGCTCCATTGTGTCATCTCACAGCTCCATTGTTTCATAACATTGCTCCATTGTACGCAACACACTGCTTCATTCTGCCATCACACTGATCATTTTGCACACACTGCTCCATTGTTTTCACACACTCTTCCATTGTGACATCACAATGGGCAATTTTGACAACACTGCGCCATTGGTGTCATCCGGCTACGCCATTGTGTTATCACACGGCTCCATCGTTTCAATCACAACTGCTTCTCGTGTGTCATCATCTGCTCCATTGTGTCATCTCCTTTCTACCATTTTCATTCAGTGCGCTGTCACCATGTGTCTCATTAAGTTTCCATTTTCTACACTCTCATTGTGCCATCACAATGCTCCATTTGTCTCACAATGCTGCCATTGTGTCCTCACGATGGCTTCCATTGGCCACAACTGCTCTATTGTGATCCATCACGCTGCCTCCTTGTCTCCTGCTCCATTGGTCATCACACTGCTCTGCATTGTCTCAATCTGAAGAGACACTGCTCCATTGGATATTACTACTCCAGTTTCTTCACATCTGCTCTTTTGTGTCATCACAAAATATAAGGCCATCACACTGCTCATTGTTTCCTCATACCCTGCTCCACTGTGTCCATCCACACTGCATCCTTGTGCAACAATCTGATCCTTTGTCATCATGCTGCTCCATTTGTGCCATCACACTGCCTCCATTCTGCGATACCCTGTTCCATTGTGCACATCACACTGCTCCATGTGTCATCACCATACTCCATTGTGCCATCACACTGCTCAAGTTGTCATAATACAGCATTCTCCATCTGTCCACACTGATTAATTGTGTCATCTCACAGGCTCCATTAATTTCATAAAGGACCGTGCCATCAGGCTTCCACTGTGCAATACACTGCTCCGTTTGCATCATCACTATTGCTCCATTTGCCATCATCACAGGCTCCATTGTGTCATCACTCTGCCCCTTTTGCCAAACTATGCTTCATTGTGCCCATGACACTGCTCCATGTGTCATCACACGGCGTTATTGTGTCCATCACAGTGGCCTCCATTGTGTCATCACTCTGCTCACATTGTGGCATTCCAATGCTCAAATTGTGCCATCACACTGCTCCCTTGTGTCTTAACACTGTCGCCTTGTGTCATCCTCTTCTCCCTTGTTCCCTCTGTCTCACTTGTGTTACCTTGTTAACTCACATTGCTCCACTTGTGATCCTCTGCTGGGCTTAATTTTGTCATTAAACTCCTCCTTTTGTCAACACACAGTGCTCCATTTTTGCCATCGCACTGCTTCCTTGTGTCTACTCATGCTCCATGGTTTCACTCACCATGCTCCATGTGACATCACACATGCTCAATTGTGAGTCACTCACAGGCTAAATTCCGTGTCAACACACTACTCCAATGTCACACGCCATTGTTTCCACACTTTTCATTGTGCCAACCCACCACTGCTAACTATACATGACAATGCTCCATTTGTGACCATCAAGTGCTCCATGGCTATCACACTGCTCATTGTGTCCTCACCACGGTTGCAGTGTGACCCTCCGTGTGCCCTTTTGTGTTCCTACACTGCTCCATTTTTTCCTAACACTGCCCCTTTGTGATCACACTGCTCCATTGTGCCCGACACTGCTCCATTGTTGCTCTCCACCTGCTCATTGTGCCATACTGTGCTCCATGGTCCATCACGCTGCTCCATTTGCCCTCACCATTCTAAAATGTGTCATCACACTGCTCCGTTTGTCCTCACACGGCGCCATTGTGTCATCTGCAGCTCCATTGTTTCATAACAGTACTCCAGTGTGCCATCACTGCTCCATTGGGCCATTACACTGCTCTGTTGTTCCCTCACCACGGTTGCGGTGTGCCCTCACATTGACTTATTGTGTCATCACACTGGCTCCATTTTTTTCTAAAACTGCCCCATTGTGACCTCACACTTGCTCAATTGTGCCCTGCCACTGCTCCACTGTGTCGTCACTCTGCTCCATTGTGCCATAACGGTGCTACATTGGGTCATCACGCTGCTCCTTTGCCCTCACCGTGCTAAAATGTGGTCACATCACACTGCTCCATTGTGCCATCACACGGATCATTGTGTAATCTCATAGCTCCTTTGTTTCATAAGAGTGCTCCATTGTGCCAAACACTGCTCCAGTTGCCATCACACTGCTCTATTGTGTCATCAACACTGCTCCATTGTGCCATCAAACTGCTCGCGTTTGTCCCATCACATGTCGCCAATGGTGCCAACTCACTTCTCCATTGTGCATCACACTGCTCCGTGTGTCAATACACTGTCCATTGTGCCATCACAGTGCGCCATTGTGGCCATCACACTACTCCGTTGTGCCAACAAAACTGCTCCATGTGCCATCACACTGCGCCATTTTGCCATCACACTGTCCATTGTTTGCCATCTCCCTGCTCCATGTGTCATCACACCCTGCTGAAAGCCTCACAGTGCTCCATTGTGCCATCACACTACTCCTTTGTGTCATCTCATAGCTCCATTGTTTCATAACAGTGCTCCATTGTGCCATCACATTACTCCATTTTGTCATAACTCTGCTCCGTTGTGTCAAGACAGTTCTCATTTGTGTCATCACATTACTCCATTGTGACAACTCACTTCTCCATTGTTCCTTAACCCTGCACCATTGTGTCATCACACTGCTCCATTGTGTTATCACACTGCTCCATTGTGTCATCACACTGCTCCATTGTGTCATCTTACAGCTCCATTGTTTCATAACAGTACTCCATTGTGGCGTCACACTCTCCTTTGGTCAACTCACAGCTACATTGTTTCATAACAGTGCTCCATTGTGCAGACACAACGCCCATTCTGCCATCATACTGCTCCATTGTGTCATCACACTGCTCCATTGTGTCATCTCATAGCTCCTTTGTTTCACAAGAGTGCTCCATTGTGCCGAAACACTGCTCCATTCTCACACTGCCTATGTGTCATCACAGTGCTCCATTGTGCACATCCACTGCTGCATTTTGTCATCACATTGCTCCCATTGTAGCCAACTCACTGCTCCATTGTGCCATCACACTGCTCAATTGTGTCAAATCACACTGCTCCATTTATGCCATCACAGTGCTCCAGTGTTGTCATCACACTACTCCTGTGTCCAACAAAACTGCTCCATTGTGCCCATCACATTGCCCCATTTTTGCCAGTCAACGGCTCCATGGTGTCATCATACTGTTCCATTGTTCCCACATTCTGCTCAATTGTGCCAGGAACGGCTCCAGTGTGTCATCACACGAGGCATTGAGCCATCACAGTGCTCCATGGTGCCATCACACTACTCTTTATGTTCCATCTCACAGCTCCATTGTTTTTCATAACTGTGCTCCATTTGTGGCCATCACATTGCTCCTTTTTGTCATCACTCCTCCATTGTGTCAGACAGTGTTCTTCATTGTGGTCATCACATTACTCCACTGTGACAACTCACTTCTCCATTTGGCCATAACCCTGCTCCATTGTGTCATCACACGCTCCATTGTTGTTTATCACACTGCTCCATTGTGTCACATGCTGCTCCATTTGTCCATCACGCTGCTCTGTTGTGTCATATCACTGCTCCTTTTTGTACTCTCATTTCTCCAGTGTTGTCATCAGCAGTGCGACATGTGGCATCACCTGCTTCATTGGTGCATCCGACTTCCTCCAAGTTTCCTCACCCTGCTGATTGTGTCATCACACAAGCTCCATTTTGCCATCACACTAACTCCAGTGTTTCATCACAATGCTTCCATTGTGTCATCACAATCGTCATGTTGCCATCAACTCTGCTCCATTTTGTCATCCCACTGCTCCATTGGTTCATCATGCTGCTCCTTAGTGTCATCACGCTGCTCTCTTGTGTCATCATACTGCTCCATTGTGGCATCTCCTTTCTCCATTGGTTACTTACAGTGCGAACATGGTATCACAGTGCTCCATTGTATCATCACACTCCCTCGCATTGTGCATCACAAATGCTCCATTGTGTCATCCAATGCTCCATTGTGTCATCACGATGGTCCATTTTGCCAACACCTGCTCTAATGTGTCCATCACGCTGCGCCATTGTGTCATCACGCTGCCTTCCTTGGGTCATCACACTGGTTCGATTTGCCCTCACACTGCTCCATTGTATTATCTGCTTCATTGTTTCATCACTCTGCTCCTTTGTGTCATCACAAATATCAGTTGGCAGCACACTGCTCCATTGTGTCAGCACCCTGCTTCCACGGTGTTCATCACACTGCTCCATTTGGGCCATAACACTGCTGAATTTTCTACTCACACTGCTATATTTAGCACACACACTGCTCAATTGTTCCAACACAATAGTCTATTGTACCCTCACACTGCTCCATGGTGTCATCAACCTACTCAATTGTGCCATCACACTGTTCCACTGTGTCCATCAACTACTCCTTGTTGCATCACACTGATCACGGTGTCACGCAACAGCTCCATTATTCATAATAAGTACTCCACGGTGCCATCACACTGCTGCACGTGCCATCACACTGCGCCCATTGTGTCATTTCACAGCTCCATTGTTGCATAACAGTGCTCCATTGTACCAACACCCTGCCACATTTTCCTGCTCATCACACTGATCCATTTTGCCATCACACTGCTCCATTGTTTTACATCAACAATTCTCCATTGTGTCATCAAAATGGTCCATTTTTCCATCACAACGGTCAATTGTGTCATCCGCTACTCATTTGTGCTATCACAGTGCTCCATCGTTTCATCACGCTGCTCTCTTGTCTCATCACACTGCTTCCTTGTTCATCTCCTTTCTCGCATTGTTACATTACAGTTGCTGCATTGTTTCATCGCATTGCTCCATTGTGTCAAATCACGTTGGTCAATTGTGCCAGCACAATGCTCTATTGTGTCATCACCTGCTCAATTGTCATCACCTCTCCATTGGGTCATCACACGGCTCTCCATGTGTGCCCCATCACACTGCTCCATTTTGCCATACACACTGCTCCATTTGATATTACTGCTCCATTGTTTCATACGCTGTCCCTTTGTGTCATCACAAATATCAAGGCCATCACATGACTCCATTGTGTCATCACATTGCCCCATTGTGCCCCCATCGCTCATTTTGATCAACTCTCATTGTGTCACTCACGCTGCTCCATTGTGCCATCACACTGCAGCCATTAGCGATTCACATGTGTTCATTGTGCATCACACTGCTCCATTTGTCCATCACACTACTCCATGTGCTCATCACACTGGATTCATTGTTGCATCACATTGCCCCATTGAGCCATCATGGCTGATCCCTTGTGTCATCACATTCCAATTACCCTACTCTCCATTTGTGCCAAAACACATTCTCCATTAGTGGCATCACATGCCAATGTAAACACCTCCATTGTGATCACTCATACTAGCCCATTTGGTGACCATCAAACTGACTGTCTTTCACAGCTCACATTATTCATCCATGCCATATGTCTCATTTCACACAATGCTACTTTCACAATGGTACATTGTGGCCATCACAATGCTCACATTGTGTCATCTCAAGCTCCATTGTTTTCATTAACATTGCTCCATTCTGCCATCACACTGGCTCCCATTAACTGCCATCACACTGCTCACATTTTTGTCATCACCCTGCTCCATTGTGCATATCACATTCTTTCATTTTGTCATCACATTGACTTCATTGCTGCCAACCCCCCCCCCCACCCACCCCCCCCCCCCCCCTGCTCCCCCACCCACCCCCCCCCCCCCCCCCCCCCCCCCCCGCCCCCCACCCCCCCCCCCCCCCCCACCCCTACTTTCCATTGGCATCCCTGCTCACTTGTGTCATCACATGCTCCATTTGCCATTCACACATACTTCATTGTGTCATCACACAATCATTGGAATCACTTGATCCCTGCACACACACCACTAGCTTGCCCATGCCATCACATGCTCCATTGTGCCCCCATCATACCAGCTCCATTGTGTCATCACTATTCTGCTCCATTTTGTGCCACATGTGCTCTATTTTGCATGTACACTGCCCATTTTGTCATCACACTTACTGTGTATTGTTGCCATCACAGTGAGCCATTTGTGACATCACTCGCGCATTGTGTTCATTCCAATGCTCAATTTGCCATCACACTGCCTCCGTGTTGTGCCATTAACACTGCTCCATTTGTGTCATCACTTGCTCGCCGTGTGCATTCATCGCTGCTCCATTGTTACCTCACATTAGTTCTATTGTGTCCCACTGCGGCTCTATTTTGTCATTACACAATCACTGCCATTTTGTCATCAACAGTGCTACCGTTTTTCCATCGCCACTGCTTCCATTGTGTCATACTCTTTCTCCATTGGTTTCATCACCGTACTCCATTGTGCCATACATACTTGGCCTCCATTGTGTCATTCACACTACTCCATTGTGCACAACACTTCTCTCCAATGTATCAATCACACACTTCTCCATTGTGTGCCACACTCTGATCCGGTTGTATCATCAACACTTAACTCCTTGTTGCCACCACACTGCTGAAAATATACGATACAGCGCTCCATTGTGCCATCACGTGCTCCATTGTGCCATCACAACCGTCATATCATGATTTTCCTCACATTGCATTGTGCCCTCACAGTGCCTTATTGGTCATCACACTGTCATTTTTTCCTAACACTGCCCCTATTAGTGACTCACACTACTCCATTTGTGCCCTGACACTGCCTCATTGTGCCTCACATTCTACATATGTCATTAACTGCTACATTCGTGCCATACACTGGCTCCAGTGTGTCATCACGCTGCTCCATTTTGCCCTTCACCATGCTAAAATTGTGATCACACTGCTCCGTTGTGTCATCACACTTTCGCCATTGTGTTCATCTCACAGCTCCATTGTTTTATAACTATGTCTATTTCTCCATTTGCCATCAACTGCTGCATGCCTGTGCCATCATACTGCTCTATTGTTGCCTCACCACTGAGCATTGTTGCCCTCACAGCTCCTATATTGTGTCATCACACTGCTCCATATTTTTCTAAAACTGCCCCATTTTGTGACCATACACTTGCTCTATTGTGCCCCTGACACTGCTCCAATGTGCTCTGACTCTCCTCCATTGTGCCATCACTGTGCTCCATGGTGTCATACACGCTGCTCCATTTTTGCCCTCACCTTGCAAAACTGTGTCATCACACTTGCCTCCGTCTGTGTCATCAAGCATTGCTCTCCATGCTCACATCATTGTCATAACATGCTACTCCATTGTTTGCCACCACACTGCTCCATTGTGCCATCAACAACGCTCCATTGTTGTCAACTCACAGATACATTGTTTCATAAAGTGCTCCATTGGGCTGACACACTGCCTCCATTCTGCCCATACACACTGTTCCTTGCTTGCCATCACACTGCTCCATTGTGTCATCTCATCGCTCCATTGTTTCTTATAAGAGTGCTCCATTGTCCCGACACACTTGCTCCATTTCTGCCATCACACTGCTCTGTTGTGTCTCACACTGCTCCATTGTGCCATCAACGCGCCATTTTGTCATCACATTTCTCCATTGTGCCAACACTTCTCCATTGTCCATCACACTGCCACTTGTGCCATCACACTGCTACATTGTGCCATCACAGTGCTCCATTGTGTCATCACACTACTCCATTGTGCCAACAAAACTGTTCTATTGTGCCATCACACTGCTCCATTGTGTCATCACACTGCTCCATTTTGCCAACATTCTGCTTCATTGTGCAATGACACTGCTCCATTGTGTCATCACACTGCTGCATTGAGCCATCACAGTGCTCCATTGTGCCATCACACTACTCCTTTGGGTCATCTCACAGCTCCATTGTTTCATAACTGGTGCTCCATTGTGCCATCACATTTTCCATTTTTGTCATCACTCGGCTCCCACACAACACCACCACAACCCCCCACCCCACCCCCCCCCCCTTGGTGGTGTTGTTGGGTTTTTGGTTTTGTGGTGTTGGTGGTTGGGTTGTGTGGGTTGTTGTGGGGGGGGTGGTGATAGGTTTGAGTGGTTGTGTGGGGGTGGTTTGTGTGTAGGGTGTGGGTTTTTGGTTGGTTTTGTGTGGTGTGTTTGGGTTGGTGGTTTTGGGTGTTGTTGTTGTTCCTTACAACTTGTATTGCTTCAACGTGTGTGTGTGTGTGTTGGTTGTGTTGTTTTTTTGGTGTTTGGGGTGGGGTTGGGGGGGTGGTTGGGAGGGAGGGGGGGGGGGGGGGGGGGGTGGGGGGGGGGGTGGGGGGGGGGGGGGGGGGGGGGGGGGGGGGGGGGGGGGAGAGGGGGGGGGGGGGGGGGGGGGGGGGGGGGGGGGGGGGGGGGGGGGGGGGGGGGGGGAGGGGGGTGGGGTGGGGGGGGGGTGGGGGGGGGGGGGGGGGGGGGGGGGTGGGGGGGGGGGGGGGGGTGAGGGGTTGGGGGGGCGGGTGGGGGTGGTTGGTTTTTTTTTTTGTTTTTTTCCCCCCAACGCAAAACCCACCCCCCAAAACCCAACCCAAACCAACACCCCCCCAACCCCCCCCCCCCCCCACCCCCCAACCCACCACAACCCCCACCCCACCACACCCCCAAAAACACACCCGCCCACACCACCACACCCCCCCCACACAACACCCCCCCCAACCCACACCACCCCAACCACCCCCCCCCACATCCACCACAACCCAACCCCACCACCGACCCCGCAGCCACCCCCCACCACCCCCGCCCACCAACCCACCCCCCAACCCCCCAACCCCCCCCCACACCCCCACTCCCCCACCCCCCGACCACCCCCCCCCAACCCGCCCACCCCAACAGCCCCCCACCCAACACCCACACCGACACCACACCCCCCCCAACCCAACCCACACCGCACCCCACCCACACCCCCGAAACCCCGACACCCACCACACCCCACACAACCACCCCACCACAAACCCCCCCAAACGCAAACCATCCACCCCCATCCCAAACCAACCACACCGGCAACAACCCCCCCCCCGCCGACCCCCCGCCACCCACACCCACCGCACACCCCACCCCCCCCAACCCCCCCCCCCCCCCCCCCCCGCCCCACACCCACAACACCCCCCCCACCCATAAAAAAGACCCCCCACAACCCCACCCCCCCCACCACACCCACCCCCCCCAAACCAACAAAAAAAAAAAACCCCACCCCCCCCACCCCCCCCCCAACCAACCCAAACCCCCCCCACAAACCCCCCCACCCACCCCCAACACCCAACCACAACCCCCCCACCACCCCCCCCCCACCACCCCCCCCCCCCAAACCCACGCACACCATCCACCCCCCCACCAACCCACACCCCCAAACACCACCCGCCGCACCCCCCCCCCCCCAACCCCACCCCCCCCCCCACACAACCCCCCAACCAACACAACCCCCCCCCCACCACCCCCCCCACACCAACCACCCCCAAACCAGACCCAAACACACCACCCCCCCCAACACACCCCAACCCCCCACAAACCACACCCCACCACCCACACACAAACACACCCCCCCCCCCCCCCCCCCCCACCCAACCACCACCCCCCGCCCCCTCCCACCACCCCAAACACCACCACACCACCACCCGCCCACCCACCCCCACCACCCCAACCCCACACCCCCCACCCCAACACAACACCACCCCCCCCCACCCACCCAACCCCCCAAACCCCCAGACCCCCCCCCCACCGACCCCCACCCCCCCCCCAAAAAAAACAAAACAAAACAAAAAAAAAGGGAAAAAAAAAAAAAAAGGACAAAGAAAAAAAAAAAAAAAAGAAAAAAAAACAAAAAAAAACAAAAAAAAGACTTTCTCATTTTTTTCCATGCACATTACTCCATTGTGACAACTCACTTCTCCATTGTGCCATTAACCCTGCTCCATTTGGTCATCACACTGCTCCATTGTGTTTATCACACTGCTCCATTGGTTCATCATGCGCTCCATTTTGTCATCATCCTGCTCTTTTGTGTCATCATACTGCTCCATTTGTAGTTCTCATTTCTCCATTGTTTCATCACCGTGCTACATGTGCATCACATGCTTCATTGTGTCCCAATCAGACTCCATCCATTTTTTCATCACACTGCTGCATTGTTCATACACAGCTCCATTTGCCATCACACTACTCCCATGTGTTTCAGCACAATGCTCCATTGTGTGCACTCAACTTCTCCCTTGTGCCACCACACTGCTGAAATATACGAGACACTGCTCCATTGTGCCATCACAGTGCTCCATTGTTGCCATCACACTGCTCTAATTGTGTCCTCAACCAAGGTTTTGCAGATGTGCCCTCACAGTGCCTTAGTGTGTCATCACATGGTCCATTTTTTCCTTACACTGCCCCTTTGTGAACTCACACTGCTTCCATTGTGCCCTGACACTGCTCATTGTGCTCTCACTCTGCTCCATTGTGCCATCCTGTAGCTCCCATGGGGTCATCACGCTGCTTCCATTTTGCCCTCACCGTGCTAAAATGTGTCATCACACTGCTGCATTTTGTCATTACACTGCACCACTGTACCATCGCACTGGTTCTTTTTGTCATCACACTGCTATGTTTTGTCATCATACTGCTCAGTTTTGCCATCAACCTGCTCCATTGTGCCATCACACTGCTGCTGAGTTTGTCTCACCACGGTTTTGCATTGTCTCTCACGTGCCTTATTGTTCATCACAACTGCTCCATTTTTTTTCCTAAAACTGCCCCATTGTGACCATCACACTGCTCCATTGTGCCCGACACTGCTCCCAATATGCTCGCCCTCTGCTCCGTGTGCCATCACTGTGCGCCATGGTGTCATCACGCTGCTCCATTTTGCCCTCACCATCTAAAATGTGTCATCACACTGCTCCGTTTTGCCACACACTGCTCCAATGTGTCCATCTCACAGTCCAGTTTTTCATAGCAGTACTCATTTTGCCATCACACGCTCCATTTTGTCAACGGTCACAGCTACATTGTTTCATAACAGTGCTACATTGTGCCAAAACACTTCTCCATTCTGCCACATACGCTCCTTGTGTCCTCACACGGCTCCATTGTGTCACTCTAATCCCTTTGTTTCACAAGAGTGCTCTATTGTGCCGACACACTGCTTCCATTCTGCCATCACACTGCGCGATTGTGTCATCACACTGCTCTTTTGTGTCATCTCACTGCTCTTTTTGTCATCACCATGCTCACTTGTGTCCTCATAATGCCCTATTTTTTCATCACAATTCTCCATGTGCCATCACACTGCTCACTTGTGTCAATCACACTGCTCCATGTGCCATCACAGTGCTTCCATTGTGTCCATCACACTACTCCATTGGTGCAACAAAACTGCTCCATTGTGCCATCACACTGCCCCATTTGGCCATCAAACCGCTCCATTGTGGCATCACACTGCTCCATTTTGCCAACATTCTGCTCCATTGTGCCTGCACAATCCTCCATTGTGATCATCACAATGCTTGCATGAGCCATCACAGTGCGCCATTGTGCCATCACACTACTCCTTTGTGTCATCATGCTGCTCCTTTGTGTTCTCACTGCTTCATTCTGCCATCTTACTGCTAGATTGTGTCATCTAGCTTGTCCGTTGTGCTATCAAACTTCTCCATTGTGGATCACAGTGATCCATTTTGTCTTCACATTACTCCATTGTGACAACTCACTTCTCCATTGTGCCATAACCTGCTCCATTGGTCATCACACTGCTCCATTGTGTTTATTAACCTGCTCCTTGTGTCAGCATGCTGCGCCATTTTGTCATCACGCTGCCTCGGTTGTGTCATCATACTGCTCCTTTGTGTCCTCTCATTTCTCCATTGTTTCATCACAGTGCTACATGTGCACCACACTGCTCCATTGTGTCTCACACTCTCCAGTGTTCCATCACACTCTGCATTGTGTCATCACACAGCGTCCAATTTTGCCATCACACTACTCCATTGTTTTATCACAATNATTGCTCCATTTTGTCATCACTCTGCTCCTTTGTGTCAAGATATTCTCATTTGTGTCATCAATACTCCATGTGACAACCAATTCTCCATTTTGCCATAACCCTGCCCATTGTGTCTTACACATGCCCATTGTGTTATCATGCTCCATTGTGGTCCTTCATGCGCCTCCTTTTTTTTTTTGTCATCACGCTGCTCGTTGTGTCTCATACTGCTCTTTGTGTCATGTCATTTCTCCAATGTTTCATCACAGTGCTACATGTGCCTCACACAGCTCCAATTTTGCCCATCACACACTCCATTGTTTCATCACATGTCCATTTGTGTCATCACAATGGTCCATGTTGCCATCACATTGCTCCATTGCCATCACACTGCTCCATTGTGTCATCACGCTGCTCCTTTGTCTCATCACGCTACTCTCTTTTGTCATCATACTGCTCCATTGTGTCATCTCCTTTCTCCATTGTTACATTACAGTGCTACATGTGCATCACAGTGCTTCCATTGTTCTTCACACTCGTCCCTGTTGCCATCACAATGCCTCCCTTGTGTCATCACAATGGTCATTGTGCCATCACACTGCTGTATTGTGTCATCACGCTGCTCCATTGTGTCATCATGCTGCTCCATTGGGTCATCATACTGCTCCATTGTTCCATTCCCACACGCTCCATTGTGTTATCCACTGCTCCATTGTGTCATCCATTGTGCCTCCACTTTTGTCATCACACTGCTCTGTTGCTGTCCTCATACTGCTCCTTTGTGTAATCTCATTTATCCTTGTTTCATCACAGTGCTAACATGTGCATCCCACTGCTTCCACTGTGTCATCAACTCTCCATTTCCTCATCACTGTCATGTGTCACACAGCTTCCATTTCCATCACACTCCATGTCATTAATGACTCCAGTCATCCCATATCCCTGTTGCCATCACTACTGCTTCCCTCTGTGTCCGCAACCTCGTGCTCACGCTCCATTGTGTCACTCACGCTGCTCCTTTGTGTCATTCACGCTGTTCTCTTGTGTCGCATGCATACACATCGCTCCATTGTGTCATCACTGCTCCTTTGTCTCCATTTTTTACATTCCAGTGCCATGTACATCAGTGTTTCATTACAGTTCTCCATTGTGTCTTAACACTCTTCATTGTGCCATCACAATGCTCCATTTGTCCCACAATGCTCCATTGTGTCATCACATGGCTCCATTGTGCCACTCACACTGCTCTAATGTGTCATCACGCTGTGCCGTCTCACCTCTGTGTCATCACACTGCTCTGGTTTGTCATCACATCAAAGACACTGCTCATTGATATTATACTCCAGTTTTTCACTCTGCTCATTTGTGTCATCACAATATAAAGGCCATCACACTGCTCCATTGTTTCTCATACCTGCTCCACTGTGTCATCCCACTGCTCATTGTGTCAACACTCTGATCCCTTGTGTCATCATGCTGCTCCATTGTGCCTCACACTGCTCCATTTGCGATCACCCTGTTCCATTGTGCACCACACTGCTCCATTGTGTCATCACCCTACTCCATTTTGCCATACACTCTCATTGTTATCACACTTGCTGCCATCTGTCAACACTGTTCATTGTGTCATCTCACAGGTCCATTATTTCTAAAAGTACTCCCTGTGTCCAATACACTGCTCCTCTGTGCCATCACACTACTCCATTGTGCCATCATACAGGCTCCATTGTGTCATCACTCTGCCCTCCTTTTGCCAACACTATGCTTCATTGTGCCCATGACACTGCTCCATTTGTCATCACACGCGTTATTGTGCCATCACAGGGCCCATTGTGTCATCACTCTGCTCATTGTGCATTCCAATGCTCAATTGTGCCATCAACTGCTTCCCTTGTGTCTTAACACTGCCATTGTGTCATCCACTCTTGCTCCCTTGTTCATCACGTGCTCCATTGTTACACTCACATTGTCCATGTGCCTCTGCTGGGCTTAATTTTGTCATTACACTCCTCCATTTGTCAACACACAGTGCTCCTTTTGCCATCGCACTGCTTCCTTGTGTCTACTCATGCTCCATGGTTTCACCACCTGCTCCATGTGACATCACACTCCATTGTGCACACATGCTAATTGTGTCAACACACTACTCCATTGTGCCAACACTCTGCTCCATTGTTTCTCACACTTCTCCATTGTGCCACCACCATGCTAACTTACAATGACATGCTCATTGTGACATCACAGTGCTCCATGGCTATCACACTGTCTATTGTTCCTCACCCGGTTGCAGTGTGCCCTCCAGTGCCTTATTGTGTCTCCACTGCTCCATTTTTTCCTAACACTGCCCTTTGTGACTCACACTGCTCATTGTGCCCTGACACTGCTCCATTGTTCTCTCACTGCTGCTCATTGTGCCATACACTGTGCTCCATGTGTCATCACGCTGCTCCATTTGCCCTCACCATTCTAAAATGTGTCATCCACACTTGCCTCCACGGCGCATTGTGTCATCACACTGCTCATTTCTGCTCCATTGTGTCATCACAATCGTCCATGTTGCCATCACTCTGCTCCATTGTGTCATCCCACTGCTCCATTGTGTCATCATGCTGCTCCTTCGTGTCATCACGCTGCTCTCTTGTGTCATCATACTGCTCCATTGTGTCATCTCCTTTCTCCATTGTTACATTACAGTGCTACATGTGCATCACAGTGCTCCATTGTATCATCACACTCCTCCATTGTGCCATCACAATGCTCCATTGTGTCATCACAATGCTCCATTGTGTCATCACGATGGTCCATTGTGCCATCACACTGCTCTAATGTGTCATCACGCTGCTCCATTGTGTCATCACGCTGCTCCATTGGGTCATCACACTGCTCCATTGTGCCCTCACACTGCTCCATTTGATATTACTGCTCCATTGTTTCATCACTCTGCTCCTTTGTGTCATCACAAATATCAATTTTGCCATCACACTGCTCCATTGTGTCATCACCCTGCTCCACTGTGTCATCACACTGCTCCATTGTGCCATCACGCTGATCACTTGTGTCATCACGCTGCTCCATTGTGCCATCACGCTGCTCCATTGTGCCGTCACACTGCTCCATTATGCGATCAAAATGTTCCATTGTGCCATCACACTGCTCCATTGTGTCATCAACCTACTCAATTGTGCCATCACACTGTTCCATTGTGTCATCACACTACTCCATTGTGCCATCACACTGACTCATTGTGTCATCTCACAGCTCCATTATTTCATAAAAGTACTCCACTGTGCCAACACACTGCTCCATTCTGCCATCACACTGATCCATTTTGCCATCACACTGCTCCATTGTTTCATCACAATGCTCCATTGCGTCATCACAATGGTCCATTTTGCCATCACACTGCTCCATTGTGTTATCTCATAGCTCCATTGTTTCATAACATTGCTCCATTGTACCAACACACTGCTCCATTCTGCCATCACACTGCTCCATTTTGTCATCACCCTGCTCCATTGTGCAATCACACTCTTCCATTTTGTCATCACATTACTCCATTGTGCCAACTCACTTCTCCATTGTGCCATCACACTGCTTACTTGTGTCATCACACTGCTCCATCGTGCCATCAAACTTCTCCATTGTGTCATCACACTACTCCATTGTGCCAATACACTGCTCCACTGTGCCATCACACTGCTCCATTGTGCCATCATACAGCTCCATTGTGTCATCACTCTGCTCCATTTTGCCAACACTATGCTTCATTTTGCCATGACACTGCTCCATTGTGTCATCACACTGCTGTATTGTGCCATCACAGTGCTCCATTGTGTCATCACTCTGCTCCATTGTGTCATTCCAATGCTCAATTGTGCCATCACACTGCTCCCTTGTGTCTTAACACTGCTCCATTGTGTCATCACTCTGCTTCCTTGTGTCATCACGCTGCTCCATTGTGTCATCACTCTGCTCCCTTGTGTCATCACGCTGCTCCATTGTTACCTCACATTACTCCATTGTGTCCTCACTGGGCTTAATTTTGTCATTACACTCCTCCATTTTGTCATCACAGTGCTCCATTTTGCCATCTCACTGCTTCCTTGTGTCTACTCATGCTCCATGGTTTCACCACCGTGCTCCATGTGCCATCACACTGCTCCATTGTGTCATCACACTACTCCATTGTGCCATCACTCTGATCCATTGTATCATCACACTTCTCCATTGTGCCACCACACTGCTGAAATATACGATGACACTGCTCCATTGTGCCATCACAGTGCTCCATTGTGCCATCACACTGCTCTATTGGGTCCTCACCATGGTTGCAGTGTGCCCTCACAGTGCCTTATTGTGTCATCACACTGGTCCATTTTTTTCTAAAACTGCCCCATTGTGACCTCACACTGCTCCATTGTGCCCTGACACTGCTCCAATGTGCTCTCACTCTGCTCCATTGTGCCATCACTGTGCTCCGTGGTGTCATCACGCTGCTCCATTTTGCCCTCACCATGCTAAAATGTGTCATCACATTGCTCCGTTGTGTCATCACACTGCTCCATTGTGTCATCTCACAGCTCCATTGTTTCATAACAGTACTCCATTATGCCATCAACTGCTCCATTGTGCCATCACACTGCTCTATTTTTTCCTCACCATGGTTGCATTGTGCCCTCACAGTGCTTTATTGTGTCATCACACTGTTCCATTTTTTTCTAAAAATGCCCCATTGTGGCCTCACACTGCTCCATTGTGCCCTAACACTGCTCCCATGTGGTCTCACTCTGCTCCATTGTGCCATCACTGTGCTCCATGGTGTCATCACGCTGCTCCATTTTGCCTTCACCGTGCTAAAATGTGTCATCACACTGCTCCGTTGTGTCATCACACTGCTCCATTGTGTCATCTCACAGCTCCATTGTTTCATAACAGTACTCCATAGTGCCATCACACTGCTCCATTTTGTCATCTCACAGCTCCATTGTTTCATAACAGTGCTCCATTGTGCTGACACACTGCTCCATTCTGCCATCACACTGCTCCATTTTGTCATCACACTGCTCCATTGTGCCATCACACTGCTCCATTTTGTCATCACATTACTCCATTGTGCAAACTCAGTTCTCCATTGTACCATCACACTGCTCACTTGTGTCATCACACTGCTCCATTGTGCCATCACAGTGCTCCATTGTGTCATCACACTACTCCATTGTGCCAAAAAGCTGCTCCATTGTGCCATCACACTGCCCCATTTTGTCATCACACTGCTCCATTGTGTCATCACACTGCTCCATTTTGCCAATATTCTGCTTCATTGTGCCATGACACTGCTCCATTTTGTCATCACACTGCTGCATTGTGCCATCACAGTGCTCCATTTGCCATCACATTGCTCCATTGTGCATCACTCTGCTCCTTTGTGTCATTACAATTCTCAATTTTGCCATCACATTGCTCCTTCTTGTCATCACACTGATCCATTATGTCATCACCCTGCTCCATTTTGTTATCTCGCTGCTCCCTTGTTTCATCACACTGCTCCATTGTTACCTCACATTGCTCCATTGTGACCTCACTGGGCTTAATTTTGTCATTGCACTCTTCCATTGTGTCATCACTGTGCTCCATTGTGCCATCACACTGCTCCGTTTTGTCATCTCATGCTCCATTTTTTCATCACCGTGCTCCATGTGCCATCACACTGCTCCATTGTGCCATCACAGTGCTCCATTGTATCATCACACTTCTCCATTGTGCCATCACACTTCTTAAATATTTGATGACACTGCTCCATTTTGCCATCACAGTGCTCCATTGTGCCATCACACTGCTCTATTGTGTCCTCACCACTGTTGCATTGTGCCCTCACAGTGCCTTATTGTGTCATCACACTGCTCCATTTTTTCCTAACACTGCCCCTTTGTGAACTCTCCCTGCTCCTTTGTGCTCTGACACTGCTCCATTGTGCTCTCACACTGCTCCTTTATGCCATCACTGTGCTCCATGATGTCATCACGCTGCTCCATTTTGCCCTCACCGTACTAAAATGTGTCATCATACTGCTCCGTTGTGTCTTCCCATTGCTCCTTTCTCTCATCACAATGCTCAATTGTGCATTCACACTGCTCCATTGTGTCATCACAGCTCCATTTTTCCATCACACTGCTCCATTGTGTGATCACACTTGTCCATTGTGCTATCACATTGCTCCATTGTGCCCTCACACTGCTCCATTTTGTCATCACCATTCTCCATTATGCCCTCACCCTGCCTTTTTGTGACATCACACTACTCCATTGTTTCCACACAGTGCCCCACTGTGCCCTCACAGTGCTCCATTTTGCCCTCACACTGCTCCATTTTGCCCTCACAATGCTCCATTGGGCCATCACACTGCTCCATTGTGTCATCACGCTGCTCCATTGTGTCATCACGCTGCTCTCTTGTTAACTAACATTGCTCCATTGTGACCTCACATTTCTAAAATGTGTCATCACACTGCTCCATTGAGTCATCACACGGCTCCATTGTGCCATGACACTGCTGCATTGTGTCATATCACTGCTCCATTCTTTCATCACATTGCTCCATTGTACCATCACATTGCTCCTTTGTGTCATCATACAGCTCTATTGTGTCATCACGTTGCTCCAATGTGTCATCACACTGCTCCATTGTTAACTCACATTGCTACATTGTAACGTCACAGTGCTGAATTCTGTCATCACAATGCTCAATTGTACCATCACAATGCTCCTTTGTGCCATTACAGTGGTCCATTGTGCCATGACACTGCTCCATTGTGTCATCTCACTCCTCCATTTTTTCATCACAATGCTCTATTGTGCCATCACATTGCTCCTTTGTGTCATCAGACTGTTCTCTTGTGTCATCACAATGCTCCATTGTGCCATCACACTTCCCCATTGTTTCATTACCCTTCTCCATTCTATCATCACAATGCTCCACTGTGCCATCACACTGCTCCATTGTGTCAACACACTGTTCATTGTGTCATCAGACTGCTCCATTGTGTCATCACGCTGATCCATTGTGCCATCACCCTGCTCCATTGTTCCCTCACATTGCTCCATTGTGACCTCACAGTGTTAAATTTTGTCATCACACTGCTCCATTCCATCATCACACTGCTCCATTGTGTCATCTCAATGCTCCATTGTTTAATCACAGTGCTCCATTGTGCCATCAAACTGCTCCATTGTGTCATCTAAATGCTCCATTGTGCCATCACACTGCTCCATTGTGTAATCACATGGCTCCATTTTGCCACCACAGTGCTCCATTTTGCGATCACACTGCTCCATTGTGCTATCACAATGCTACATTGTGCCATCACACTGCTCCATTGTGTCAACACACTGCTCCATTGTGTCATCAGACTGCTCCATTGTTTCATCATGCTGATCAATTGTGTCATCACCTGGCTCCATGTTTCCCTCCCATTGCTCCATAGTGACCTCACAGTGCTAAATTTTGTCATCACCCGTCCATTACGTCATCACACTGCTCCATTGTGCCATCACACTGCTCCATTGTACCATTACACTTCTCCATTTTGTTATCAAACTGCTCCACTGTGCCATCGCACTGCTCCATTGAGTCATCACACTGCTCCTTTGTGCCATCACACTGCTCCATTGTGTGATCACACTGCTCAATTGTGCCCTCACTGTTATCCATTGTGCCATCACACTGCTGCATTGTGTCATCACACTGCTCCATTGGGCCCTAACACTGCCTTATTTTCTCATCACACCATTCCACACGGTGTCTTTGTGTGCTCACTCTGCTCAATTGTGCCCTCACACTACTCCATTGTGCTCTCACACTGGTCCATTGTGCCATCACAGTGCTCCATGGTGTCATCACGCTGCTCCATTTTGCCCTCACCGTGCTATACTTTGTCATTACACTGCTCCATTGTCTCATCACACTGTTCCTTTTGTCATCACAATGCTCAATTGTGCCATCACACTGCTCCATTGTGTCCTCACGCTGCTCCATTTTGTCATCATGCAGCTCCTTTGCGTCATCACGCTGCTACATTGTGCCCCCACTCTGTTAAATTTTGCCCTAACACTGCTCCATTGTGTAAACACACTGCTCTATTTTGCCATCACACTGTTCCATTATGTCATTACACTGCTCCGTTATGCGATCACACTGCTCCAATGTGACATCACAGTGCTCAATTGTGCCCTCACACTGCTCCATTGTGTCATCACCATGCTCCGTTTTGCCCTCACACTGCATTATTGTGTCATCACACTGCTCCATTGTGTCCAGACAGTGAAATTTTGTGCACTCACAATGCTCCATTGTGCCCTCACACTTCTCCATTTTGCCCTCACACTCCTACATTCTGCCATCACACTGCTCCATTGTGTCATCATGCTGCTCCAGTGTGTCATCACCCTGCTCCGTTTTTAACACACAATGTTACATTGTGACATCACATTGATAAATTGTGTTATCACACTCCTCCATTGTGTCATCACACTGCTCCATTTTACCATTACACTGCTCCATTGTGTCAGGCTGCTCCATTTTGCACACACACAGCTCCATTTCACCATCCCAATGCTCCATTGTGCCATTACACTGCTGCATTTTTTCTTCACTCTGCTCCATTGTGTCATCATATTGCTCCGTTGTGTCATTACACTGCTCCATTGTTCCCCCACAATGGTCCAATGCGCCATCATGCTGCTCCATTGTGTCCTCACGCTGCTCCATTTTGTCATCATGCAGCTCCTTTGTGTCATCACGCTGCTACATTGTGCCCCCACTCTGTTAAATTTTGCCCTAACACTGCTCCATTGTGTAAACACACTGCTCTATTTTGCCATCACACTGTTCCATTATGTCATTACACTGCTCCATTGTGCCATCACACTGCTCCATTTTGTCATCACACTGCTCCATTGTACCCTGACCCTGTTCCATTGTTCCATCACACAGCTCCATTGTGCCATCACACTGCTCCTTTCTGTCATCTCACTGCTCCACTGTTTCATAAAAATGCTCCATTGTTTCATCACACTGCAGCATTGTGCCTCACACTGCTCCATTTTTTCATCACACTAAACCATTGTGCCCTCACACTGCTCCATTTTCTCATCTCATGGCTCCATTGTGTCACCTCAATGTTCCATTTTGCCATAACACTGCTCCATTGTGTCACCACACTGCCCTATTGTGCCCACACACTGCTCCACTGTACGCACACACTGCTTCATCGTGTCATCACCATGCTCCATTGTGCCCTCAAACTGCCTCATTGTGTCATCAAACTTCTCCATTCTGTCATCGCACTGTTCCATTCTGACTTCACACTGCATCATTGTGTCATCTCACTGCACCATTGTGCTCTCACACTGCTCCATTGTGTCATCTCACTGCTCCATTGTTTCATCACAATGCTCCATTGTGCCATCACACTGCTCCATTGTGTCACCACTCTTCTCTCTTTTGTCATCACGATGATCCATTGTGTCATCACACTGCTCCACTGTGCCCTAACACTGCTCCATTGTGTCATCACACTGCTCCATTGTGTCATCACAGTGCAGTATTGTGCCCTCACACTGCTTCATTGTGCACTCACACTGCTCCATTGTGTCATCACAGTGCTCCATTGTGCCTTGACCCTGCTCCATTGTGCCATCACACTGCTCCTTTTTGTCATCACACCTCCATTGCGCCAACACACTGCTCCATTGTGTGATCACAATTCTCCATTGTGTCATTACAGTGCTCAACTGTGCCATCACACTGCTCCATTGTGTCATCACCCTGCTCCTTTGTGTCATCACAATGCTCAATTGTGTCCTCACACAGCCGTATTGTGTCATCACACTGCTCCATTGTGTCCACACAGTGCTGCCTTGTGCCCTCACATTGCTCCATTGTGCCTTCCCAGTGCTCCTCGTGTCATCACACTACTCCATTGTGTCATCATGCTGCTCCATTGTTAACTCACATTGCTCCATTGTGACCACACAGTGCTAAATTTTGTCATCAGAATTCTCCATTGTGTCATCACACTGCTCTCTTGTGTCATCATTATGCTCCATTGTGTCAATACAATGCTCCATTGTGCCATCAGCCTGTTCCATTTTCTCATCACTGTGCTCCATTCTGTCATAACAATGCTCCATTGTGTCTTCAAACTGCTCCATTGTGTCATCACAGAGTTCCATTGTGTCATCATGCTGCTACATTGTGTCAACACGCTGCTCCATTGTGCCATCACACTGCTCCATTTTTTCATCACAATGCTCTATTATTTCATCTCACTGCTCCATTGTGCCATCACACTGCTCAACTGTTTCATCTCACTGCTCCATTGTTTCATTGCAGTGCTCCATTTTGCCATGATACTGCTCCATTGTGTCATCACACTGCTCCATTTTGCCATGATACTGCTCCATTGTGTCATCACACTGCTCCATTGTGCCATCACACTGCTCCATTGTTTCATCACAATGGTCCATTGTGCCATCACACTGCTCCATTGTGTCATCACACTGCTCCATTGTGCCATCACACTGCTCCGTTGTGTCATCATACTGCTCCATTTTGTCATCTCATTTCGCCATTGTTTCATCACAGTGCTACATGTGCATCACACTGCTCCATTTTGTCATCACACTCCTCTATTGTGCCATCACGCTGCTACATTGTATCATCACAATGCTCCATTGTGTCATCACGATGGTCCATTGTGCCATCACGCTGCTCCGTTGTGTCATCATACTGCACCATTGTGTCATCTCATTTCTCCATTGTTTCATTACAGTGCTACATGTGCATCACACTGCTCCATTGTGTCATCGCACTCTGCCATTGTGCCATCACACTTCTCCTTTGTGTCACCACACTGCTCCATTGTGCCCACACACTGCTCCACTGTACCCGCACACTGCTCCTTCGTGTCATCACCATGCTCCATTGTGAGATCACACTCCCTCATTGTGTCATCCTACGGCTCCATTGTGTCATCATACTGCTCCTCTGTGTCATCACATTGCTCCATTGTGCCTTCACACTGCTCCATTGTGTAATCACCATGCTCCATTGTGCCCTCACACTGCCTTATTTTATTATCACACTGCTCCATTATTTCCACACAGTGCCCCATTGTGCCCTCATAGTGCTCCATTTTAAACTCACACTGCTCTATAATGCCCTCACACTGCTCCGTTGTGCCATCACACTGCTCCACTGTGTCATCACGTTCCTCCATTTTGTCATCACGCTCTTCCAATTGTGTCATCATGCTGCTCCATTGTTAACTCACATTGCTCCATTGTGACCTCACATTGCTAAAATGTGTCATCACACTGCTCCATTGAGTCATCACAAGGCTCCATTGTGCCATGACATGGCTGCATTGTCATCTCACTGCTCCATTTTTTCATCACATTGCTCCATTTTGCCATCACATTGCTCCTTTTTGTTATCACACAGCTAAATTGTGTCATCATGCTGCTACAATGTGTCATCACACTGCTCCATTGTGCCATCACACTGGCCATTGTTTCATCACACTGCTCAATTCTGTCATCACATTGCTCCTTTGTGCAATCACAGTGCTCTGTTGTGCCATCACATTGCTCCATTGCATCATCTCACTGCTCCATTGTTTCATCACAATGCTCCATTGTGCAATCACATTGCTCCTTTGTATCACCACGCTGTTCCCTTGTGTCATCACCATGTTCCATTGTGCCATCACACTGCTCCATTGTTTCATTACCCTGCTCCTTTCTATCATCACAATGGTCCACTGTGCCATCACAGTGCTCCATTGTGTCATCACACTTCTCCATTGTGTCATCAGACGGCTCCATTGTGTCATCGCCCTGCTCCACTGTGTCATCACCCTGCTCCATTGTTCCCTCACATTGCTCCATTGTGACCTCACAGTGCTAAATTGTGTTATCACACAGCACCATTGCGTCATCCTACAGCTCCATTGTGCCATCAGACTGCTCCATTGTGTCATCTCACTGCTCCTTTGTTTAATCACAGAGTTCCATTTTGCCATCACACTGCTCCACTGTGTCATCACATTGCTCCATTGTGCCATCACACTGCTCCATTGTGCAATCACATGGCCTCATTGTGCCATCACATGGCTCCATTGTGTGGTCACACTGCTCCATTGTGTGGTCACAATGCTATATTGTGCCATCATATTGCTCTATTTTGTCTTCACACTGCCCTATTTTGCCCTCACACTCCTCCATTGTGCCCACACTCTGCTCCATTGTGCTCTCACTCTGCTCCATTGTAACATCACACTGCTCTATGGTGTCATCACAGTGCTCCATATTGTCCTCACCATGGTAAATTTTGTCATCACCCTTCTCCATTGTATCATCACACTGATTCGTGTGCCATCCCACTGCTCCATTTTGTCATCACACTTCCTGACTGTGTCCTCACACTTGTCCATTGTGCCCTCACACTGATCCATTGTGCCCTCACTCTGCTCAATTGTGACCACACACAGCTCCATTGTGCACTCACACTGCTCCATTGTGAAATCACACTGCTATAATTTGTCATAAGGCTGCTCCATTGTGCCATCACACTGCTCCATTATGTCATCTCACTGCTCCATTGTTTCATCACAGTGCTCAATTGTTGCCTCACACTGCTCCATTGTGTCATCACACTGCTCCTTTGTGTCATCACAATGCTCAATTTTGCCATCACACTACTCATTTGTATCATCACCCTGCTCCATTGTGTCATGACACTGCTATATTGTGCGATCACATTCCTCCATTGTGCCAACCAAGTGCTCCATTTTGCCCTCACTCTGCTCCATTTAGTCATCACCATGCTCTACTGTGCCCTCACACTGCCTTATTGTGTCATCACACTGCACCATTTTGTCTACTCAGTGCCACAGTGTGCCCGACATTGCTCCATTGTGCACTCACCCTGCTCCATTTTGCCCTCGGACTGCTCCATTGTGCCCTAACACTGCCTTATTTTGTAATCACACTGCTCCAATGTGTCATCACATGGCGTCTTTTTGCCCTCACTCTGCTCAATTGTGCCCTCACACTACTCCATTTTGCTCTCACACTGCTCCATTGTTTCATCACAGTGCCCCATGGTTTCATCACTCTGCTCCATTTTGCCCTCACCGTGCTCCATTGTGTCATCACACTGCTCCATTGTCTCATCACAATGCTCCTTTCTGTCATCACAATGCTCAATTGTGCCATCACACTGATCCATTGTATCATCGCACTGCTCCTTTGTGCCATCACCCTGCCTTATTATGTCAGCACACTGCTCCATTGTGTCCAGACAGTGACACATTGTGTCCTCCCCATGGTGCATTGTGCCCTCACACTGCTCCATTTTGCCCTCACACTCCTACATTGTGCCATTACACTTCTCCATTGTGTCATCACGCTGCTCCAGTGTGTCATCACGCTGCTCCATTTTTTACACACAATGCTCCATTGTGACCTCACATTGATAAATTGTGTCATCACACTGCTCCATTGTGTCATCACACTGCTCCATTTTACCATGACACTGCTCCATTGTGTCATCCGGCTGCTCCATTGTGCACTCACACAGCTCCATTTAGCCATCCCAATGCTCCATTGTGCCATTACACTGCTGCATTTTGTCTTCACTCTGCTCCATTGTATCATCACATTGCTCCATTGTGTCATTAAACTGCTCCATTGTTCCCTCACAATGGTCCATTGTGCCATCACAGTGCTCCATTGTGTCCTCACGCTGCTACATTGTGTCATCACGCAGTTCCTTTATGACATCATGCTGGTACATTGTGCCCCCAGTCCTCTAAATTTTGTCCTCACACTGCTCCTTTGTGTCAACACACTGCTCCATTGTGCCATCACACTGCTCCATTGTGTCATTTCACTGCTCCATTCTGTCATCACTATGGTCTGTTGTGCCATCATACTGCTCAATTGTGTCATCACAATGCTCCATTGAGCCATCACAATGCTCCATTGTGTCATCTCACTGCTCCATTCTGTCAACAATAGTCTCTGTTGTACCATCACACGGCTCCATTTTGTCATCACACTGCTCCATTGTGTCATCACACTGCTAAATTTAGTCATCAGGCTGCTCCATTGTGTCATCACATTGCTCCATTATTCCCTCACATTGCTTCATTGTGAACTCACAGTGTTAAATTTTGTCATCATTCTGTTCCATGTGTCATCACACTGCTCCATTGTGCCATCACTCTGTTCCATTGTGTCATCTAACTGCTCCATTGTTTCATCATAGTGCTCCATATGCAATCACACTCCTCCATTTTGTCATCACACTGCTCCATTTTGTCATCACACTGCTCCATTGAGTCATCACACTGCTCCTTTGTGCCATCACACTGCTGCATTTTGCGGTCATACTGCTCAATTGTGCCATCACAGTGATCCATTGTGCGATTACACTGCTCCATTGAGTCATCAATCTGCTCCACTGTGCCCTAACACTGCCTTATTTTGTCATCACACTTCTCAAATGTGTCATCACATGGCGTCTTTGTGCCCTCACTCTGCTCAATTTTGCCCTCACACTACTACATTGTGCTCTCACACTGCTCCATTGTGCCATCACAGTTCTCCATGGTTTCATCATGCTGCTCCATTTTGCCCTCACCATGCGAAATTGTGTCATCACACTGCTCCATTGTGTCATCACACTGCTCCTTTTTGCCATCACACTGCCTTACTGTGTCATCACAGTACTCCATTGTGTCCAGACAGTGACACATTGTGCCCTCACAATGCTGCATTGTGCCCTCACACTGCTCCATTTTGCCCTCACACTCCTACATTGTACTATCACACTTCTCCATTGTGTCAATACCCTGCTCCATGGTTTCATCACGCTGCTCCATTTTTAACACACAATGCTCCATTGTGACCTCACATTGATAAATTGTGTCATCACACTGCTCCATTGTGTCATCACAGTGCTCCATTTTACCATCACACTGCTCCATTGTGTTTTCACACTGCTCCATTGTGTCATCACACTGCTATATTTAATCATGCTGCTCCATTGTGTCATCACGCTGCTGCATTGTTCCCTCACATTGCTTCATTGTGAATTCACAGTGCTAAATTATGTCATCACACTGCTCCATTGTGCAATCACACTGTTCCATTGTGTCATCTCACTGCTCCGTTGTTTCATCACAGTGCTCCATGTGCAATCACACTGCTCCATTCCATCATCACACTGCTTCATTGTGCCATCACACTGCTCAATTGAGTCATCACACTGCTCCTTTGTGCCATCACACTGCTCCATTGTGCGATCACACTGCTCACTTGTGCCATCACAGTGATCCATTGTACCAACACACTGCTACATTGTGTCAACACACTGCTCCATTTTGCACTAACACTGCCTTATTTTGTAATCACACTGCTCCAATGTGTCATCACATGGCGTCTTTGTGCCATTACTCTGCTCAATTGTGCCCTCACAATACTCCATTGTGCTCTCACTCTGCTCCATTGTGCCATCACAGTGCTCCATCGTTTCATCACGCTGCTACATTTTGCCCTCACCATGCTAAATTGTGTCATCACACTGCTCAATTGTCTCATCACACTGCTCCTTTCTGTCATCTCAATGCTCAATTGTGCCATCACACTGCTCCACTGTGTCTCATCACATTGCTCTTTGTGCCAACACACTGCCTTTGTGTCATCACACTGCTCCATTGTGTCCAGACAGTGACACATTGTGCCCTCACAATGCTGAATTGTGCCCTCACACTTCTCCATTTTGCCCTCACACTCCTACATTGTGCCATTACACTTCTCCATTATGTCATCACTCTGCTCCAGTGTGTCATCATGTGCTCCATTTTTAAAACACAATGCTCCATTGTGACCTCACATTGATAAACTGTGTCATCACTCTGCTCCATTGTGTCATCACACTGCTCCATTTTACCATCACACTGCTCCATTGTGTCATCCGGCTACTCTATTGTGCACTCACACAACTCCATTTCGCCATCCCAATATTCCATTGTGCCATTACACTGCTGCATTTTTTCTTCACTCTGCTCATTGTGTCATCACCTTTCTCCATTGTGTCATTACACTGCTCCATTGTTCCCTCACAATGGTCCATTGTGCCATCACATTGCTCCATTGTGTTCTTACGCTGCTACATTGTGTCACCACGCAGCTCCTTTGTGTCACCATGCTGGTACATTGTCCCCTCAGTTCTCTAAATTTTGCCCTCACTCTGCTCCATTGTGTCAACACACTGCTCCATTGTGCCATCACACTGCTCCAATGTGTCATCTCACTGCTCCATTGTTTCATCACAATGCTCCATTGTGTCATCACATTGCTCATTTGTGGCATCACACTATTCCCTTGTGTCATCACTATGCTCCATTGTGCCATCACACTGCTCCATTGTGCGATCACACTGCTCCATTGAGCCATCACAGTGATCCATTGTGGATCACACTGCTCAATTGTGTCATCACTCTGCTCCATTGTGCCCTAACACTGTCTTATTTTGTCATTATACTGCTCCAATGTGTCATCACATGGCGTCTTTGTGCCCTCACTCTGCTCAATTGTGCCCTCACACTAATCCATTGTGCTCTCACACTGCTCCATTTTGCCATCACAGTGCTCCATGGTGTCATCAGGCTGCTCCATTTTGCCCTTACCATGCTAAATTGTGTCATCACACTGCTCCATTGTCTCATCACACTGCTCCTTTTTGTCATCACAATGCTCAATTTTGCCATCACACTGCTCCATTGTGTTATCACACTGTTCCTTTGTGCCATCACACTGCCTTATTGTGTCATCACACTGCTCCATTGTGTCCAGTGACACATTGTGCCCTCACAATGCTGAACTGTGCCCTCACACTGCTCCATTTTGTGCTCACGCTCCTACATTGTGCCATCACACTTCTCCATTGTGTCATCACGCTGCTCCATTTTTTAACACACAGTGCTCCATTGTGACCTCACATTGATAAATTGTGTCATCACACTGCTCCATTGTGTCATCACACTGCTCCATGTTACCATCACACTGCTTCTTTGTGTCATCACACTGCTCCATTTTTAACACACAATGCTTCATTGTGACCTCACATTCATAAATTGTATCATCACACTGCTCCATTGTGTCATCACACTGCTCCATGTTACCATCACACTGCTCCATTGTGTCTTCACACTGCTCCATTGTGTCATCACACTGCTATATTTAATCATGCTGCTCCATTGTGTCATCACACTGCTCCATTGTTCCCTCACATTGCTTCATTGTTACTCCACAGTGCTAAATTGTGTCATCACACTGCTCCATTTTGCCATCACATTGCTCCATTGTGTCATCTCACTGCTCCATTGTTTCATCACAGTGCTCCATGTGCAATCACACTGCTCCATTGTGCCATCACACTGCTCCATTGAGTCATCACACTGCTCCTTTGTGCCATCACACTACTCCATTGTGCAATCACACTGCTCAATTGTGCCATCACAGTGATCCATTGTGCCATCACCCTTCTCCTTTGTGTCATCACACTGCTCCAATGTGTCCAGACACTGACACATTGTGCCCTCACAATGCTGCATTGTGCCCTCACACTTCTCCCTTTTGCCCTCACACTCCTACATTGTGCCATCACACTTCTCCATTGTGTCATCACACTGCTCCAGTGTGTCATCACACTGCTCCATTTTTAACACACAATGCTCCATTGTGACCTCAAATTGATAAATTGTGTCATCACACTGCTCCATTGTGTCATCACACTGCTCCATTTTACCATCACACTGCTCCATTGTGTCATCCGGCTGCTGTATTGTGCACTCACACAGCTCCATTTTGCCATCCTAATGCTGCATTGTGCCATTACACTGCTGCAGTTTGTCTTCACTCTGCTCCATTGTGACATCACATTGCTCCATTGTGTCATTACACTGCTCCATTGTTCCCTCACAATGGTCCAATGTGCCATCACAATGCTCCATTGTGTCCTCACGCTGCTACATTGTGTCATCATGCTGGTACATTTTGTCCCCATTCCTCTAAATTTTTCCCTCACATTGTTCCATTGTATCAACACACTGCTCCATTGTGTCATCTCACTGCTCCATTGTTTCATCACAATGCCCCATTGTGTCATCACATTGCTCTTTTGTGTCATCACATTGTTCCATTGTGTCATCACAATGCTCCATTTTGCCATCACACTGCTCCATTGTTTAATTACCCTGCTCAATTCTATCATCACAATGCTCCACTGTGCCATCACACTCCTCCATTTTGTCAGCACACTGCTCCATTTTGTCATCACCCTGCTCCATTCTTCCCTCACATTGCTCCATTGTGTCCTCACAGTGCTAAATTTTGTCATCACACTGCTCCATTGTGTCATCACCCGGCTCCATTCTTCCCTCACATTGCTCCATTGTGTCCTCACAGTGCTAAATTTTGTCATCACACTGCTCGATTGTGTCATCACACTGCTCCATTGTGCCATCACACTGCTAGATTGTGTCATCTCCCTGCTCCATTGTTTAATCACAGTGCTCCATTGTGCCATCACACTTCTCCATTGTGTCATTACATTGCTCCATTGTGCCATCACACTTCTCCATTTGTAATCACAAGGCTCCATTGAGCCAAAACACTGCTCCATTGTGCGATCACACTGCTCCATTGTGCCATCACAAAGCTACATTGTGCCATCATACTGCACCATTGTGTTATCACACTGCCCTATTTTGCCCTCACACTACTCCATTGTACCCACACTGCTCCCTTGTGCTCTCACTCTGCTCCATTGTTCCATCACACTGCTCAATGTTGTCATCATAGTGCTCCATTTTGCCCTCACCATGGTAAATTGTGTCATTACCATGCTCCATTGTGTCATCACACTGCCCCACTGTGTCCTCCACTTGTCCATTGTGCACTCACACTGATCCATTGTGCCCTCACACTGCTCCATTGTGACCACACACTGCTCCATTGTGCACTCACACTGCTCCATTGTGATATCACACTGCTGCATTGTGTCATAAGGCTGCTCATTGTGCCATCACACTGCTCCATTGTGTCATCGCACTGCTCTTTGTGTCATCACAAGGCTCAATTTTGCCATCACACTACTCCATTGTGTTATCACTCTGCTTCATTGTGTCATCACACTGCTATATTTTGTGATCACTTTCCTCCATTATGCCAACCCATTGCTCCATTTTGCCTTCACACTGCTCCATTGTGTCATCACACTGCTCCATTGTGCCCTCACACTACCTTATTGTGTCATCCCACTGCTCCATTGTGTCCACAGAGTGCCACATTGTTCCCGACATAGCTCCATTGTGCCCTCACCTTGCTCCGTTTTGCCCTCACACTGCTCCATTGTGCCAACACACTGCTCCATTGTGTCATCACGCTGCTTCATTGTGTCATCACGGTGCTCCATTGCTAACTCACATTGCTCCATTGTGACCTCTCAGTGCAAATTTTGTCATCACACTGCTCCATTATGCCATCACACTGCTCCATTGTGCCATCAAACTGCTCCATTGTGTCATTTCACTGCTCCATTCTGTCATCACTATGCTCCATTGTGCCAACACACTGCTCCATTGTGTCATCAGACTGCTCCATTGTGCCATGACAATGCTCCATTGTGTCATCTCACTGCTCCATTCTGTCATCACTATGGTCCTTTGTGCCATCACACAGCTCCATTTTGTCATCACACTGCCCAATTTTGCCCTCACACTACTCCATTGTGCCCACACACTACTCAGTTGTGCTCTCACTCTGCTCCATTGTTCCATCACACTGCTCTATGGTGTCATCACGGTGCTCCATTTTGCCTTCAACTCGTAAATTGTGTCATCACCCTGCTCCATTGTGTCATCACACTGATTCGTTGTGCCATCACACTGCTCCATGGTGTCATCACACTGCCCCACTGTGTCCTCACACTAGTCCATTGTGCCCTCACACTGATCCATTGTGCTCTCACACTGCTCCATTGTGACCACACACTGCTCCATTGTGCACTCACACTGCTCCTTTGTGATATCACACTGCTGCATTGTGTCATAAGGCTGCTCCATTGTGCCATCACACTGCTCCATTATGTCAATCTCACTGCTCCATTGTTTCAACACAGTGCTCAATTGTGCCATCACACTGCTCCGTTGTGTCATCACACTGCTCTTTTTGTCATCACAATGCTCAATTTTTCCATCACACTACTCCATTGTGTCATCACACTGCTATATTTTGCGATGACATTCCTCCATTATGCCAACCCAGTGCTCCATTTTTCCCTCACACTGCTCCATTGTGTCATCGCCAAGCTCCATTGTGCCCTAACACTGCCTTATTGTGTCATCCCTCTGCTCCATTATGTCCACAGAGTGCCACATTGTGCATGACATTGCTCCATTGTGCCCTCACCCTGCTCCATTTTGCCCTCACAGTGCTCCATTGTGCCATCACACTGCTCCATTGTGTCATCACGCTGCTTCATTGTGTCATCACGGTGCTCCATTGTTAATTCCCATAGCCCCATTATGATCTCACAGTGCAAATTTTGTCATCACACTGCTTCATTGTGTCATCACACTGCTCCATTTTGCCATCCCACTGTTCCATTGTGCCATCACACTGGTCCATTGTGTCATTTTACTGTTCAATTCTGTCATCAATATGCTCCATTGTGCCATCACACTGCTCCATTGTGTCATCTCACTGCTCCATTCTGTCATCACTATTCTCCTTTGTGCCATCACACAGCTCCATTTTGTCATCACAATGCTCCATTGTGCCATCACACTGCTCCAATGAGTCATCACACTTCTCCTTTTTGCCATCACACTGCTACGTTTTGTCATCTCAATGCTACATTGTGCCCTAACACTGCCCTATTGTGTCAACACACTGTTCCATTGTGTCCTCACACAGCATCTCTTTGCTCTCACTCTGCTCCACTGTGCCCCCACACTACTCCATTGTGCTCTCACACTGCTCCATTTTGAAATCACAGTGATCCCTAGTTTCATCATGCTGTCCCATTTTGCCCTCACCATGCCAAATTGTGTCATCACACTGCTCCATTGCCTCATCACACTGCTCCTTTCTGTCATCTCAATGCTCCATTGTGCCATCACACTGCTCCATTGTGTCATCACACTGCCTGACTGTGTCCTCCCACTTGTCCATTGTGCCCTCACACTGCTCCATTGTGCACTCACACTGCTCCTTTGTGATATCACACTGCTGCATTGTGTGATAAGGCTGATCCATTGTGCCATCAAATTGCTCCATTATGTCATCTCACTGCTCCTTTGTTTTATCACAGTGCTCAATTGTGCCATCACACTACTCCATTCTGTCATCACACTGCTCCTCTGTGTCATCACAATGCTCAATTTTTCCATCAGACTACTGCACTGTGTCATCACACTGCTCCATTGTGTCATCACACTGCTATATTATGTGATCACATTCCTCCATTGTGCCAACACAGTGCTCAATTTTGCCCTCATTCTGCTCCATTGTGTCATTGTCATGTTCTATTGTGCCCTCACACTGCCTTATTGTGTCATCCCTCTGCTCCATTGTGCCCTCACCCTGCTCCATTTTGCCCTCACACAGCTGCATTGTGCCATAACACTGCTCCATTGTTTCATCACGCTCCTTCATTGTGTCAACACTGTTCTCCATTGTTAATTCCCATAGCTCCATTATGACCTCACAGTGCAAATTTTGTCATCACACTGCTTCATTGTGTCATCACACTGCTCCATTTTGCCATCACACTGCTCCATTGTGCCATCACACTGCTCCATTGTGTCATTTCACTGCTTAATTCTGTCATCACTATGCTCCATTGTGCCATCACACTGCACCATTGTGTGATCACACTGGTCCATTATGCCGTCACAATGCTCGATTGTGTCATCTCACTGCTTTAGTCTGTCATCACTATGCTCCTTTGTGCCATCACACAGCTCCATTTTGTCATCACACCGCTCAATTGTGTCATCACACTGCTATATTTAGTCATCAGGCTGCTCCAATTGGTCATCAGACTGCTCCCGTGTTCCCTCACATTGCTTCATTGTGACCTCACAGTGCTAAATTGTGTCATCAAACTGCTCCATTGTGTCATCACACTGCTCCATTGGGCCATCACACTGTTCCATTCTGTCATCTCACTGCTCCATTTTTTCATCACAGTGCTCCATGTCCAATCACACTGCTCCATTGTGCCATCACACTGCTCCATTGAGTCATCACACTGCTCCTTTGTGCCATCACACTGCTCCATTGTGCCCTAACACTGCCCTAGTGTGTCAACACACTGTTCCATTGTGTCATCACATGGCATCTTTGTGCTCTCACTTTGCTCCATTTTGCCCTCACACTACTCCATTGTGCTCCCACACTGCTCCATTGTGCCATTAATGTGTTCCATGGTTTCATCACGCTGCTCCATTTTGCCCTCACCATGCCAAATTTTGTCATCACACTGCTCCATTGTCTCATCACACTGCTCCTTTCTGGCATCTCAATTCTCCATTGTGCCATCACACTGCTCCATTGTGTCATCACACTGCCTGACTGTGTCCTCACACTTGTCCATTGTGCCCTCATACTGATCCATTGTGCCCTCAAACTGCTCCATTGTGACCACACACTGCTCCATTGTGCACTCACACTGCTCCTTTGTGATATCACACTGCTGCATTGTGTGACAAGGCTGATTCGTTGTACCATCAAACTGCTCCATTATGTCATCTCACTGCTCCATTGTTTCATCACAGTGCTCAATTATGCCATCCCACTGCTCCATTGTGCCATCACACTGCTCCATTGTGTCATCACACTGCTCCTTTGTGTCATCACAATGCTCAATTTTTCCATCAGACTACTGCATTTTGTCATCACACTGCTCCATTGTGTCATCACACTGCTATATTGTGGGGTCACATTCCTCCATGTGCCAACCCATTGCTCCATTTTGCCATCACTCTGCTCCATTGTGTCATCACCATGCTCCATTTTGCCCGACCTTGCTCCATTGTGCCCTCACTCTGCTCCATTTTGCCCTCAGACTGCTCCTTTGTGTCATCGCCATGCTCCATTGTGCCCTCACACTGCCTTATTGTGTCATTGCACTGTGCCATTGTGTCCACAGAGTGTGACATTGTGCCAGACATTGCTCCATTTTGCCCTCACCCTGCTCCATTTTGCCCTCACACTGCTCCATTTTGCCACCACTCTGCTCCATTGTGTCATCACGCTGCTTCATTTTGTCATCATGGTGCTCCATTGTTAACTCACATTGCTCCATTGTGACCTCACAGTGCATATTATGTCATCACACTGCTTCATTGTGTCATCACACTGCTCCATTTTGCCATCACACTGCTCCATTGTTCCATCACACTACTGCATTGTGTCATTTCACTGTTCCATTCTGTCATCACTATGCTCCATTGTGCCATCACAATGCTTCATTGTGTCATCTCACTGCTCCAATCTGTCATCACTATGCTCCGTTGTGCAATCACGTGGCTCCATTTTGTCATCACACTGCTCCATGGTGTCATCACACTGCTATATTCAGTCATCATGCTGATCCATTGTGTCATCACACTGCTTCATTATTCCCTCACATAGCTTCATTGTGACCTCACAGTGCTAAATTTTGTCATCACTCTGTTCCATGTGTCATCACACTGCTCCATTGTGCCATCACCCTGATCCATTGTGTCATCTCACTGCTCCATTGTTTCATCAGAGTGCTCCATATGCAATCACACTACTCCATTTTCTCATCACACTGCTACATTGTGCCATCACACTGCTCCATTGAGTCATCACACTGCACCTTTGTGCCATCACACTGCTCCATTTTGCGGTCACACTGCTCAATTGTGCCATCACAGTGATCTACTGTGCCATCACACTACTACATTGTGTCATCACTCTGCTCCATTGTGCCCTAACACTGCCTTATTTTGTCATCACACTGCTCCAATGTGTCATCACACAGCGTCTTTGTGCCCTGACTCTGCTCAATTGTGCCCTCACACTACTCCATTGTGCTCTCAAACTGCTCCATTGTGACATCACAGTGCTCCATGGTTTTATCACGCTGCTCAATTTTGCCCTCACCGTGCTAAATTGTGTCATCACACTGCTCCATTGTCTCATCACACTGCTCCTTTCTGTCATCGCAATGCTCAATTGTGCCATCACACTGCTCCATTGTGTCATCACACTGCTCCTTTGTGCCATCACACTGCCTTAGTCTGTCATCACACTGCTCCATTGTGTCCAGACAGTGACACATTGTGCCCTCACAATGCTGCATTGTGCCCTCACACCGCTCCATTTTGCCTTCAGACTCCTACATATTGCCATCACTCTTCTCCATTGTGTCATCACGCTGCTCCAGTGTGTCATCACGCTGCTCCATTTTTAACACACAATGCCCCATTGTGACCTCACATTGATAAATTGTGTCATCACACTGCTCCATTGTGTCATCACAGTGCTCCATTTTACCATCACCCTGCTCCTTTGTGCCATCACACTGCTCCATTGTGCCCTAACACTGCCCTATTGTGTCAAAACACTGCTCTATTGTGTCATCACACGGCATCTTTGTGCTCTCACTCTGCTCCATTTTGCCCTCACACTACTCCATTTTGCTCTCACACTGCTCCATTGTGCCATTACAGTGTTCCATGGTTTCATCACGCTGCTCCATTTTGCCCTCACCATACCAAATTGTGTCATCACACTGCTCCATTGTCTCATCACACTGCTCCTTTCTGGCATCTCAGTGCTCCATTGTGCCATCACACTGCTCCATTGTGTCATCACACTGCCTGACTGTGTCCTCACACTTGTCCATTGTGCCCTCATACTGATCCATTGTGCCCTCACACTGCTCCATTTTGACCACACACTGCTTCATTGTGCACTCAGACTGCTCCTTTGTGATATCACACTGCTGCATTGTGTGATAAGGCTGATCCATTGTGCCATCAAACTGCTCCATTATGTCATCTAACTGCTCCATTGTTTCATCACAGTGTTCAATTGTGCCATCACACTGCTCCATTGTGTCATCACACTGCTCCTTTGTGTCATCACAATGCTCAATTTTTCCAACAGACTACTGCATTTTGTCATCACCCTGCTCCATTGTGTCATCACACTGCTATATTGTGGGATCACATTCCTCCATTGTGCCAACCCAGTCATCTATTTTGCCATCACTCTGCTCCATTGTGTCATCACCAGGCTCCATTTTGCCCTCACACTGCCTTATTGTGTCATCACACTGCTCCATTGTGTCCACACGGTGCCATATTGTGCCCGACATTGCTCCATTGTGCCCTCACCCGGCTCCATTTTGCCCTCAGACTGCTCCATTGTGTCATCGCCATGCTTGATTGTGCCCTCACACTGCCTTATTGTGTCATCCCACTGCTCCATTTTGTCCACAGAGTGCCACATTGTGCCTGACATTGCTCCATTTTGCCCTCACCCTGCTCCATTTTGCCCTCACACTGCTCCATTTTGCCATCATGCTGCTTCATTGTGTCATCACGGTGCTCCATTGTTAACTCACATTGCTCAGTTGTTACCGTGCATATTTTGTCATCAAACTGCTTCATTGTGTCATCACACTGCTCCATTGTGCCATCACACTGCTTAATTGTTCCATCACACTGCTCCATTGTGTCATTTCACTGTTCCATTATGTCATCACTATGCTCTGTTGTGCCATCACACTGCTCCATTGTGCCATCACAATGCTCCATTTTGTCATCTCACTGCTCCATTCTGTCATCACTATGCTCCGTTGTGCCATCACTTGGCTCCATTTTGTAATCATACTGCTCCATGGTGTCATCACACTGCTGTATTCAGTCATCATGATGATCCATTGTGTCATCACACTGCTTCATTATTCCCTCATATTGCTTCATTGTGACCTCACAGTGCTAAATTTTGTTATCACTCTGTTCCATGTGTCATCACACTGCTCCATTGTGCCATCACCCTGTTCCATTGTGACACCTCACAGCTCCATTTTTTCATCACAGTGCTCCATATGCCATCACACTGCTCCATTGTGTCATCACACTGCTCCATTGTGCCATCACACTGCTCCATTGTGTCATCACACTGCTCCTTTGTGCCATCACACTGTTCCATTTTGCGCTCACACTGCTCAATTGTGCCATCACAGTGATCCATTGTGCCATCACACTGCTCCATTGTGTCATCACACTGCTCCATTGTGCCTTCACACTGCTCCACTGTGTCATCACACTGCTCCTTTGTGCCATCACACTGTTCCATTTTGTGCTCACACTGCTCAATTGTGCCATCACAGTGATCCATTGTGCCATCACACTGCTCCATTGTGTCATCACACTGCTCCATTGTGCCCTAACACTGCCTTATTTTGTAATCACACTGCTCCAGTGTGTCATCACATGGCATCTTTGTGCCCTCACTCTGCTCAATTTTGCCCTCACACTACTCCATTGAGCTCTCAAACTGCTCCATTGTGCCATCACAGTGCTCAATGGTTTTATCACTCTGCTCAATTTTGCCCTCACCATGCTAAATTGTGTCATCACACTGTTCCATTGTCTCATCACACTGCTCCTTTCTGTCATCACAATGCTCAATTGTGCCATCACACTGCTCCATTGTGTCATCACACTGCTCCTTTGTCCCATCACACTGCCTTATTGTGTCATCACACTGCTCCATTTTGTCCAGACAGTGACACATTGTGCCCTCACAATGCTGCCTTGTGCCCTCACACCACTCCATTCTGCCTTCACACTCTTACATATCTCCATCACTCTTCTCCATTGTGTCATCACGCTGCTCCAGTGTGTCATCACGCTACTCCATTTTTAACACACAATGCTCTATTGTGACTTCACATTGATAAATTGTGTCATCACACTGCTCCATTGTGTCTTCACACTGCTCCTTTGTGTCATCACACTACTATATTTAATCATGCTGCACCATTGTGTCATCACACTGCTCCATTGTTCCTTTACATTGCTTTATTGTGACTTCACAGTACTAAATTGTGTCATCACACTGCTCCACTGTGCCAGAACACTGCTCCATTGTGTCATCTCACTGCTCCACTGTTTCATCACAGTGCTCCATGTGCAATCACACTGCTCCATTGTGTCATCACACTACTCCATTGTGCCATCATACTGTTCCATTGGGTCATCACACTGCTCCTTTGTGCCATCACACTGCTCCATTGTGCGTTCACACTGCTCAATTGTGCCATCACAGTGATCCATTGTGCCAACACACTGCTACATTGTATCATCACACTGCTCCATTGTGCCCTAACACTGCCTTATATTGTCACCACACTGCTCCAATATGTCATCACATGGCGTCTTTGTGCCCTCCCTCTGCTCAATTGTGCCCTCACACTACTCTATTGTGCTCTCACAATGCTCGATTGTGCCACGACAGTGCTCCATTGTTTCATCATGCTGCTCCATTTTGCCCTCACCATGCTAAATTGTGTCATCACACTTCTCCATTGTCTCATCACACTGCTCCTTTCTGTCATCACAATGCTCAATTGTGCCATCACACTGCCTTATTGTGTCATCACACTGCTCCATTGTGTCCAGTGACACATTGTGCCCTCACACTGCTCCATTTGGCCCTCACACTCCTACATTGTGCCATTACACTTCTCCATTGTGTCATCATGCTGCTCCAGTGTGTCATCACGCTGCTTCAATTTTAACACACAATGCTCCATTGTGACCTCACATTGATTAATTGTGTCATCACAGTGCTCCATGGTGTCATCAGACTGCTACATTTTACCATCACACTTCTTCATTGTGTCATCTGGCTGCTCCATTGTGCACTCACACAGATCCATTTAGCCATCCTAATGATCCATTGTGCCATTACACTGCTGCATTTTGTCTTCACTCTGCTCCTTTGTGTCATCACATTGCTCCATTGTGTCATTACACTGCTCCATTGTTCCCTCACAATGGTCCAATGTGCCATCACAGTGCTTCATTGTGTCCTCACGCTGTTACATTGTGTCATCACGCAGCTCCTTTGTGTCATTATGCTGGTACATTGTGCCCCCAGTCCTCTAAATTTTGCCCTCACAATGCTCCATTTTGTCAACACACTGCTCCACTGTGCCATCACACTGCTCCATTGTGTCACCTCACTGCTCCATTGTTTCATCACAATGGTCCATTGTGTCATCAAATTGCTCCTTTGTGTCATCACACTGTTCCCTTGTGTCATCACATTGCTCCATTGTGCCATCACACTGCTCCATTGTTTTATTACCCTGCTCAATTCTATCATCACAATGCTCCACTGTGCCATCACACTGCTCCATTGTGTCATCACACTGCTCCATTGTATCATCACCCTGCTCTATTCTTCCCTCACATTGCTCCATTGTGACCTCACAGTGCTAAATTTTCTCATCACAATTCTCCATTTTGTTATCACACTGCTCCATTGTGCCATCACACTGCTAGATTTTGTCATCACACTGCTCCATTGTGTCATCACAATGCTCCGTTTTGCCATCACAATTCTCCATTGTGTAATCACAAGGCTCCATTGTGCCATCACACTGCTCCATTGTGCAATCACACTGTTACCTTGTGCCATCACAATGCTACATTGTGCCATCATACTGCTCCACTGTGCACACACACTGCTCCATTGTGCTCTCACTCTGCTCCATTATTCCATCACTCTGCTCTATGGTGTCATCACGGTGCTCAATTTTGCCCTCACCATTGTAAATTGTGTCATCACCCTGCTCCATTGTGTCATCACACTGATTCATTGTGACATCACTCTGCTCCATTGTGTCATCACACTGCCCCACTGTATCCTCACACTTGTCCGTTGTGCCCTCAAACTGATCCATTGTGCCCTCACACTGCTCCATTGTGACCACACCCTGTGCCATTGTGCACTCACACTGCTCCATTGTGTCATAAGGCTGCTCCTTTGTGCCATCACACTTCTCGATTATGTCATCTCACTGCTCCATTGTTTCATCACAGTTCTCAATTGTGCCATCACACTGCCTTATTGTGTCATCACACTGCTCCATTGTGTCCAGACAGTGACACATTGTGCCCTCACAATGCTGCATTGTGCCCTAACACTGCTCCATTTTTCCCTCACTCTCCTACATTGTGCCATTACACTTCTCCACTGTGTCATCACGCTGCTCCAGTGTGTCATCACGCTGCTCCATTTTTAACACACAATGCTCCATTTTGATCTCACATTGATAAATTGTGTCATCACACTGCTCTGTTGTGTCATAACAGTGCTCCATTTTACCATCACGCTGCTCCATTGTATCTTCACACTGCTCCTTTGTGTCATCACACTGCTATATTTAATCATGCTGCTCCATTGTGTCATCACGTTGCTCCATTGTTCCCTCACATTGCTTCACTGTGAATTCACAGTGCTAAATTGTGTCATCACAGTGCTCCAATTTACCATCACACTGCTCCATTGTGTCTTCACAGTGCTCCATTGTGTCATCAGACTGCTATATTTAAACATGCTGCTCCATTGTGTCATCACACTGCTCCATTTTACCATCACACCCGCTCCATTGTGTCTTCACACTGCTCCATTGTGTCATCACACTGCTATATTTAATCATGCTGCTCCATTGCTTCATTGTGACTTCACAGTGCTAAATTGTGTCATCACACTGCTCCATTGTGCCATCACACTTCTCCATTGAGTCATCACACTGCTCCTTTGTGCCATCACACTGCTCCATTTTGTGGTCACACTGTTCAATTGTGCCATCACAGTGATCCATTGTGCCAACACACTGCTCCATTGTGTCATCACACTGCTCCATTGTGCCCTAACACTACCATATTTTGTCATCACACTGCTCCAATGTGTCATCACACAGCGTCTTTGTGCCCTCACTCTGCTCAATTGTGCCCTTACTACTTCATTGGGCTCTCACACTGTTCCAATGTGCCATCACAGTGCTCCATGTTTTCATCACGCTGCTACATTTTGCCCTCACGGTGCTAAATTGTGTCATCATACTGCTCCATTGTCTCATCACACTGCTCCTTTCTGTCATCAAGAATGCTCAATTCTGCCATCACACTGCTCCATTGTGTCATCACACTGCTCCTTTGTGCCATCACACTGCCTTATTGTGTCATCACACTGCTCCATTGTGTCCAGACAGTGACACATTGTTCCCTCACAATGCTGCATTGTGCCCTCACACTGCTCCATTTTGCCCTCACACTCCTACATTGTGCCACTACACTTCTCCATTGTGTCATCACACTGCTCCAGTGTGTCATCACACTGCTCCATTTTTAATACACAATGCTCCATTGTGACCTCACATTGATAAATTGTGTCATCAAAGTACTCCATTGTGTCTTCACACTGCTCCATTGTGTCATCACGCTGCTTCATTGTTCCCTCAAATTGCTTCATTGTGAATTTATAGTGCTAAATTATGTCATCACAGTGCTCCATTTTACCATCACACTGCTCCATTGTGTCTTTACACTGCTCCTTTGTGTCATCAGACTGCTATATTTAATCCTGCTCCTCCATTGTGTCATCACACTGCTCCATTTTACCATCACACTGCTCCATTGTGTCTCTACACTGCTCCATTGTGTCATCACACTGATGTATTTAATCATGGTCCTCCATTTTGTCATCACGCTGCTCCATTGTTCCCTCACATTGCTTCATTGTGATTTCACAGTACTAAATTGTGTCATCACACTGCTCCATTCTGCCACAACACTTCTCCATTGTGTCATCTCACTGCTCCATTGCTTCATCACAGTGCTCCATGTGCAATCACACTGCTCCATTGTGTCATTACACTGCTCCATTGTGCTATCACACTGCTCCCTTGTGTGATCACACTGCTCAGTTGTGCCATCACAGTGATCCATTGTGGATCACACTGCTCCATTGTGTCATCACACTGCTCCATTGTGTCCTAACACTGCCTTATTTTGTCATCACACTGCTCCAGTATGTCATCACACGGAATCTTTGTGCCCTCACTCTGCTCAATTGTGCCCTCACACTACTCCACTGTCCTCTCATACTGCTCCATTGTGCTATCACAGTGCTCCATCGTTTCATCATGCTGCTCCATATTGCCCTCACCGTGGTCCATTGTGTCATCACACTGCTCCATTGTATCATCACACTGCTCCTTTCTGTCATCACAATGCTCAATTGTGCCATCACACTGCTCCATTGTGTCATCGCACTGCTCCTTTGTGCCATCACACTGCCTTATTGTGTCAGCACACTGCTCCATTGTGTCCAGACAGTGACACATTGTGCCCTCACCATGGTGCAGTGTGCCCTCACACTGCTCCATTTTGCCCTCACACTCCTACATTGTGCCATTACACTTCTCCATTGTGTTATCACGCTGCTCCAGTGTGTCATCACACTGCTCCATTTTACCATCACACTACTCCATTGTGTCATCCGGCTGCTCCATTGTGCACTCACACAGCTCCCTTTAGCCATCCCTATGCTCCATTGTGCCATTACACTGCTGCATTTTGTCTTCACTCTGCTCCATTGTATCATCACATAACTCCACTGTGTCATTATACTGCTCCATTGTTCCCTCACAATGGTCCATTGTGCCATCACAGTGCTCAATTGTGTCCTCATGCTGCTACATTGTGTCATCATGCAGCTCCTTTATGTCATCATGCTGGTACATTGTGCCCCCAGTCCTCTAAATTTTGGCCTCACACTGCTGCTTTGTGTCAACACACTGCTCCATTGTGCCATCACACTGCTCCATTGTGTCATTTCACTGCTCCATTGTTTCATCACAATGCTCCATTGTGTCATCACATTGCTCCTTTGTGTCACCACACTGTTCCCTTGTGTCAACACAGTGCTCCATTGTGCCATCACACTGCTCCATTGTTTAATTACCCTGCTCAATTCTATCATCACAATGCTCCACTGTGCCATCACACTGCTCCATTGTGTCCTCAATCTGCTCCTTTGTGCCATCACACTCCTACATTGTGCCATCACACTGCACCATTTTGCGGTCATACTGCTCAATTGTGCCATCACAGTGATCCATTGTGTCATCACACTGCTCCATTGTATCATAACACTGCTCCATTGTGCCCTAACACTCCCATATTTTGTCATCACACTGCTCCAATGTGTCATCACACAGCATCTTTGTGCCCTCACTCTGCTCAATTGTGCCCTCCCACTACTTCATTGTACTCTCACACTGCTCCAATGTGCCATCACAGTGCTCCATGGTTTCATCATGCTGCTCCATTTTGCCCTCACCATGCTAAATTGTGTTATCACACTGCTCCATTGTGTCATCACACTACTCCTTTCTGTCATCACAATGCTCAATTGTGCCATCGACTTCTCCATTGTGTCATCAAACTGCTCATTTGTGCCATCACACTGCCTTATTGTGTCATCACACTGCTCCATTGTGTCCAGACAGTGACACACTGTGCCCTCACAATGCTGCATTGTGCCCTACTACTGCTCCATTTTGCCCTCAAACTCCTACATTGTGCCATCATACTTCTCCATTGTGTCATGAAGCTGCTCCAGTGTGTCATCACGCTGCTCCATTTTTAACACACAATGCTCCATTGTGACCTCACATTGATAAATTGTGTCATCACACTGCTCCATTGTGTCATCACAGTGCTCCATTCTGCCATCACACTGCTCCATTGTGTCATCACACTGCTCCATTGTGCCATCACACTGCCTTATTGTGTCATCACACTGCTCCATTGTGTCCAGACAGTGACACATTGTGCCCTCACAATGCTGCATTGTGCCCTCACACTGCTCCATTTTGCCCTCACACTCCTACATTGTGCCACTACACTTCTCCATTGTGTCATCACACTGCTCCAGTGTGTCATCACACTGCTCCATTTTTAATACACAATGCTCCATTGTGACCTCACATTGATAAATTGTGTCATCAAAGTACTCCATTGTGTCTTCACACTGCTCCATTGTGTCATCACGCTGCTTCATTGTTCCCTCAAATTGCTTCATTGTGAATTTATAGTGCTAAATTATGTCATCACAGTGCTCCATTTTACCATCACACTGCTCCATTGTGTCTTTACACTGCTCCTTTGTGTCATCAGACTGCTATATTTAATCCTGCTCCTCCATTGTGTCATCACACTGCTCCATTTTACCATCACACTGCTCCATTGTGTCTCTACACTGCTCCATTGTGTCATCACACTGATGTATTTAATCATGGTCCTCCATTTTGTCATCACGCTGCTCCATTGTTCCCTCACATTGCTTCATTGTGATTTCACAGTACTAAATTGTGTCATCACACTGCTCCATTCTGCCACAACACTTCTCCATTGTGTCATCTCACTGCTCCATTGCTTCATCACAGTGCTCCATGTGCAATCACACTGCTCCATTGTGTCATTACACTGCTCCATTGTGCTATCACACTGCTCCCTTGTGTGATCACACTGCTCAGTTGTGCCATCACAGTGATCCATTGTGGATCACACTGCTCCATTGTGTCATCACACTGCTCCATTGTGTCCTAACACTGCCTTATTTTGTCATCACACTGCTCCAGTATGTCATCACACGGAATCTTTGTGCCCTCACTCTGCTCAATTGTGCCCTCACACTACTCCACTGTCCTCTCATACTGCTCCATTGTGCTATCACAGTGCTCCATCGTTTCATCATGCTGCTCCATATTGCCCTCACCGTGGTCCATTGTGTCATCACACTGCTCCATTGTATCATCACACTGCTCCTTTCTGTCATCACAATGCTCAATTGTGCCATCACACTGCTCCATTGTGTCATCGCACTGCTCCTTTGTGCCATCACACTGCCTTATTGTGTCAGCACACTGCTCCATTGTGTCCAGACAGTGACACATTGTGCCCTCACCATGGTGCAGTGTGCCCTCACACTGCTCCATTTTGCCCTCACACTCCTACATTGTGCCATTACACTTCTCCATTGTGTTATCACGCTGCTCCAGTGTGTCATCACACTGCTCCATTTTACCATCACACTACTCCATTGTGTCATCCGGCTGCTCCATTGTGCACTCACACAGCTCCCTTTAGCCATCCCTATGCTCCATTGTGCCATTACACTGCTGCATTTTGTCTTCACTCTGCTCCATTGTATCATCACATAACTCCACTGTGTCATTATACTGCTCCATTGTTCCCTCACAATGGTCCATTGTGCCATCACAGTGCTCAATTGTGTCCTCATGCTGCTACATTGTGTCATCATGCAGCTCCTTTATGTCATCATGCTGGTACATTGTGTCCCCAGTCTTGTAAATTTTGGCCTCACACTGCTCCTTTGTGTCAACACACTGCTCCTTTGTGCCATCACACTGCTCCATTGTGTCATTTCACTGCTCCATTGTTTCATCACAATGCTCCATTGTGTCATCACATTGCTCCTTTGTGTCATCACACTGTTCCCTTGTGTCATCACAATGCTCCATTGTGCCATCACACTGCTCCATTGTTTAATTACCCTGCTCAATTCTATCATCACAATGCTCCACTGTGCCATCACACTGCTCCATTGTGTCATCACACTGCTCCATTGTGTCACCGCCCTGCTCCATTCTTCCCTCACATTGCTCCATTATGACCTCACAGTGCTAAATTTTGTCATCACACTGATCCATAGTGTCATCACACTGCTCCATTGTGCCATCACACTGTTACATTGTGTCATCTAACTGCTCCATTGTTTCATCACAGTGCTCCATATGCAATCACACTGCTCCATTTTGTCATCACACTTCTCCATTGTGCCATCACACTGCTCCATCCTGTCATCACTCTGCTCCATTGTGCTCTAACACTGCCTTATTTTGTCATCACACTGCTCCAATGTGTCATCACACGGTGTCTTTGTGCCCTCACTCTGCTCAATTGTGCCCTCACACTACTCCATTGTGCTCTCAAATTGCTCCATTGTGCCATCACAGTGCTCCATGGTGTCATCACGCTGCTTCATTTTGCTCTCACCATGCTAAATTGTGTCATCACACTGCTCCATTGTGTCATCACACTGCTCCTTTCTGTCATCACAATGCTCAATTGTGCCATCACACTGCTCCGTTGTGTAATCACACTGCTCCTTTGTTCCATCACACTGCTCCGCTGTGTCCAGACAGTGACACACTGTGCCCTCACAATGCCAAATTGTGCCCTCACACTGCTCCATTTTGTGCTCACACTCCAACATTGTGCCATCACACTTCTCCATTTTGTCATCATGCTGCTCCAGTGTGTCATCACGCTGCTCCATTTTTAACACACAGTGCTCGATTGTGACCTCACATTGATAAATTTTGTCATCACACTGCTCTGCTGTGGCATCACACTGCTGCATTTTTAACACATAATGCTCCATTGTGACCACAGATAGATAAATTGTGTCATCACACTGCTCCATTCTGCCATCACACTTCTCCATTGTGTCATCTCACTGCTCCATTGCTTCATCACAGTGCTCCATGTGCAATCACACTGCTCCATTGTGTCGTCACACTGCTCCATTGTGCCATCACACTGCTCCCTTGTGCGATCACACTGCTCAGTTGTGCCATCACAGTGATCCATTGTGGATCACACTGCTCCATTGTGTCATCACACTGCTCCATTGTGCCCTAACACTGCCTTATTTTGTCATCACACTGCTCCAATATGTCATCACACGGCATCTTTGTGCCCTCACTCTGCTCAATAGGGGCCTCACACTACTCCACTGTGCTCTCATACTGCTCCATTGTGCCATCACAGTGCTCCATCGTTTCATCATACTGCTCCATATTGCCCTCACCGTGGTCCATTGTGTCATCACACTGCTCCATTGTCTCATCACACTGCTCCTTTCTGTCATCACAATGCTCAATTGTGCCATCACACTGCTCCATTGTGTCATCGCACTGCTCCTTTGTGCCATTGCCTTATTGTATGAGCACACTGCTCCATTGTGTCCAGACAGTGACACATTGTGCCCTCACCATGGTGCAGTGTGCTCTCACACTGCTCCATTTTGCCCTCACGCTCCTACATGTGCCATTACACTTCTCCATTGTGTTATCATGCTTCTCCCGTGTGTCATCACACTGCTCCATTTTTTACACACATTGCCCCATTATGACCTCACATTGATAAATTGTGTCATCACACTGCTCCATTGTGTCATCACACTGCTACATTTTACCATCACACTGCTCCATTGTGTCATCCGGCTGCTCCATTGTGCACTCACACNATCACACTGCTCCATTGAGTCATCTCACTGCTCTTTTGTGCCATCACAATGCTCCATTGTACGATCACACTGCTGTTTTGTGCCATCACTCTGCCCCATTTTGTCATCACGCTCCTTCATTGTGTCATCACGGCGCTCCATTGTTAACTCACATTGCTCCCTTGTGACCTCACATTGCAAATTTTGTCATCACACTGCTTCATTGTGTCATCACACTGCTCCATTGTGCCATCACATTGCTCCATTGTGCCATCACATGGCTCCATTGTTTCATTTCATTGCTCCATTCTGTCATCACTATGCTCCGTTTTGCCATTACACTGCTCCATTGTGCCATAACACTGCTCCATTGTGCCATCACACTGCTCCATTGTGTCATCACAGTACTCAATTCTGTCAACACACTGCTCCATTGTGCCATCACACAGCTCCATTGTGCCATCACACTGCTCCATTGTGTCATCACACTGCTCCATTCTGCCAACACTCTGCTCCATTGTGCCATGACACTGCTCCATTGTGTCATCACACTGCTCCATTGTTCCATCACACTGCTCCATTGTGTCATCACATTTCTCCATAGTGCCAGCACAGTGCTCCATTATGTCATCACACTGCTATATTGTGCCATCACACTGCTCCATTGAGTCATCACATTGCTCCTCTGTGACATCACACTGCTCAATTGTGCCATCACATTGATCCATTGTGAAATCACACTGCTCCATTGTGTCATCACCCTGCTACTTTGTGTCATCACAATGCTCAATTGTACCCTCACACAGCCGTATTGTGTTTTCACACTGCTCCATTGTGTCCACACAGTGCTGCATTGTGCCCTCACATTGTGCCATTGTGTCCTCATCCTGCTCCTTTGTGCCCTCACACTGCACCATTGTGTGTTCCAACTGCTCCCTTATGACCTCACGCTCCTCCATTGTTTCATCACGCTGCTCCATTGTTAACTCACATTGCTCCATTGTGACCTCACACTGCTAAGTTTTGTCATCACACTGCTCCCTTCTGTCATCACACTGCTCTCTTGTGTCATCACTATGCTCAATTGTGCCATCACCCTGCTCCATTATTTAAATCACAGTGCTCCATTCTGTCATCACATGCTCCATTGTGTCTTCACACTGATCCATTGTGTCATCACATTACTCCGTTGTGCCAACACACTGCTCCATTGTGCCTTCACACTGCTCCGTAGTGCCAACACACTTCTCCATTGTCCCATTACACTGCACCATTATATCATCACATTACTCCATTGTGCCAACACACTGCTCCATTGCGCCATCACACTGTTCCATTGTGCCAACACTCTGCTCGATTGTGCCATGACACTGCTCCATTGTGTCATCACACTGCTGCATTGTTCCATCATACTTCTCTATTTTGCTATGACACTGCTCCATTGTGTCATCTCACAGCTCCATTGTTTCATAACCATGCTCCATTGTGCCATCACTCTGCTCCTTTGTGTCATCACAATGCTCAATTGTGCCATCACACTGCTCCATTGTGTCATCACACTGCTGCATTGTTCCATCACACTTCTCCATTTTGTCATGACACTGCTCCATTGTGTCATCTCACAGCTCCATTGTTTCATAACCGTGCTCCACTGTGCCATCATACTGCTCCATTGTGTCCTCACCATGATCCCATTGTGCCCTCACAGTGCCTTATTGTGTCATCGCACTGCTCCATTTTTTTCCTAACACTGCCCCTTTGGGAACACACACTGCTCCATTGTGCCCTCACACTGCTCCATTGTGCTCTCGCACTGCTCCATTGTGGCATCACAATGCTCCATGGTGTCATCACGCTGCTCCATTTTGCCTTCACTGTGCTAAACTGTGTCATCACATTGCTCCATTGTGTCTTCACACTGCTCCTTTCTGTCATCACAATGCTCAACTGTGCCATTACACTGCTCCACTGTGTCAGCACACAGCTCCATTGTGCTATCACACTGCTCCATTGTGTGATCACACTGGTCCATTGTGCCATCACATTTCTCCACTGTGCCCTCACACTGTTGAACTGTGTCATCACAATGCTAAATTGTGCCATCACACTGCTCCATTGTGTCATCACACAGCTCCGTTGTGCCATCACACTGCTCCATTTTGTGATCACTCTGGTCAACTGTGCCCTCACAGTGCTCCATTTTTCCATCACCCTGCTCCATTGTGCCCACACACTGCTCCATTGTGCCATCACACTGTTCCATTGTGTCATCAAGCTGCTCCATTGTGTCATTACTCTGCTCCATTGTGTCATCACGCTGCTCCATTGTTAACTCACATTAGTCCATTGTGACCTCACATTGCTAAAATATGTCATCACACTGCTCATTTGTGTCATCACACGGCTCCATTGTGCCATGACACTGCTGCATTGTGTCATCTCACAGCTCCATTGTGTCATCACTCTGCTCCAATATGTCATCACGCTGTTCCATTAACACACATTGCTCCACTGTGAAATCATAGTGCTAAATGGTATTATCACACTGCTCCATTCCACCATCACACTGGCCATTGTTTCATAACACTGCTCAATTCTGTCATCACAATGCTCCTTTGTGCCATCTCAGTGCTCCATTGTGCCATCACACTGCTCCATTGTGTCATTTCACTGCTCCATTGTTTCATCACAATGCTGCATTGTTCCATAACATTGCTCCTTTGTGTCACCACACTGGTCCCTTGTGTCATTACAATGGTCCATTGTTTCATCACACTGCTCCATCGTTTCATTACACATGCTCCATTGTGCCCTGGACCATCTTACCCTCACACTGCTCCATTGTGTCATCTCACTGCTCCATTGTTTCATCACAATGGTCCATTGTGCCATCACACTGCTAAATTTTGTCAACACACTGCTCTATTGTACTCACACACTGCTCCACTGTACATGTACACTGCTCCATCGTGTCATCACCATGCTCCATTTTGCCCTCAAACTGCCTCACTGTGTCATCAAACTGCTCCATTGTGTCATCTCACTGCTACATTGTTTCATCACAGTGCTCCATTGTTGCATCACACTGCACCATTGTGCCCTCACATTGCTCCATTGTGCCATCACATTGCTCCAGTGTGTCATTTCACTGCTCCATTGTTTCATCACACTGCTCCATTGTGCAAACACTCTGTTCCATTGTGCCATGACACTGCTACATTGTGTCATCACACTGCTGCATTGTTCCATCACACTTCTCCATTTTTCCATGATGCTGCTCCATTGTGTCATCTCACAACTCCATTGTTTCATAACCGTGCTCCATTGTGCCATCACACTGCCCCATTGTGCCATCACTCTGCTCCTTTGTGTCATCACAATGCTCCATTATGCCATCACACTGCTCCATTGTGTCATCACACTGCTCCATTTTGTCATCACACTATTCCATTGTGTCATCATGCTGCTCCAATGTGTCATCATGCTGCTCCATTGTTAACTCGCATTTCTCCACTGTGAAATCCCAGTGCTAAATGGAATTATCACACGGCTCCATTCTGCCATCACCCTGGCTATTGTTTCAAAACACTGCTCAATTCTGTCATCTCAATGCTCCTTTGTTCCATCACAGTGCTCCATTGTGCCATCACATTGCTCCATTGTGTCATTTCACTGCTCAATTTTTTTCATCACAATGCTGCATTGTGCCATCACATTACTCCTTTGTGTCATCACACTGTTCCCTTGTGTCATCACAAAGGTCCACTGTGCAATCACAGTGCTCCATCATTTCATTTGACATTCTCCATTGTGCCCTCAAACTGTCTCATTGTGTCATCAAATTGCTCCATTGTGCCATCTCACTGATCCATTGTGTCATCACAATGCTCAACTGTTTCACAACACTGCTCCATTGTATCAGCACAATGCTGCAATGTTCCATCACACTTCTCCATCTTGCCATGACACTGCTCCATTGTGTCAACTCACAGCTCCATTGTTTCATAACCGTGCTCCATTGTGCCATCACACTGCTCCATTGTGCCATCACTCTGCTCCTTTGTGTCATCACAATGCACAATTGTGCCATCACACTGCTCCATTGTGTCATCACACTGCTCCATTGTGCTCACACTGCTCCATTGTGGCATCACAATGCTCCTTGGTGTCATCACGCTGCTACATTTTGCCCTCACCATGCTAAACTGTGTCATCACAGTGCTCCGTTGTGTCATCACACTGCTCCTTTCTGTCATCACACTGCTCCCTTGTGCCAACACACTTCTCCATTGTCCCATCACACTGCTCCATTGTGTCATCACAATACTCCATTGTGCCAACACATTGCTCCATTGTGCCACCACACTGCTCCATTGTGCCATCAAACTGCTCCATTGTGTCATCACACTGCTCCATTGTGCCAACACTCTGCTCCATTGTGCCATGACATTGCTCCATTGTGTCATCACACTGCTGCATTGTTCCATCACACTTCTCGATTTTGCCATGAAACTGCTCCATTGTGTCATCTCACAGCTCCATTGTTTCATAACCGTGCTCCATTGTGCCATCACACTGCTCCATTGTGTCATCACTCTGCTCCTTTGTGTCATCACAATGCTCAATTGTGCCATCACACTGCTCCATTGTGTCATCACACTGCTCCATTTTGTCATCACACTATTCCATTATGTCATCACACTATTCCATTATGTCATCATGCGGCTCCCTTGTGTCATCACGCTGCTCCATTGTTACCTCACATTGCTCCATTGTGACCTCACTGGGCTTAATTTTTTCATCACACTGCTCCGTTGTGTCATCACACTGCTCCTTTATGTCATTACAATGTTCAACTGTGCCATTAAACTGCTCCATTGTGTCATTACACAGCTCCACTGTGCCATCACACTGCTCCATTGTGTGATCACACTGGTCCATTGTGCCATCACATTGCTCCACTGTGCCCTCACACTGCTCCATTGTGTCATCACAGTGCTAAATTTTGCCATCACACTGCTCCATTGTGTCATCACACAGCTCCGTTGTGCCATCACACTGCTCCATTATGCGATCCCCCTGATCCATTTTGCCCTCACAGTGCTCCAGTTTTCCATCACCCTGCTCCATTGTGCCCTCACACTGCTCCATTGTGCCATCACACTATTCCATTGTGTCATCACGCTGCTCCATTGTTAACTCACATTGGTCCATTGTGACCTCACAGTGGTAAAATGTGTCATCACATTGCTCCTTTGAGTCATCACAAGGCTCCATTGTGCCATGACACTGATGCATTGTGTCATCTCACTGCTCCATTGTTTCATAACATTGCTCCTTTGTGCCATCACATTGCTCCTTTGTGTCATCTCACAGCTCCATTGTGTCATCATGCTGCTCCAATGTGTCATCACGCTGCTTCATTGTTAACTCACATTTCTCCACTGTGAAAACACAGTGCTAAATGGTATTATCACACGGCTGCATTCTGCCATCACCCTGGCCATTGTTTCATAACACTGCTCAATTCTGTCATCACAATGGTCCTTTGTTCCATCACAGTGGCCATTGTGCCATCACATTGCTCCATTGTGTCATTTCACTGATCTATTGTTTCATCACAATGCTGCATTGTGCCATCACATTGTTCCTTTGTGTCATCACATTGTTCCCTTGTGTCATCACAAAGGTCCATTGTGCAATCACAGTGCTCCATCATTGTGCCATCACTCTGCTCCTTTGTGTCATCACAATGCTCAATTGCGCCATCACACTGCTCCATTGTGTCATCACATTGCTCCATTTTGTCATCACACTATTCCATTCTGTCATCATGCTGCTACCTTGTGTCATCACGCTTCTCCTTTCTGTCATCACACTGCTCCGTTGTGTCATCACACTGCTCCTTTCTGTCATTACACTGCTCCCTTGTGCCAACACACTTCTCCATTGTCCCATCACCCTGCTCCATTGTGTCATCACAATACACCATTGTGCCAACACATTGCTCCATTGTGCCATCACCTTGCTCCATTGTGCCATCACACTGCAACATTGTGTCATCACACTGCTCCATTGTGCCAACACTCTGCTCTATTGTGCCATGACACTGCTCCATTGTGTCATCACACTGCTGCATTGTTCCATCACACATCTCCATTTTGCCATGAAACTGCTCCATTGTGTCATCTCACAGCTCCATTGTTTCATAACCGTGCTCCATTGTGCCATCACACTGCTCCATTGTGTCATCACACTGTTCCATTTTGTCATCACACTATTCCATTGTGTCATAATGCTGCTCCCTTGTGTCATCACGCTGCTCCATTGTTACCTCACATTGCTCCATTGTGACCTCACTGGGCTTAATTTTTTCATCACACTGCTCCGGTGTGTCTTCACACTGCTCCTTTCTGTCATCACAATGCTCAACTGTGCCATTACACTACTCCATTGTGTCATCACACAGCTCCACTCTGCCATCACACTGCTCCATTGTGCGATCACACTGGTCCATTGTGCCATCACGTTGCTCCACTGTGCCCTCACACTGCTCCATTGTGTCATCACAATACTAAATTTTGCCATCTCACTGCTCCATTGTGCGATCCCACTGGTCCATTTTGCCCTCACAGTGCTCCAGTTTTCCATCACCCTGATCCATTGTGCCCTCACACTGCTCCATTGTGCCATCACACTATTCCATTGTGTCATCAAACTGCTCCATTGTGTCATTACGCTGCTCCATTGTGTCATCACGCTGCTGCATTGTTAACTCACATTGGTCCATTGTGACCTCACATTGCTAAAATGTGTCATCACACTGCTCCTTTGAGTCATCACATGGCTCCATTGTGCCATGACACTGCTGCATTGTGTCATCTCACTGCTCCATTGTTTCATCACATTGCTCCTTTGTGCCATCACATTGCTCCTTTGTGTCATCTCACAGCTCCATTGTGTCATCATGCTGCTCCAATGTGTCATCACGCTGCTCCATTGTTAAGTCACATTGCTCCACTGTGAAATCACAGTGCTAAATGGTATTATCACACGGCTCCATTCTGCCATCACCCTGGCCATTGTTTCCTAACACTGCTCAATTTTGTCATCACCATTCTCCTCTGTTCCATCACAGTGCTCCATTGTGTCATCACATTGCTCCATTTTGTCATTTCACTGCTCCATTCTTTCAGCACAATGCTGCATTGTGCCATCACATTGCTCCTTTGTGTCATCACACTGTTCCCTTGTGTCATCACAAAGGTCCATTGTGCAATCACAGTGCTCCATCATTTCATTACACATGCTCCATTGTGCCCTCAAACTGCCTCATTGTGTCATCAAACTGCTCCATTGTGCCATCACACTGCTCCATTGTGCCATCACACTGCTCCATTGTGTCATCACACTGCTCCATTGGGCCAACACTCTGCTCCATTGTGCCATGACACTGCTCCATTGTGTCATCACACTGCTGCATTGTTCCACCACACTTCTCCATTTTGCCATGGCACTGCTCCATTGTGTCATCTCACAGCTTCATAATCATGCTCCATTGTGCCATCACACTGCTCCATTGTGTCATCACTGTGTTCCTTTGTGTCATCACAATGCTCAATTTTGCATTCGCACTGCTCCATTGTGTCATCACACTGCTGCATAGTTCCATCACTCTTCTCCATTTTGCCATGAAACTGCTCCACTGTGTCAACTCACAGCTCCATTGTTTCATAACCCTGCGCCATTGTGCCAACACAGTGCTCTATTGTGCCAACACTCTGCTCCTTTGTGTCATCACAATGCTCAATTGTGCCATCACATTGCTCCATTTTGTCATCACACTATTCCATTGTGTCATCATGCTGCTCCCTTGTGTCATCATGCTGCTCCATTGTTACCTCACATTGCTCCATTGTTACCTCACTGGGCTTAAGTTTTTCATGACATTGCACCATTGTGTCATCACACTGCTCCTTTCTGTCATCACACTGCTCCGTTGTGCCAACACACTTCTCCATTGTACCATCATACTGCTCCACTGTGTCATCACAATACTCCATTGTGCCAACACATTGGTCCACTGTGCCATCACCTTGCTCCATTGTGCCATCACACTGCTCCATTGTGTCATCACACTGCTCCATTGTGCCAACACTCTGCTCCATTGTGCCATGACACTGCTCCATTGTGTCATCACACTGCTGCATTGTTCCATCATAATTCTCCATTTTGCCATGACACTGCTCCATTGTGTCATCTCACAGCTCCATTGTTTCATAATCGTGCTCCATTGTGCCATCACACTGCTCAATTGTGTCATCACTCTGCTCCTTTGTGTCATCACAATGCTCAATTGTGCCATCACACTGCTCCATTGTGTCATCACAATGCTGCAATGTTCCATCACTCTTCTCCATTTTGCCATGACACTGCTCCATTGTGTCATCTCACAGCTCCATTGTTTCATAACCGTGCTCCATTGTGCCATCATACTGCTCCATTGTGTCATCACTCTGCTCCTTTGTGTCATCACAATGCTCAATTGTGCCATCACACTGCTCCATTGTGTCATCACACTGCTCCATTTTGTCATCACACTATTCCATTGTGTCATCATGCTGCTCCCTTGTGTCATCACGCTGCTCCATTGTTACCTCACATTGCTCCATTGTGACCTCACTGGGCTTAATTTT
>VZQC01003206.1:5783246-6001492 GCA_009823505.1 Rhizomys pruinosus
TCACATTGCTCCATTGTGCACTCACAATGCTCCATTGTGTCATCACAGTGCTCCATTGTGCCTTGACCCTGCTCCATTGTGCCATCACACTGCTCCTTTTTGTCATCATTACTCCATTGTGCCAACACACTGCTCCATTGTGCCATCACACTGCTCCCTTGTGTCATCACCCTGCTCCTTTGTGTCATCACAATGCTCAATTGTGCCCTCACACAGCCGTATTGTGTTTTCACACTGCTCCATTGTGTCCACACAGTGCTGCATTGTGCCCTCACATTGCTCCATTGTGTCCTCACCCTGCTCCGTTTTGCCCTCACACTGCTCCATTGTGTGTTCCCACTGCTCCCTTGTGACCTCAGGCTCCTCCATTGTTTCATCATGCTGCTCCATTGTTAACTCACATTGCTCCTTTGTGACCTCACACTGCTAAGTTTTGTCATCACACTGCTCCCATGTGTCAACACACTGCTCTCTTGTGTCATCACTATGCTCCATTGTGTCATCACAATGCTCCATTGTGCCATCACCTTGCTCCATTTTTTCATCACAGTGCTCCATTCTGTCAACACAATACCCCATTGTGTCTTCACACTGCTCCATTGTGTCATCACATTACTCCGTTGTGTCAACACACTTCTCCATTGTGCCATCACACTGCTCCCTTGTTCCAACACACTTCTCCATTGTCCCATCACACTGCTCCATTGTGTCATCACATTACTCCATTGTGCCAACACACTGCTCCATTGTGCCATCACACAGCTCCATTGTGCCAGCACAATGCTGCATTGTGTCATCACACTGCTCCATTGTGCCAACACTCTGCTCCATTGTGCCATGACCCTGCTCCATTGTGTCATCACACTGCTCCATTGTTCCATCACACTTCTCCAATTTGCCATGACACTGCTCCATTGTGTCATCTCACAGCTCCATTGTTTCATAACCATGCTCCATTGTGCCATCACACTGCTCCATTGTGTCATCACTCTGCTCCTTTGTGTCATCACAATGCTCAATTGTGCCATCACACTGCTCCATTGTGTCATCACACTGCTCCATTTTGTCATCACACTGTTCCATTGTGTCATCATGCTGCTCCCTTGTGTCATCACGCTGCTCCATTGTTACCTCACATTGCTCCATTGTGACCTCACTGGGCTTAATTTTGTCATCACTCTGCTCCATTGTGTCATCACACTGCTCCATTGTGTCATCTCATGATCCATGGTTTCATCACAGTGCTCCATTGTGTCATCACACTGCTCCATTGTGCCATCACACTGCTCCATTGTATCATCACACTTCTCCATTGTGCCACCACACTGCTTAATTGTGCGATGACACTGCTCCATTGTGCCATTACAGTGCTCCATTGTGCCATCACACTGTTCCATTGTGTCCTGACCATGGTCGCATTGTGCCCTCACAGTGCCTTATTGTGTCATCACACTGCTCCATTTTTTCGTAACACTGTCCATTTAGGAACTCACACTGTTCCATTGTGCCCTCACAATGCTCCATTGTGCTCTCACACTGCTCCATTGGGGCATTACAATGCTCCATGGTGTCATCACGCTGCTCCATTTTGCCATCACCATGCTAAACTGTGTCTTCACATTGCTCCGTTGTGTCATCACACTGCTCCTTTCTGTCATCACAATGCTCAACTGTGCCATTACACTGCTCCATTGTGTCATCACACAGCTCCTTTGTGCCATCACACTGCTCCATTGTGCGATCACACTGGTCCATTGTGCCATCACATTGCTCCACTGTGCCCTCACACTGCTCCATTGTGTCATCACAATGCTAAATTTTGCCATCACACTGCTCCATTGTGTCATCACACAGCTCTGTTTTGCCATCACACTGCTCCATTGTGTGATCACACTGGTCCATTGTGCCCTCACAGTGCTCCATTTTCCCTCACACTGCTCCATTGTGCCCTCACACTGCTCCATTGTGCCATCACACTATTCCACTGTGTCATCAAGCTGCTCCATTGTGTCATTGCGCTGCTCCATTGTGTCATCACGCTGCTCCATTGTTAAATCACATTGGTCCATTGTGACCTCACATTGATAAAATGTGTCAACACACTGCTCCTTTGAGTCATCACATGGCTCCATTGTGCCATGACACTTCTGCATTGTGTCATCTCACTGCTCAATTGTTTCATCACATTGCTCCTTTGTGCCATCACATTGCTCCTTTGGGTCATCTCATAGCTCCATTGTGTCATCACGCTGCTCCATTGTTAACTCACATTGCTCCATTGTGAAATCACAGTGATAAATGGTATTATCACACTGCTCCATTCTGCCATCACACTGGCCATTGTTTCATAACACTGCTCAATTCTGTCATCACAATGCTCCTTTGTTCCATCACAGTGCTCCATTGTGCCATCACAGTGCTCCATTGTGTCATTTCTCTGCTCCATTGTTTCATCAAAATGCTGCATTGTGCCATCCCATTGCTCCTTTGTGTCATCACACTGTTCCCTTGTGTCATCACAATGGTCCATTTTGCCATCACTCTGCTCCATTGTTTCATTACACATGCTCCATTGTGCTCTCAATTGCCTCATTGTGTCATAAAACAGCTCCATTGTGTCATCACACTGCTCCACTATGCCATCACACTGCTCCATTGTGTCACCACACTGCACCATCGTGCCCTCACACTGCTCCATTGTGTCATTTCACTGCTCCATTGTTTCATCACAATGGTCCATTGTGCCATCACACTGCTAAATTTTGTTACCACACTGCTCTATTATGCCCATACACTGCTCCACTGTACATGCACATTGCTCCATCGTGTCATCACCATGGTCCATTGTGCCCTCAAACTGCCCCATTGTGTCATCAAACTGCTCCATTGTGTCATCACACTGCTCCACTATGCCATCACACTGCTCCATTGTGTCACCACGCTGCACCATCATGCCCTCACACTGCTCCATTGTGTCATTTAACTGCTCCATTGTTTCATCACAATGCTCCATTGTGCCATCACGCTGCTAAATTTTGTCAACACACTGCTCTATTTTGCCCACACACTGCTCCACTGTACAAGTACACTGCTCCATTGTGTCATCACCATGATCCATTGTGCCCTCAAACTACCTCGTTGTGTCATCAAACTGCTCCATTGTGTCATCACACTGCTCCATTTTGCCATCACACTGCTCCACTGTGTTATTTCACTGCTACATTGTTTCATCACAATGCTCCATTGTTTCATCACACTGCACCATTGTGCCCTCACACTGCTCCATTGTGTCATCACACTGCTCCACTGTGTTATTTCACTGCTCCATTGTTTCATCACAATGCTCCATTGTGCCATCACATTGCTCCTTTTTGTCATCACACTGTTCCCTTGTGTCATCACAATGCTCCATTGTGCTATCACACTGCTCCATTGTTTCACTACCCTGCTCCATTCTATCATTACTATGTTCCACTGTGCCTTCGCACTTCTCCATTTTGTCATCAATCTGCTTCACTGTGTCATCAGACTGCTCCATTGTGTCATCACACTGCTCCATTGTATCATCACCCTGCTCTATTGTTCCCTCACATTGCTCCATTTTGACCTCACAGTGCTAAATTTTGTCATCACACTGCTCCATTGTGTCATTACAATGCTCCATTGTGCCATCACACTGCACCATTGTGTCATCTCACTGTTCTGTTGTGCCATCACACTGCTCCATTGTGTAATCACACAGCTCCATTGTGCCATCACACTACTCCATTTTGTGATCACACTGCTCTTTTGTGCCATCACAATGTTCCATTGTGCCATCATACTGCTCCATTGTGTCATCACACTGCCCTATTTTGCCCTCACACTACTCCATTGTGCCTATACACTGCTGCATTGTGCTCTCACTCTGCTCCATTCTTCCATCACACGGCTCTCTGGTGTCATCGCGGTCCTCCATTTTGCCTTGACCCTGCTCCATTGTGCCATCACACTGCTCCTTTTTGTCATCACTACTCCATTGTGCCAACACACTGCTCCATTGTGCCATCACACTGCTCCATTGTCTCATCACAATGCTCAATTGTGCCATCACACTGCTCCCTTGTGTCCTCACCCTGCTCCGTTTTGCCCTCACGCTGCTCCATTCTGTGTTCCCACTGCTCCCTTGTGACCCCATCTCCTCCATTGTTTCATCACGCTGCTCCATTGTTAAGTCACATTGCTCCACTGTGACCTCACACTGCTAAGTTTTGTCATCACACTGCTCCCATGTGTCAACACACTGCTCTCTTGTGTCATCACTATGCTCCATTATGTCATCAAAATGCTCCATTGTGCCATCACCCTGCTCCATTTTTTCATCACAGTGCACCAATCTGTCAACACAATGCTCCATTGTGTCTTCACACGGCTCCATTGTGTCATCACATGCTCCATTGTGTCTTCACACTGCTCCATTGTGTCATCACATTACTCCGTTGTGCCAACACACTTCTCCATTGTGCCATCACACTGCTCCGTTGTGCCAACACACTTCTCCATTGTCCCATCACACTGCTCCTTTGTGTCATCACATTACTCCATTGTGCCAACACACTGCTCCATTGTGCCATCACACAGCTCCATTGTGCCATCACAATGCTCCATTGTGTCATCACACTGCTCCATTGTGCCAACACTCTGCTCCATTGTGCCATGACACAGCTCCATTGTGGCATCACACTGCTCCATTGTTCCATCACACTTCTCCAATTTGCCATGACACTGCTCCATTGTGTCATCTCACAGCTCCATTGTTTCATAACCGTGCTCCATTGTGCCATCACACTGCTCCATTGTGTCATCTCCTGCTACAAGGTTTCATCACTGTGCTCCATGTGCCATCACACTGCTCCATTGTGTCATCACACTGCTCCATTGTGCCATCACACTGCTCCATTGTATCATCACACTTCTCCATTGTGCCACCACACTGCTTAATTGTGCGATGACACTGCTCCATTGTGCCATTACAGTGCTCCATTGTGCCATCACACTGCTCCATTGTGTCCTGACCATGGTCGCATTGTGCCCTCACAGTGCCTTATTGTGTCATCACACTGCTCCATTTTTTTCCTAACACTGCCCCTTTGGGAACTCACACTGCTCCATTGTGCCCTCACACTGCTCCATTGTGCTCTCACACTGCTCCATTGTGGCATTACAATGCTCCATGGTGTCATCACGCTGCTCCATTTTGCCATCACTGTGCTAAACTGTGTCATCACACTGCTCCGTTGTGTCATCACAATGCTCAACTGTGCCATTACACTGCTCCATTGTGTCATCACACAGCTCCATTGTGCCATCACACTGCTCCATTGTGCGATCACACTGGTCCATTGTGCCATCACATTGCTCCACTGTGCCCTCACACTGCTCCATTGTGTCATCACAATGCTAAATTTTGCCATCACACTGCTCCATTGTGTCATCACACAGCTCCGTTGTGCCATCACACTGCTCCATTGTGTGATCACACTGGTCCATTGTGCCCTCACAGTGCTCCATTTTCCCTCACACTGCTCCATTGTGCCCTCACACTGCTCCATTGTGCCATCACACTATTCCACTGTGTCATCAAGCTGCTCCATTGTGTCATTGCGCTGCTCCATTGTGTCATCACGCTGCTCCATTGTTAACTTTATTGGTCCATTGTGACCTCACATTGCTAAAATGTGTCATCACACTGCTCCTTTGAGTCATCACACGGCTCCACTGTGCCATGACCCTGCTGCATTGTGTCATCTCACTGCTCAATTGTTTCATCACATTGCTCCTTTGTGCCATCACATTGCTCCTTTGGGTCATCTCACAGCTCCATTGTGTCATCACGCTGCTCCAATGTGTCATCACGCTGCTCCATTGTTAACTCACATTGGTCCATTGTGAAATCACAGTGCTAAATGGTATTATCACACTGCTCCATTCTGCCGTCACACTGGCAATTGTTTCATAACACTGCTCAATTCTGTCATCACAATGCTCCTTTGTTCCATCACAGTGCTCCATTGTGCCATCACACTGCTCCATTGTGTCATTTCTCTGCTCCATTGTTTCATCAAAATACTGCATTGTGCCATCACATTGCTCCTTTTTGTCATCACACTGTTCCCTTGTGTCATCACAATGGTCCATTGTGCCATCACACTGCTCCATCGTTTCACTACACATGCTCCATTGTGCCCTCGAACTGCCTCATTGTGTCATCACACTGCTCCATTGTGTCACCACACTGGACCATCGTGCCCTCACACTGCTCCATTGTGTCATCTCACTGCTCCATTGTTTCATCACAATGGTGCATTGTGCCATCACACTGCTAAATTTTGTTACCACACTGCTCTATTATCCCCACACACTGCTCCACTGTACACTCACACTGCTCCATTGTGTCATAACCATGGTCCATTGTGCCCTCAAACTGCCTCATTATGTCAGCAAACTGCTCCATTTTGTCATCACACTGCTCCACTGTGCCATCCCACTGCTCCATTGTGTCACCACCCTGCACCATCTTACCCTCACACTGCTCCATTGTGTCATCTCACTGCTCCATTGTTTCATCACAATGGTCCATTGTGCCATCACGCTGCTAAATTTTGTCAACACACTGCTCTATTTTGCCCACACACTGTTCCACTGTACACGTACACTGCTCCATTCTATCATTACTATGCTCCAATGTGCCTTTGCACTTCTCCATTGTGTCATCAATCTGCTTCATTGTGTCATCAGACTGCTCCATTGCATCATCACACTGCTCCATTGTATCATCACTCTGCTCCATTGTTCCCTCACATTGCTCCATTTTGACCTCACAGTGCTAAATTTTGTCATCACACTGCTCCATTGCGTCATTACAATGCTCCATTGTGCCATCACACTGCACCATTGTGTCATCTCACTGCTCCATTGTGCCATCACACTGCTCCATTGTGTAATCACACAGCTCCATTGTGCCATCACACTACTCCATTTTGTGATCACACTGCTCCTTTGTGCGATCACAATGCTCAATTGTGCCATCACACTGCTCCATTGTGTCATCACACTGCCCTATTTTGCCCTCACACTACTCCATTGTGCTTATACACTGCTGCAGTGTGCTCTCACTCTGCTCCATTTTTCCATCACACTGTCTTATAGTCTCATCACGGTTCTCCATTTTGCCCTCACCATGGTAAATTGTGTCATCACCCTGCTCCATTGTGTCATCATACTGATTCGTTTTGCCATCACCCTGCTCCATTGTGTCATCACACTGCTCTACTGTGTCCTCACACTTGTCCATTGTGCCCTCAAAGTGATCCATTGTCTCCTCACACTTCTCCATTGTGAGCACACACTGCTCCATTGTGCACTCACACTGATCCATTATGATATCACACTGCTGCATTGTGTCATAAGGCTGCTCCATTCTGCCATCACACTGCTTCATTGTGTCATCTCCCTGCTCCATTGTTTCATCACAGTGCTTAATTGTGCCATCACACGGCTGCATTGTGTCATCACACTGCTCCTTTGTGTCATCACAATGCTCAATTTTGCCATCACACTGCTCCATTGTGTCATCACAATGCTCTATTGTGTGATCACATTCCTCCATTTTGCCAACCCAGTGCTCCATTTTGCCCTCACACTGCTCAATCCTGTCATCGCCATGCTCCATTGTGCCCTCAAACTGCCTTATTGTGTCATCACACTGCTTCCTTGTGTCCCGACCGTCCTACACTGTGCCCGACAGTGCTCCATTGTGCCCTCACCCTGCTCCCTTTTGCACTTACAGTGCTCCATTGTGCCATCACAGTGCTCCATTGTGCTAACACACTGCTCCATTGTGCCTTCACAGTGCTCCATTGTGTCATCATGCTGCTTCATTGTGTCATCACGGTGCTCCATTGTTAACTCACATTTCTCCATCATGACCTCACAGTGCAAATTTTGTCATCACACAGCTCCATTGTGTCATCACACTGCTCCATTGTGCCAACACACTGCTCCATGGTGTCACCAAACTGCTCCTTTGTATCATCACAGTGCTCAATTGTGCCCCCACACTGCTCCATTGTGTCATCACTATGCTCAATTGTCCCCTCACACTGCCTTATTGTGCCATCACACTGCTCCATTGTGTCCAGACAATGACACATTGTTAACTCACAATGCTCGATTGTGCCCTTACACTGCTCCATTTTGCCCTCACACTCCTACATTGTGCCATCACACTCCTCCATTGTGTCATCACACTGCTCCAGTGTGTCATCACGCTGCTCCATTTTTAACACACAATGCTCCTTTGTGACCTCACATTGATAAATTGTGTCATTACACTGCTTCATTGTTCCCTCAAAATGGTCCATTGTGCGATCACAGTGCTCCATTGTGTCCTCACACTGCTACATTGTGTCATCACGCAGATACTTTTTGTCATCATGCTGGTACATTGTGCCCCCAGTCCTCTAAATTTTGGCCTCACACTGCTCCATTGTGTCAACATAAAGCTCCATTGTGCCATCACATTGCTCCATTGTGTCCTCTCACTGCTCCACTGTTTCATCACAATGCTCCATTTTGTCATAACATTGCTCCTTTGTTTCATCACACTGTTCCCTTGTGTCATCACAATGCTCCATTTTGCCATCACAGTGCTCCATCGTTTAATTACCCTGCTCAATTCTATCATCACAGTGCTCCAATGTGCCATCACACTGCTCCATTGTGTCATCCCACTGCTCCATTGTGTCATCACACTGCTCCATTGTGCCATCAAACTGCTAGATTGTGTCATCTCTCTGCTCCATTGTTTAATCACAGTGCTCCATTGTGTCATCACATTGTTCCATTATGCCATCAAACTTCTCCATTGTGTAATCACAAGTCTCCATCATGCCACCACACTGCTCAATTGTGCAATCCCACTTCTCCATTGTGCCATCACAATGCTATATTTTGCCATCATACTGCTCAATTGTGTCATCATACAGCCCTATTTTGCTCCCATACTACTCCATTGTGCCCACATACTGCTCCATTGTACTCTCACTCTGCTCCATTGTTCCATCACACTGCTCTCTGGTGTCATCACGCTGCTCCATTTTGCCCTCACTGTCGTAAATTGTGTCATCACCCTGCTCCATTGTGTCATCATACTGATTCGTTATGCCATCACACGGCTCCATTGTGTCATCGCACTGCCTCACTGTGTCATCACAGTTGTCCATTGTGCCCTCAAACTGATCCATTGTGCCCTCACACTGCTCCATTGTGCACTCACACTGCTCCATTGTGATATCACACTGCTGCATTGTGTCATAAGTCTGCTCCAATGTGCCACCACACTGCTCCATTATGTCATCTCAGTGCTCCATTGTTTCATCGCAGTGCTCAATTGTGCCATCACACTGCTCTATTGTGTCATCACACTGCTCTTTTTGTCATCACAATGCTCAATTTTTCCATCACACTTCTCCATTTTGTTATCACACTGCTCCATTGTGTCATCACACTGCTATATTGTGTGATCATATTCCTCAATTGTGCCAAGCCAGTGCTCCATTTTGCCCTCACACTGCTCCATTGTGTCATCACCATGATCCATTGTGCCCTCACAGTGCCTTATTTTGTCATCACACTGCTCCATTGTGTCCTCACAGTGCCTTATTTTGTCATCACACTGCTCCATTGTGTCCACAGAGTGCCACATTGTGTCAGACATTGCTCACTTGTGCCCTCACCCTGCTCCGTTTTGCCATCACACTGCTCCTTTGTGCCATCACACTGCTCCATTGTGTCATCACGCTGATTCTTTGTGTCATCACGGTGCTCCATTGCTAACTCACATTGCTCCATTGTGACCTCACAGTGCAAATTTTGTCATCACACTGCTTCATTGTGTCACTACACTGCTCCATTTTGCCATCACATGGTTCCATTGTGCCAACACACTGCTCCATTGTGTCATTTCACTGCTCCAATCTGTCATCACTATGCTCCGTTGTGCCATCACACTGCTCCATTGTGTCATGACACTGCTCCATTTTGCCTTCACAATGCTCCCTTGTGCCATCTCACTGCTCCATTCTGTCATCACTATGATGATTTGTGCCATCACACAGCTCCATTGTGTCATCACACTGCTCCATTGTGTCATCACACTGCTATATTCAGTCATCATGCTGTTCCATTGTGTCATCACACTGCTCCATATTCCCTCACATTGCTTCATTTTGACCTCACAGTGCTAAATTTTGTCATCACATTGTTTCTTGTGTCATCAGACTGCTCCATTGTGCCATCACACTGCTCCATTGTGTCATCTCACTGCTCCATTGTTTCATCACAATGCTCCATTGTGTCATCACATTGCTCTTTTGTGTCATCACATTGTTCCCTTGTGTCATCACAATGCTCCATTGTGCCATCACACTGCTCCATTGTGTCATCTCACTGCTCCATTGTTTCATCACAATGCTCCATTGTGTCATCACATTGCTCTTTTGTGTCATCACATTGTTCCCTTGTGTCATCACAATGCTCCATTGTGCCATCACACTGCTCCATTGTGTCATCTCACTGCTCCATTGTTTCATCACAATGCTCCATTGTGTCATCACATTGCTCTTTTGTGTCATCACATTGTTCCCTTGTGTCATCACAATGCTCCATTGTGCCATCACACTGCTCCAGTTTTTAATTACCCTGCTCAATCCTGTCATCACAATGCTCCACTGTGCCATTACACTGCTCCATTGTGTCATCACACTGCTCCATTTTGACATTGCCCTGCTCCATTCTTCCCTCACATTGCTCCACTGTGTCTTCACCGTGCTAAATTTTGTCATCACACTGCTCCATTGTGTCATCACACTGCTCCATTGTGCCATCACACTGCTAGATTTTTGTCATCTCCCTGCTCCATTGTTTAATCACAGTGCTCCATTGTGCCATCACACTGCTCCATTTTGTCATCACACTGCTCCATTGTGCCATCCCACTTCTCCATTGTGTAATCACAAGGCTCCATTGTGCCATCACACTGCTCCATGGAGTAATCACACTGCTCCTTTGTGCCATCACACAGGTCCATTTTATCATCACATTGCTCCTTTTTGTCATCACACTGTTCACTTTTATCATCACAATGCTGCATTTTGCAATCACTCTCCTCCATTGTTTAATGACCCTGGTCAATTCTATCATCACAATGCTCCAATGTGCCATCACACAGCTTCATTGTGTCATCACACTGCTCCATTGTGTCATCACCCTGCTCCCTTCTTCCCTCACATTGTTCCATTGTGACCTCACAGTGCTAAATTTTGTCATCACACTGCTCCATTGTGTCATCACACTGCTCCATTGTGCCATCACACTGCTAGATTGTGTCATCTCACTGCTCCATTGTTTAATCACAGTGTTCCATTGTGTCATCACATTGCTCCATTAGGCCATCACACTTCTCCATTGTGTAATCACAAGGCTCCATTGTGCCCTCACACTACTCCATTGTGGTCTCACACTGCTCCAATGTGCCATCACATTGCCCCATGCTGTCATCACGCTGCTCCATTTGCCATCACCATGCTAAATTGTGTCATCACACTGCTCCTTTGTCTCATCACACTACTCCTTTCTGTCATCACAATGCTCAATTGTGCCATCACACTGCTCCATTGTGTCATCAAAATGCTCCTTTGTGACATCACACTGACTTATTTTGTCATCGCACTGCTCCAGTGTGTCCAGAGAGTGACACATTGTGCCCTCCCAATATTGCATTGTGCCATCACACTGCTCCATTTTGCCCTCACACTAATACATTGTGCAATCACACTTCTCCATTGTGTCATCACACTGCTCCAGTGTGTCATCACGCTGCTCCATTTTTAACACACAATGCTCCATTGTGACTTCACATTGATAAATTGTGTCATCACAGTGCTCGATTGTGTCATCACACTGCTCCATTTTACCATCACACTGCTCCATTGTGTCATCTGGCTGCTCTATTGTGCACTCACACAGCTCCATTTCGCCATCCCAATATTCCATTGTGCCATTCCACTGCTGCACTTTGTCTTCACTCTGCTCCATTGTGTCATCATGCTGGTACATTGACCCCCAGTCCTCTAAATTTTGTCCTCACACTGCTCCATTGTGTCAACACACTGCTCCATTGTGCCATCACACTGCTATATTGTGTCATCTCACTGCTCCATTGTTTCATCCCAATGCTCCATTGTGTCATCACATTGCTCCTTTGTGTCAGCACATTGTTCCCTTGTGTCATCACAATGCTCCACTGTTCCATCACACTGCTCCATTGTGTCATCACACTGCTCAATTGTGTCATCACCCTGCTCCATTCTTCCCTCACATTGCTCCATTGAGACCTCACAGTGCTAAACTTTGTCATCATACTGCTCCATTATGTCATCTCACTGCTCCATTGTTTAATCACAGTGCTCCATTGTGCCATCACACTGCTCCATTGTGTCATCACGCTGCTCCATTGTGCCATCACACTGCTCCATTGTGTAATCACAAGTCTCCATTGAGCCATCACACTGCTCCTTTGTGCGATCACACTGCTCCATTGTGCCATCACAATGCTACATTTTGCCATCATACTGCACCATTGTGTCATCACACTGCCCTATTTTGCCCTCACACTACTGCATTGCGACCTCACAGTGCTAAATTTTGTCATCATACTGCTCCATTATGTCATCTCACTGCTCCATTGTTTAATCACAGTGCTCCATTGTGCCATCACACTGCTCCATTGTGTCATCACACTGCTCCATTGTGCCATCACACTGCTCCATTGTGTCATCACACTGCTCCATTGTGCCATCACACTGCTCCATTGTGTCATGACACTGCTCCATTGTATCTTCACACTGTTCCATTGTGTCATCAAATGCTCCATTGTGTCAACACGCTGCTCCATTGTGTCACCACACAGCTCCCATGTCCTATCACTCTGAGCCATTGTGTCACCACATTACTCCATTGTGCCATCACACTGGTCCATTGTGTCATCACCCTACTCCAATGTGCCATCACACTGCTCCATTGTGTCATCACACTGTTCCATTGTGCCAACACTCTGCTCCATTGTGCCATGATACTGCTCCATTGTGTCATCACACTGCTACATTGTTCCATCACACTTCTCCATTTTGCCATGACACTGCTCCATTGTGTCATCTCACAGCTCCATTGTGTCATCACTCTGCTCCTTTGTGTCATCACAATGCTCAATTGTGCCATCACACTGCTCCATTTTGTCATCACACTGCTCCATTTTGTCATCACACTGTACCATTGTGTCATCACGCTGCTCCCTTGTGTCATCTCGCTGCTCCACTGTTACCTCACATTGCTCCATTTTGAAATCACTGGGCTTAATTTTTTCATCTCAATGTTCCATTTTGTCAACACACTGCTCCATTGTGCCATCACACTGCTCCATTTTATCATCTCATGCTCCATGGTTTCATCACTGTGCTCCATGTGCCATCACACTGCTCCATTGTGCCATCACACTGCTCAATTGTATAATCACATTTCTCCATTGTGCCACCACACTGCTTAATTCTGCGATGACACTGCTTCATTGTGCCATTACAGTGCTCCATTGTGCCATCACACTGCTCCATTTTGTCCTCACCACGTTTGCATTGTGCCCTCATAGTGCCTTATTGTGTCATCACACTGCTCCATTTTTTCCTAACACTGCCCCTTTATGAACTCACACTGTTCCATTGTGCCCTCACATTGCTCCATTTTGCTCTCACACTGCTCCATTGTGCCATCACAGTGCTCCATGGTGTCATCACGCTACTCCATTTTTGCCATCAATGTGCTAAACTGTGTTATCACACTGCTCCATTGTGCCATCACACTTCTCCTTTGTGTCATCACAATGCTCAATTGTGCCATCACACTGCTACATTGTGTCATCACACAGCTCCATTGTGCCATCACACTGCTCCATTGTGCCATCACATTGCTTCATTGTGTCCTCACCCCGGTTGCATTGTGCCCGCACCGTGCCTTATTGTGTCATCATGGTGCCCCATTTTTTCCTCACGCTGCCCCTTTGTGAACTCACAGTGCTCCATTGTGCCAACACTCTCTTCCATTGTGTCATCACTCTGCTCCATTGTGCCATCACACTGCTCCATTGTGTCATCACACTACTCCATTTTGCCATTACGCTGCTCCATTGTGTATTCTCACTGCTCCATTGTTTCATCACAGTGCTCAATTGTGGCATCACCCTGCTCCATTGTGTCATATCCCTGGTCCTTTGTGTCATCGCACTACTCCATTGTGCCAACACACTGCTCCATTGTGTCATCACAGAGCTCTACTGTGCCCTCACACTGCTCCATTGTGCACTCACACTGCTCCATTGTGTCATCATAGTGCTCCATTGTGCCAACACACTGCTCCATTGTGCCATCACGCTGCTCCTTTTTGTCATCACAGTGCTAAATTTTGCCATCACACTGCTCCACTGTGTCATCACCCTGCTCCTTTGTGTCATCACAATGCTCAATTGTGCCCTCACAGAGCCGTATTGTGTCATCACACTGCTCCATTGTTTCCCCACAGTGCTGCATTTTGCCCTCACATTGCTCCATTGTGTCCTCACCCTGCTCCATTTTGACCTCACACTGCTCCATTGTGCCTTCCTACTGACTCCTTGTGTCATCACGCTACTCCATTGTGTCATCACACTGCTCCATTGTTAACTCCCATTGCTCCATTGTGACCTCACAGTGTTAAATTTTGTCATCACACTGCTCCATTGTGTCATCACATTGCTCTCTTGTGTCATTACTATGCTCCTTTGTGTCATCACAATGCACCATTGTGCCATCACCCTGCTCCATTGTTTCATCACAGTGCTCCATTCTGTCAACACAATGCTCCATTTTGTCTTCACACTGTTCCATTGTGTCATCAAATGCTCCATTGTGTCCACACGCTGCTCCATTGTGTCACCACAATGCTCCCATGTGCTATCACACTGAGCCATTGTGTCACCACATTACTCCATTGTGCCAACACACTTCTCCATTGTTCCATCACACTGGTCCATTGTGTCATCACCCTACTCCATTGTGCCATCACACTGCTCCATTGTGTCATCACACTGCTCCATTGTGCCAACACTCTGCTCCATTGTGCTATGATACTGCTCCATTGTTTCATCACACTGCTACATTGTTCCATCACACTTCTCCATTTTGCCATGACACTGCTCCATTGTGTCATCTCACAGCTCTATTGTTTCATAACCGTGCTCCATTGTGCCATCACACTGCTCCATTGTGTCATCACTCTGCTCCTGTGTCATCACAATGCTCAATTGTGCCATCACACTGCACCATTTTGTCATCACACTGCTCCACTGTGTCATCACACTGTACCATTGTGTCATCATGCTGCTCCCTTGTGTCATCTTGCTGCTCCTCTGTTACCTCACATTGCTCCATTTTGAAATCACTGGGCTTAATATTGTCATCACAATGCTCCATTGTGTCATCACACTGCTCCATTGTGCCATCACACTGTTCCATTGTGCCATCACACTCCTTAATTGTATCATCACATTTCTCCATTGTGCCACCACACTGCTTAATTCTGCGATGACACTGCTTCATTGTGCCATTACTGTGCTCCATTGTGCCATCACACTGCCCCATTTATCCTCACCACGGTTGCATTGTGCCCTCACAGTGCCTTATTGTGTCATCACACTGCTCCATTTTTTCCTAACACTTCCCCTTTGTGAACTCACACTGCTCCATTGTGCCCTCACATTGCTCCATTTTGCTCTCACACTGCTCCATTGTGCCATCACAGTGCTCCATAATGTCATCACACTGCTCCATTTTTTCCCTCACCGTGCTAAACTGTGTTATCACACTGCTCCATTGTGTCATCACACTTCTCCTTTGTGTCATCACAATGCTCAATTGTGCCATCACACTGCTCCATTGTGTCATCGCACAGCTCCATTGTGCCATCACACTGGTCCATTGTGCGATCACACTGGTCCATTGTGCCATCACATTGCTCCATTGTGATCTCACACTCCTCCATTGTGTCATCACAATGCTCAATTGTGCCATCACACTGTTCCATTGTGTCATCACACAGCTCCATTGTGTCATCACCCTGCTCCATTGTGTGAACACACTGGTCCATTGTGCCCTCACAGTGCTCCATTTTACCCTCACACTGCTCCATTTTGCCCTCACACTGCTCCATTGTGCCATCACACTACTCCATTGTGTCATCAAACTGCTCCATTTTGTCATCTCGCTGCTCCATTGTATCATCATGCTGCTCCATTGTTAACTCACATTGCTCCATTGTTACCTCACATTGCTACAATATGTCATCACACTGCTCCATTGAGTCATCACACAGCTCCATTGTGCCATGGCACTGCTGCTTTGTTTCATTTCACTGGTCCATTGTTTCATCATATTGCTCCATTGTGCCATCACATTGCTCCTTTGTGTCATCTCACAGCTCCATTGTGTCATCACTCTGCTCCAATGTGTCATCACGCTGCTCCATTTTTAATTCACATTGTTCCATTGTGAAGTCACAATGCTAAATTGTATTATCCCACTGCTTCATTCTGCCATCACACTGGCCATTGTTTCATAACACTGCTCAATTCTGTCATCACAATGCTCCTTTGTGCCATCACAGTGCTCCATTGTGCCATCGCAGTGCAACCATTTTGTCATTTCATCGCTCCATTATTTCAACACAATGCTCCATAGTGCCATCACATTGCTCCTTGGTGTCTTCACACTGTTCCCATGTGTCATCACAATGCTCCATTGTGCAATAACACTGCTCCATTTTTTATTAGCCTGTTCCATTCCATCATTACAATGCTCCACTGTGCCTTCACATTGCTCCATTGTGTCATCACTCTGCTCCATTGTGTCATCAGACTGCTCCATTGTGTCATCATGCTGCAATACTGTGTCATTGTTCTCTCCTCCATTGTTCTCTCACATTGCTCCATTGTGACCTCATAGTGCTAAATTTTGTCATCACACTGCTCCATTGCGTCATCAAACTGCTCCATTGTGCCATCACACTGCACCATTGTGTCATCTCACTGCTCCATTGTTTAATCACAGTGCTCTATTGTGCCATCACACTGCTCCATTGTGTAATCACACGGCTCCATTGTGCCACCACATGGCTCCATTGTGCTATCACACTGCTCCATTGTGCCATCACAATGGTACATTTTGCCATCATACTGATCCATTGTATCATCACACTGCCCTATTTTTCCCTTCACACTACTCCATTGTGGCCACAAACTGCTCCATTGTGCTCTCACTCTGCTCCATTGTTCCATCACACCACTCTATGGTGTCATCACGGTGCTCCATTTTGCCCTCACCTTGGTGTCATCACCCTGCTCCATTGTGTCATCACACTGATTCGTTGTGCCATCACATTGCTTCATTGTGTCATCACACTGCCCCACTGTCTCCTCACACTTGTCCTTTGCACCCTCACACTGATACATTGTGTCCTCACACTGCTACATTGTGACCACACACTGCTCCATTGTGCACTCACACTGCTCCATTATGAGATCACACTGCTGCATTATGTCATAAGGCTGCTCCATTTTGCCATCGCACTGCTCCATTGTGTTATCTCACTTATCCATTGTTTCATCACAGTCCTCAATTGTGACATCACACTGCTCCATTGTGTCATCACAATGCTCAATTTTGCCACCACACTGCTCCATTGTGTCATCACAATGCTAAATTGTGCGATCACATTGCTCCATTGTGCCATCCCAGTGCTCAATTTTGCCCTCACACTGCTCAATTGTTTCATCACCATGCTACATTGTGCCCTCACAGTGCCTTATTTTGTCATCACACTGCTCCATTATGTCCACACCATGCCACATTGTGCCCGACAGTGCTCCATTGTGCCCTCACCCTGCTCCATTTTGCCCTCACACTGCTCGATTGTGCCATCACACTGCTCCATTGTGTCACCACGCTGCTTCATTGTGTCATCATGATGCTCCATTGTTAACACACATTGCTCCATTGTGACCTCACAGTCCAAATTTTGTCATCACACAGCTCCATTGTGTCATCACACTGCTCCATTGTGCCAACAAACTGCTCCATTTTGTCATCACACTGCTCCTTTGTGTCATCACAGTGCTCAATTGTGCCCTCACACTGCTCCATTGTGTCAACACCATGCTCCATTGTCCCCTCACCCTGCCTTATTGTGCCATCACACTGCTCCATTGTGTCCAGACTGAGACACATTGTGCCCTCACAATGCTCCATTGTGCCTCACATTGCTCCATTTTGCCCTCACACTCCTACCTTGTGCCATCACACTGCTCCATTGTGTCATCACACTGCTCCAGTGTCTCATCACGCTGCTCCTTTTTTAACACACAATGCTCCAATGTGACCTCACATTGATAAATTGTGTCATCACACTGTTCCATTGTGTCATCACACTGCTCCATTTTACCATCACACTGCTCCATTGTGTCATCACGCTGCTCGATTGTGCACTCACACAGCTCCATTTTGCCATCCCAATGCTCCATTGTGCCATCACACTGCTGCATTTTGTCTTCACTCTCCTGCATTGTGTCATCACATTTTTCCATTTTGTCATTACACTGCTCCATTGTTCCCTGACAATGGTCCAATGTGCCATCACGCTGCTCAATTGTGTACTCATGCAGCTACATTGTGTCTTCACACAGCTCCTTTGTGTCATCATGCTGCTACATTGTGCTCCCACTCTGTTAAATTTTGCCCTCACACTGCTCTTTTGTGTAAACACACTGCTCAATTGTGCCATAACACTGCTCCATTGTGTAATTACACTGCTCCTTTGTGTTATCACTCTGCTCCATTTTGTCATCACACTGCTCCATTGTACCCTGACCCTGTTCCATTGTTCCATCACACTACTCCATTGTGTCATCACACTGCATCGTTGTGCCGTCTCACTGCTCCGTTCTGTCATCTCACTGCTCCACTGTTTCATAAAAATGCTCCTTTGTTCCATCAAACTGCACCATTGTGCCCTCACAATGCTCCATTTTGTCATCACACTGAAACATTGTGACTTCACACTGCTCCATTTTCTCATCTCACTGCTCCATTGTGTCATCCCAATGCTCCATTGTGCCATAACACTGCTCCATGTGTCATCACACTGCTCCATTGTGTCACCACACTGCTCAATTGTGCCCACAAACTGCTACACTATACACGCACACTGCTCCATCGTGTCATCACCATGCTCCATTGTGCCCTCAAACTGCCTCATTGTGTCATCAAACTGCTCCATTGTGTCATTACACTGCTCCATTTTATCATCTCACTGCTCCATTGTTTCATCACGCTGCACCATTGTGCCCTCACATTGCTCCATTTTGTCATCACACTACACCATTGTGCCCTCACACTGCTCTATTGTGTCATCTCACTGCTCCATTGTTTCATCACAATGCTCCATTGTGCCATAACACTGTTCCATTGTGTCAACATTCTGCTCCCTTGTGTCATTATGATGCTCCATTGTGTCATCACACTGCTCCATTGTGTCATGACAGTGCTCTATTATGCCCTCACACTGCTCCATTGTGTCATCACACTGATTCGTTGTGCCATCACATTGCTCCATTGTGTCATCACGCTGCCCCAATGTGTCCTCACACTTGTCCATTGTGCCCTCACACTGATACATTGTGTCCTCACACTGCTCCATTGTGACCACACACTGCTCCATTGTGCAATCAAACTGCTCCATTATGATATCACACTGTTGCATTGTGTCATAAGGCTGCTCCATTGTGCCATCACACTGCTCCATTGTTTCATCACACTGCTCCATTGTGTCATCACACTGATCCATTGTGCCAACACTCTGCTCCATTGTGCCATGACACTGCTCCATTGTGTCATCACACTGCTACATTGTGCCATCACACAGCTACATTGTGACATCACACTGCTCCATTGTGTCATCAGAGTATTCCATTGTGCCAAAACAAGGATCCACTTTGCAATCACACTGCTCCATTGTGCCAACACTGCTCCATTGTGCCATGACACTGCTCCATTGTGTCATCACACTGCTACACTGTGCCATCACACTGCTCCCTTGTGTCATCACACTGCTTAATTGTGTCATCACAGTGCTTTATTATGCCCTCACACTGCTCCTTTGTGCACTCACACTGCCTCATTTTGTCATCACAGTGCTCCATTGTGACAACACACTGCTCCATTTTTCCATGACACCCCTCCATTGTGTCATCACACTGCTCCATTGTGCCATCACACTGCTCCATTGTGTCATAACACTGCTTCATTGTGCCATCACGTTGCTCCATTGTGTCATCACACTACTCCGTTGTGCCAACACAAGGCTCCATTGTGCCATCACACTGCTCCATTGTGCAATCACACTGTTCTATTGTGTCAGCACACTGCTACATTGTGCCATCACACTGCTCCATTGTATCATCACACTACTGCATTGTGCCATCACACTGCTCCATTGGGTCATTACTCTGCTCCTTTCTATCATCACAATGCTCCATTGTGTCATCACACTGCTCCATTGTGTCTTCACATTACTCCATTGTGCCAACACACTTCTCCATTGTGCCATCACACTGCTCCATTGTGTCATTACACTGCTCCATTGTGCCATCACACTGCTCCATTGTGTCATCAGACTACTCCATTGTGCCAACACAAGGCTCCATTTTGCCATCTCACTTCTCCCTTGTGCAATCACACTGCTCCATTTTGTCCTCAAACTGCTGCATTGTGCCAACACTCTGCTCCATTGTGCCATGACACTGTTCCACTGTGTCATCACACTGCTGCATTGTGCCATCACACTGCTCCATTGTGCCATTACACTGCTCCATTGTGTCATCACTCTGCTCCTTTCTGTAATCACAATGTTCAATTGTGCATTCACACTTCTCCATTGTGTCATCACACTACTCCATTGTGTCATCAAACTGCCCCATTGTGCCATCACACTGCTCCGTTGTATCATCACACTTCTCCATTGTGCCACCAAACTGCTTCATTGTGCCATCATAGTGCTCCATTGTGCCATCACACTGCTCCATTGTGTCCTCACCACGGTTGCATTGTGCTCTCACAGTGCCTTGTTGTGTCATCACAGTGCCCCATTTTTCCTCACACTGCCCCTTTGTGAACACACACTGCTCCATTGTGCCATCACACTGTTCCATTTTGTCATCACACTGCTCCATTGTGCCATCACACTGCTCCATTGTGTTACCACACTACTCCATTTTGCCATTATGCTGCTCCATTAGGTATTCTCACTGCTCCATTGTTTCATCCCAGTGCTCAATTGTGCCATCACACTGCTCCATTGTGTCATCACCCTGCACCTTTGTGTCAATGCACTACTCCATTGTGCCAAAACACTGCTCCATTGTGCCATCACATTGCTCCATTGTGTCATCACACTGCTCCATTGTGTCATCACAATGTTCAATTGTGTCATCACACTGCTCCATTGTGTCATCACATTGCTCCACAGTTTCTTCCCACTGCTCCCTTGTGTCATCACGCTACTCCATTGTGTCATCACAGTGCTCCATCGTTAACTCACATTCTTCCACTGTGACCTCACAGTGCTAAATTTTGTCATCACACTACTCCATTGTGTCATCTCACAGCTCCGTTGTTTCACAACTCTACTCCATTGTGCCATTACAATGCTCCATTGTGTCATCACTCTGCTCCTTTGTGTCATCACAATGCTCAATTGTGCCATCACACTGCTCCATTGTGTCATCACACTGCTCTATTGTGTCATCACGCTGCTCCCTTGTGTCATCATGCTGCTAGATTTTTCCCTCACATTGCTCCATTGTGACCTCAATTGGCTAAATTTTGTCATCACACTGCTCCATTGTGTCATCACACTGCTCCATTTTGCCATCACACTGCTCCATTGTGTCAACACACTGCTACATTTTGCCATCACACTGCTCCATTGTATCATCACACTTCTCCATTGTGCCACCACAATGCTTCATTGTGCGATCACACTGCTCCATTGTGCCATCAAATTGCTCCATTGTGCCATCACATTGCTCCATTGTGCCCTCAACAGGGTTGCATTGTGCCCTCACCGTGCCTTATTTTGTCATCACTGTGCCCCACTTTTTCCTCACACTGCCCCTTTGTGCACTCGCAATACTCCATTGTGCCATCACACTGTTCTATTTTGTCATCACACTGCTCCATTGTGCCATCACACTGCTCCATTGTGTCATCACACTACTCCATTTTGCCATTACGCTGCTCCATTGTGTATTCTCACTGCTCCATTGTTTCATCACAGTGCTCAATTGTGCCATCACACTGCTCCATTGTGTCAACACCCTCCTCCTTTGTGTCTTCACACTACTCCATTGTGCCAACAGACTGCCCCATTGTGCCATCACAGTTCTCCATTGTGTCATCAAACAGCTCCATTGTGCCATCACACTGCTCCATTGTGTCATCACACTACTCCATTTTGCCAACACACAGCTCCATTGTGCCATCACACTGCTCCATTGTGCAATCACACTGCTCCATTGTGTAATCTCTCTGCTCCTTTCTGCCATCACAATGCTCAATTGTGCCATCACACTGCTCCATTGTTTCATCACACTACTCCATTTTGCCATTACACTGCTTCATTGTGTATACTCACTGCTCCATTGTTTCATCATAGTGCTCAATTGTGCTATGTTAACTGCTCCATTGTGTCATCTCCCTGCTCCTTTGTGTCATCACACTGCTCCATTGTGCCATCACACTGCTCCATTGTGTCATCACACTGCTGCATTATGCTAACACTCTGCTCCATTGTGCCATGACACAGCTCCATTGTGTCATCACACTGCGACATTCTGCTATCACACTGCTCCTTTGTGGCAACACACTAATCCATTGTGCCATCACACTGCACCATTTTATCAACTCACAGCTCCATTGTTTAATAAGAGTACTCCATTGTGCCATCACACTGCTCCATTGTGCCATCACACTGCTCCATTGTGTCATCTCACAGCTCCATTGTTTCATAACAGTGCTACATTGTGCCATTACACTGCTCCATTGTGTCATTACACTGGTCCTTTGTGCCATTGCACTGCTCCCTTGTGTCATCACACTGCTCCATTGTGCCATCACACTGCTCCATTGTGTCATGACACTACTCCATTTTGCCAACACACAGCTCCATTGTGCCATCACACTGCTCCATTGTGCAATCACACTGCTCCATTGTTTCATCACACTCCTCCATTGTGAAAACAGTCTGCTCCATTGTGCCATGACACTGCTCCATTGTGTCATCACACTACTCCATTGTGCCATCACACTGCTCCATTGTGTCATCTTACAGCTCCTTTGTTTCATAACGGTTCTCCATTGTGCCATCACATTGCTCCATTTTGTCATCACTCTTCTCCTTTTTGTCATCACAATGCTCAATTGCGCCATCACACTGCTCCATTGTGTCATCACGTTGTTCCCTTCAGTCATCACGCTGCTCCATTTTTCCCTCACATTGCTCCATTGTGACCTCACTGAGCTTAATTTTGTCATCACACTGCTCCATTGTGTCATCATGCTGCTCCCTTGTGTCATCATGCTGCTCCATTATTCCCTCACATTGCTCCATTGTGACCTCACTGAGCTTAATTTTGTCATCACACTGCTCCATTGTGTCATCATGCTGCTCCCTTATGTCATCATGCTGCTCCATTATTCCCTCACATTGCTTCATTGTGACCTCACTGGGTTAAATTTTGTCATCACACTGCTACATTGTGTCATCACATTGCTCCATTGTGTCATCACACTGCTCCATTGTGTCAACTCATGCTCCATGGCTTCATCACAGTGCTCCTTGTGCCATCACACTGCTCCATTGTGTCATCACACTGCTCCATTGTGCAATCTCACTGCTCCATTGTATCATCACACTTCTCCATTGTTTCACTGTATTAGTCACTTTTCTGTTGCTGTGATAAAACACAAGGACCAAGGAACTTATAAAAGGAAGAGTTTATTTGAGGTTACAATTGACGTTTCCAGGGAATTAGAGTTCATTGTGGCGGGAGGCGTGGCGGCTGGAGACTGGAGCAACAAGCCTAGGGTCACATCTCCAAAAAGAGCACAGGAAGCCAAGAGAGCGACTGTAGACCATGAGGCTTTTTAAAACTCACTAAGCCTGCCCCCAGTGACACACTTCCTCCAGCATGGCCACACACGCCAAGACCTCCAAAAACAGCGCCACCAACGGGAGACAAACGTGAGAATACCTAGAGCCTATGGGGGACACTCATTCAAACCACCACATTCCACTCCCTGACCCCCATAGGCTCCTGACCATATAAAATGCAAAATGCATTCAGTCCAACCCCAAACATCCCCATAGTCTCCACCAGTTTCAATGCCATTCAAAAGTCCACTGTCCAAAGTCTCTTCTGCAACTCAGGCTAATCTCTTAACTGTAAGCTCCTGTAAAACCAAAAGACAAATTACAAACTCCCAACGTACATCAGAACCGAATACACATTCCCATTCCAAAAGAGAGGAATAGAGGCATAGTGAGGAAATACCAGACCAAAACAAGACTGAAAACCAGCAGGGCAAATACCAAGTCCATTAGGTCCACATGCAACTTCTGGGACTTGACTTCCAAAGGGATTAGATGGCTCAGCTCTTCCAGCTTTGCTTGCAACATACATCTCTTTCTTAGGCTGGTACCACTCCCTGTATGCAGCGCTCCTTGTCAAATATCTCACAGGTCTGGCATCTCGAAAGTCTTTTTGGGGTCTCCGCTGCCAAACAGGCTTCACACTCACGGCTTCACCCAATGGCCCATTAGGGCCTTCTTTATTCAGGGACGCCCCTGCTGTACTCTACCTGACCTCTTTGGCTCTCTGAAACCGTGGAGGAAGAACTGATGTCCCCTTTGCTCTTGCAAACTTCATGCCTCTAAAGCCAGCACCACATGAATGAAACTGCCGAGTTTGGCTGCAAGTTCGGGATGGAATCTCTCCTACTTTGACCACATCTGCAATTTTCCTCTGCCCTGGACTTGCTGGAGGATTATCTGGGTGTGGTCTTGCCCTGAAGGTACTGATTCTTTTGTTTACTTGTAAATCTCGAGGCCTCTCCTTAATTGCTTTAATGTCCTTAAGAAAGGGAGCCTCTCCTTCACATGCTTTGGCCCCACCTTTAATCTTCCTAGTGCAGTTATCATATCCAAACTGTACATTCTGCATTTCCTTCTGCCCCATCTGCTCTTCTTCACTGTTGATCTGCACAATATTCACCATTAAAAGCCACGCCACCATTTCTACATTAGGCTGTCTTGAAATTAGGCTGTCTTCAACTTAGCATCAGGCAAGCATTTGGGCTGCGGGAAAACTGCTGCCAAACTCTTTATCAAAATATCCCAGTTGCTGCCTAAGTCTTTATTTTCCCCTGGAACCACATCTTTTGTAGTCATGCTTTCTTCCAGGCCTCCACTCGAATGGCCCCTTAAGCTCTGCTTACAGTAGTCAACAGCCTTTCTAGCCCAAAGTTCCAAAGTCTTCCACATTTCTCGAAACATCCACATGGTCAGGTTCTTCACAGCCAACAGCCCACTCTCTGGTACAAATTACTGTATTAGTCACTTTTCTGTTGCTGTGATAAAACACCACGACCAAGGAACTAATAAAAGGAAGAGTTTATTTCAGGTTGTGATTGACAGTTCCAGGGAATTAATGTCCATCGTGGCGGGAGGCGTGGCGGCTGGAGACTGGAGCAGTAAGCCGAGGGTCACATCTCACAAAGAGCACACGAAGCCAAGAGAGGGCGACTGTAGACCACGAGGCTTCTTAAAACTCACTAAGCCTGCCCCCAGTGACACACTTCCTCCAGCACAGCCACACACCCCAAGACCCCCCAAAACAACGCCACCAACTGGAGACAAACGTCTGAATACATAGAGCCTATGGGGGACATTCATTCAAACCACCACAGCCATCACACTACTTCATTGTCTGATGATACTGCTCCATTGTGCCATCACAGTGCTCCATTGTGCCATCACACTGCTACATTGTGTCCTCACCACGGTTGCATTGTGTCCTCACAGTGCCTTATTGTGTCATCACAGTGCCCCATTTTTTCCTCCCACTGCCCCTTTGTGAACTCACACTGCTCCATTGTGCCATCAAACAGTTCCATTGTGTCATCACACTACTCCATTGTGCCATCACACTGGTCCATTTTGTCATCGAAATGTTCCATTGTGTCATCACAATGGTCCATTGTGTATTCTCACTGCTCCATTGTTTCATCACAGTGCTCAATTGTGCCATCAAACTGCTCCATTGTGTCATCACATTACTCCATTGTGCCATCACACTGCTCCATTGTGTCATTTCACAGCTCCACTGTGCCAACACACTGCTCCACTGTGCAATCACACTGCTCCATTGTGTCATAACACTGCTCAATTGTGCCATCACACTGCTCCATTGTGTCATCACACTGCTCCACTGTGTCTTCACACTGCTCCCTTGTGTCAGCACACTACTCCATTGTGTCATAATGCTGCTCAATTGTTAACTCACATTGCTCCATTGTGACCTCACAGTGCTAAATTTTGTCATCACACTGCTCCATTGTGTCATCACACTTCTCTCTTGTGTCATCACTATGCTCAGTTGTACATTCGCACTGCTCCATTGTGCCATCACACTGCTCCATTGTGCCATCACACTGCTCCATTGTGTCATCACTCTGCTCCTTTGTGTCATCACAATGCTCAATTGTGCATTCACACTGCTCCATTGTGTCATCACGCTGCTCCATTTTGTCATAACGCTGCTCCCTTCTGTCATTACGTTGCTCCATTGTTCCCTCACATAGCTCCATTGTGACCTCACTGAGCTTAATTTTTTCATCACACTGCTCCATTCTGTCATCTCGCTGTTCCCTTGTGTCATCATGCTGCTCCATTGTTCCCTCACATAGCTCCATTGTGACCTCACTCGCTAAATTTTGTCATCACACTGTTCTATTGTGTCATCACACTGAAGCATTGTGCCATCACACTGCTCCATTTTGTCAACTCATGCTCTATGGCTTAATCACTGTGCTCCTTGTTCCATCACACTGCTTCATTTTGCGATGACACTGCTCCATTGGGCCATCACAGTGCACCCTTGTGCCATCACACTGCTCCATTGTGTCCTCACCACGGTTGCATTGTGCTCTCACAGTGCCTTATTGTGTCATCACAGTGCCCCATTTTTTCCTCACACTGCCCATTTGTGAACTCACAATGCTCCATTTTCCTAACACACTGTTCCATTATGTCATCACTCAGCTCCATTGTGCCATCACACTGCTCCATTGTTTCATCACACTACTCCATTTTTCCATTACGCTGATTCATCGTGTATTCTCACTGCTCCATTGTTTCATCACAGTGCTCAATTGTGCCATAACAAAGCTCCATTGTGTCATCACCCTGCTCCTTTGTGTCATCACACTGTTCCACTGTGCCATCACACTGCTCCATTGTGTCATCACACTACTCCATTGTGCCATCACACTGCTCCATTGTGTCATCACACTACTCCATTGTGCCATCACACTGCTCCATTGTGTCATCTCACAGCTCCACTCTGCCAACACACTACTCCATTGTGCCATCCCACTGCTCCATTGTGCCATCACTCTGCTCCATTGTGTCATCTCACAGCTCCATTGATTCATAACAGTGCTCCATTGTGCCAACACACTGCTCCATTCTGCCATTACACTGCTCCATTGTGTCATCACACTGCTACATTGTGCCATTACACTGCTCCATTGTCTCATCACATTGCTTCATTGTGTGAACACACTGCTCCATTGTGACATCACACTGGTCCATTGTGTCATCACACTGCTACATTGTGCCATCACATTGCTCCATTGTGTCATCACACTACTCCATTGTGCCAATACAAGTCTCCATTGTGCCATCACACTGCTCCATTGTGCAATCACACTGATCCATTGTGTCATCACACTGCTACATTGTGCCATCACACTGCTCCATTGTGTCATCACACTACTGCATTGTGCCATCACACTGCTCCATTGTGTAATCTCACAGCTCCATTGCTTCATTACAGTGCTACATTGTGCCATCATACTGCTCCATTGTGTCATCACTCTGCTCCTATTTTTCATCACAATGCTCAATTGTGCCATTACACTGCTCCATTATTTCATCACACTACTCCATTTTGCCATTACGCTCCTGCATTGTGTATTCTCACTGCTCCATTGTTTCATCACAGTGATCAATTGTGCCATAACACTGCTCCATTGTCTCATCACCCTGCTCCTTTGTGTCATCACATGGCTCCATTGTGCCATCACACTGCTCAATTGTGTCAACACACTGATCCATTGTGCCAACACTCTGCTCCATTGTGTCATGACACTGCTCCCTTGTGTCATCGCACTGCTACATTGTGCCATCACACTGCTCCATTGTGTCTTCACACTACTCCATTTTGCCATCACACTGCTCCATTGTGTAATCTCTCAGCTACATTGTTTCATAACACTGCTCCATTGTGTCCTCACTCTGCTCCTTTGTGTCATCATAATGCTCAATTTTGCCCTCACATTGTTCCATTGTGTCATCACACTGCTCCATTGTGTCATCACACTGCTCCACTGTGTCATCACGTTGCTCCCTTGTGTCATCTCGCTGCTCCATTGTTCCCTCATTTTGCTCCATTGTGACCTCACTGTGCTAAATTTTGTCATCACACTGCTCCAGTGTGTCATCACACTGCTCCATTGTGCCATCACACTGCTCCAGTGTGTCATCACACTGCTCCATTGTGCCATCACACTGCTCCATTGTGTCATTGCACTGCTCCATTCGGCCATCACACTGCTCCATTGTATCATCACCCTTCTCCATTGTGCCACCACACTGCTTCATTGTGCGATGACACTGCTCCATTGTGCCATCACAGTGCTCCATTGTGCCATCACACTGCTCCATTGTGTCATCACCACGGTTGCATTGTGCCCTCACAGTGCCTTATTGTGTCATCACAGTGCACAATTTTTTCCTCACACTGCCACTTTGTGAACTCACACTTCTCCATTTTGCCATCATACTGCTCCATTGTGTCATCACACTGCTCTATTGTGCCATCACACTGCTCTATTGTGTCATCACACTCCTCCAGTTTGCCAATACGCTGCTCCATTGTGTATTGTCACTGCTCCATTGTTTCATCACAGTGCTCAATTGTGCCATCAAACTGCTCCATTGTGTCATCACTATGCTCCTTTTTGTCATCACAATGCTTAATTGTGCCTTCAAACAGCCCTATTGTGTAATCACACTGCTGCATTGTGTCCACACAGTGCCTCATTGTGCCCTCACATTGCTCCTTTTTGCTCTCATCCTGCTCCATTTTGCCTTCAGACTGTTAGATTGTTTCTTCCCACTGTTCCCTTGTGTCATCACGCTACTCCATTATTTCATCACACTGCTCCATTGTTAACTCACATTGCTCCATTGTGACCTCACAGTGCTAAATTTCGTCATCACACTGCTCCATTGTGTCATCTCGCTGCTATAATTAGTTATCATGCTGAAACATTGTGTCATCACACTGACCATTGTTCCCTCACATTGCTTCATTGTGGCTTCACAGTGCTAAATTGTGTCATCACACTGCTCCATTGTGTCATCACAATGCTCCATTGTGCCATCACACTGCTCCATTGAGTCATCACATTGCTCCTTTGTGCCATCACACTGCTCCATTGTGTCATCACACTGCTCCACTGTGCCCTAACCCTGCCTTATTGTGTCATCACATTGCTCCATTTTGCCATCACAGGGTGCCTTTGTGCCCTCTCTCTGCTCAATTGTGCCCTCACACTGCTCCATTGTGCTCTCAAACTGCTCCTTTGTGCCATCACAGTTCCCCATGGTGTCATCACACTGCTCCATTGTGTCATCACGCGGCTATATTTATTCATCATGCTGCTCCATTGTGTCATCACGCTGCTCCATTGTTCCCTCACATTGCTTCATTGTGACTTCACAGTGCTAAATTGTGTCATCACACTGCTCCATTGTGCCATCACACTGCTCCACTGTGTCATCTCACTGTTCCCTTGTTTTATCACAGAGCTCCACGTGCAATCACACTGCTCCATTGTGTCATCACACTGCACCATTTTGTCATCACACTGCTCCATTGTGCCATCACAATTCTCCATTGTGTCATCTCACTTCTCCATTCTGTCATCACTATGCTCCGTTGTGCCATCCCACTGTTCCATTGTGTCATCACACTGCTCTATTGTGTCATCATGCTTCTATATTTAGTTATCATGCTGATCCATTGTGTCATCATGCTGACCATTGTTCCCTCACATTGCTTCATTGTGGCTTCACAGTGCTAAATTGTGTCATCACACTGCTCCATTGTGTCATCACACTGCTCCATTGTGCCATCACACTGCTCCACTGTGTCATCTCACTACTCCATTGTTTTATCACAGTGCTCCATGTGCAATCACACTGCTCCATTGAGTCATCACACTGCTCAATTTTGCCATCAAACTGCTCCATTGTGTCATCACACTGCATCACTGTGCCCTAACACTGCCTTATTGTGTCATCACATTGCTCCATTTTGTCATCACAGGGTGCCTTTGTCCCCTCACTCTGCTCAATTGTGCCCTCACACTGCTCCATTGTGCTCTCACACTGCTCCTTTGTGCCATCACAGTTCTCCATGGTGTCATCACGCTGCTCCATTGTGTCATCACGTGGCTATATTTAGTCATCATGCTGCTCCATTGTGTCATCATGCTGCTCCATTGTTCCCTCACATTGCTTCATTGTGACTTCACACTGCTAACTTGTGTCACCACACTGCTCCATTGTGTCATCACACTGCTCCTTTGTGTCATCACAGTGCTCAATTGTACCATCACACTGCTCCATTGTTTCATCACACTGCTCCATTGTGCCATCATACTGCTCCATTATGTGATCAGACTGCTAAAAGGTGACATCAAAGTGCTCAATTGTGCCCTCACACTGCTCCATGGTGTCATCACCATGCTCCATTGTGCCCTCCCACTGCCTTATTTTGCCATCACACTGCTCCATTGTGTCCAGGCAGTGCCATATTGTGCCCTCACAATGCTCCATTGTGCCCTCACCCTGTTCCATTTTGCTCTCACACTCCTACTTTGTGCCTTCACACTGCTCCATTGTGTCATCATACTGCTCCATTGTGTCATCTCATTTCTCCATTGTTTAATCACAGTGCTACATGTGCATCACACTGCTCCATTGTGTCATCACTCTCCTCCATTGTGTCCTCATACTGGTCCATTGTGTCACCACACTGCTCTATTGAGCCCACACACTGCTCCACTGTACCCTCACACTGCTCTTTCTTGTTATTGCCATGCTCCATTGTGAGCTAACACTGCCTCATTGTGTCATCAAAATGGTCCATTGTGTCATCACATTGCTCCATTGTGTCATCACAGTGCTCCATTGTGTCATCACACTGCACCATTGTGCCCTCACACTGCTCCATTTTGTCATCTCCCTGCTCCATTGTGTCATCACAATGCTCCACTGTGTCACCCCTCTGCTCCCTTCTGTCATCATGCTGCTCAATTTTGTCAGCACTGTGCCCCAACACTGCTCTATTGTGTCATCACACTGGTCGATTGTGTCATCACACTGCTCTATTGTGCCCTCACACTGCTCCATTGTGCACTTACACTGCTCCATTGTGTCATCACAGTGCTCCATTGTGCCTTGACCCTGCTCCATTGTGCCATCACACTGCTCCTTTGTGTCATCACACTGCTCCATTGTGCCTACACACTGCTCCATTGTGCCATCACACTGCTCCATTGTGTCATCACACTACTATATTTAATCATGCTGCTCCATTGTGTCATCATGCTGCTCCATTGTTCCCTCACATTGCTTCATTGTGACTTCACAGTGCTAAATTGTGTCATCACACTGCTCTTTTGTGTCATCACATTGCTCCATTGTGCCATCACACTGCTCCATTGAGTAATCACACTGCTCCTTTGTGTCATCACAATGCTCCATTGTGCCATCACACTGCTCCACTGTGCCATCTCACTGCTCCCTCGTTTCATCATAGTCCTCCATGTGCAATCACACTGCTCCATTGTGTCATCACACTGCTTCATTGTGCCATCATTCTGCTGCATTGAGTTATCACACTGCTCCTTTGTGACATCACACTGCTCCATTGTGTGATCACACTGCTCAATTGTGCCATCACAGTGATCCATTGTGCCAACACACTGCTCCATTGTGTCATCACACTGCGACTTTGTGCCCTCACTCTGCTCAATTTTGCCCTCACACTGCTACATTGTGCTCTCACACTGCTCCATTGTGCCATCACAGTGCTTCATGGTGTCATCACGCTGCTCCATTTTGCCCACACTGTGCTAAATTGAGTCATCACACTGCTCCATTGTGTCATCACACTGCTCCATTGAGTCATCACACTGCTCCTTTGTGTCATCACAATGCTCCATTGTGCCCTAACACTGCCTTATTGTTTCATCACACAGCTCCATTGTGTCATCACACGGCGTCTTTGTGCCCTCACTCTGCTCAATTTTGCCCTCACACTGCTACATTGTGCTCTCACACTGCTCCATTGTGCCATCACAGTGCTTCATGGTGTCATCACGCTGCTCCATTTTGCCCACACTGTGCTAAATTGAGTCATCACACTGCTCCATTGTGTCATCACACTGCTCCATTGAGTCATCACACTGCTCCTTTGTGTCATCACAATGCTCCATTGTGCCCTAACACTGCCTTATTGTTTCATCACACAGCTCCATTGTGTCATCACACGGCGTCTTTGTGCCCTCACTCTGCTCAATTTTGCCCTCACACTGCTACATTGTGCTCTCACACTGCTCCATTGTGCCATCACAGTGCTTCATGGTGTCATCACGCTGCTCCATTTTGCCCACACTGTGCTAAATTGAGTCATCACACTGCTCCATTGTGTCATCACACTGCTCCATTGAGTCATCACACTGCTCCTTTGTGTCATCACAATGCTCCATTGTGCCCTAACACTGCCTTATTGTTTCATCACACAGCTCCATTGTGTCATCACACGGCGTCTTTATGCCCTCACTCTGCTCAATTTTGCCCTCACACTGCTACATTGTGCTCTCACACTGCTCCATTGTGCCATCACAGTGCTTCATGGTGTCATCACGCTGCTCCATTTTGCCCACACTGTGCTAAATTGAGTCATCACACTGCTCGATTGTGTCATCACACTGCTCTGTTGAGTCATCACACTGCTCCTTTGTGTCATCACAATGCTCCATTGTGCCCTAACACTGCCTTATTGTGTCATCACACAGCTCCATTGTGTCATCACATGGCGTCTTTATGCCCTCACTCTGCTCAATTTTGCCCTCACACTGCTACATTGTGCTCTAATACTGCTCCATTGTGCCATCACCATGCTCCTTGGTGTCATCACGCTGCTCCATTTTGCCCACACCGTGCTAAATTGTGTCATCACATTGCTCGATTGTGTCATCACACTGCTCCTTTTTGTCATCACAATGCTCAATTGTGCCATCACACTGCTCCAATGTGTCATCACACTGCTCCATTGTGCCATTACGCTGTTCCATTATGCAATCACACTGCTGCATTATGTCATAAGGCTCCTCCATTGTGCCCTCACACTGCTCGATTGTGTCATCACCATGCTCCATTTTGCCCTCACACTGCCTTAATGTGCCATCACACTGCTCCATTGTGTCCAGACAGTGACACATTATGCCCTCACAATGCTCCATTGTCCCCTCACACTGCTCCATTTTGCCCTCACACTCCTACATTGTGCCATCACACTGCCCCATTTTGTCATCTCACTGCTCCAGTGTGTCATCATGCTGGTCCGTTTTTAACACACTATGCTCCATTGTGACCTCACATTGATAAATTGTGTCATCACACTGTTCCATTGCATCATCGCACTGCTCCATTTTACCATTATGCTGCTCCATTGTGTCATCAGGCTGCTCCAGTGTGCACTCACACAGCTCCATTTCTACATCCCAATGCGACATCGTGCCATTACACTGCTGCATTTTGTCTGAACCCTGCTCCATTGTGCCATCACATTGCTCCATTATGTAATCACATGGCTCCATTGTGCCATCACACTGCTCCATTTTGCAATCAAGCTGCTCCATTGTGCCATCACAATGCTACATTGTGCCATCATACTGTTCCATTGTGTCATCACACTGCCCTATTTTGCCCTCACATTACTGCATTGTGCCCACACACTGCTCCATCGTGCTCTCACTCTGCTCCATTGTTCCATCACACTGCTCTATGGTGCCATCACGGTGCTCCATTTTGCCCTCACTGTGGTAAATTGTGTCATCACCCTGCTCCATTGTGTCATCACACTGCCCCAGTGTGTCCTCACACTTGTCCATTGTGCCCTCACACTGATCCATTGTCCCCTCACACTTCTCCATTTTGACCACAAGCTGCTCCATTGTGTACTCACACTGCTCCATTGTCCCATCACACTGCTCCATTGTCTCATCTCATTGCTCCAATTGTTCATCACAGTGCTCAATTGTGCCATCACACTGCTCCATTGTGTCATCACACTGCTCCTTTGTGTCATCACAGTGCTCAATTTTGCCATCTCACTGCTTCATTGTGTCATCACCATGCTCCACTGTGCCCTCACACTGCCCTTATTTTGTCTTCACACTACTCCATTGTGTCCACACAGTGCCACCTTGTGCCCAACAGTGCTCCATTGTGCCCTCACCCTGCTCCATTTTGCCCTCACACTGCTCCATTGTGCCATCACACTGCTCCATTGTGTCATCACGCTTCTTCATTGTGTCATCACGGTGCTCCATTGATAACTCTCATTGCTCCATTGTGACTTCACAGTGCAAATTTTTTCATCACACTGTTTCATTGTGTCATCACACTGCTCCATTGTGCCATCACACTTCTCCATTTTGCCATCACACTGCTCAGTTGTGTCATTTCACTGCTCCAATCTGTCATCCCTATGCTCCTTTGTGCCATCACACTGCTCCATTGTGTCATCACACTGCTCCATTGTGCCATCACAATGCTCCATACACTGCTCCTTTTAGTCATCACACGGCTCCATTGTGCCATGACACTGCTGCATTGTGTCATCTCACTGCTCCATTGTTTCATCACATTGCTCCTTTTTGCCATCACATTGCTCCTTTCTGTAATCACACAGCTCCATTGTGTCATCATAGTGCTCCATTTTGACATCACTCTGCTCCACTGTTTCATCACACTGCTCCATTGTGCCATCACACTGCTCCATTGTGTAGTCACATGTTCCCATTGTGCCATCACCCAACTCCATTGTGCGATAACACTGGTCCATTGTGCCATCACAATGCTACATTGTGCCAACATACGGCTCTATTGTGTCATCACACTGCCCTATTTTGCCCTCACACTCCTCCATTGTGCCTACACACTGCTCCATTTTGCCAATACACTGCTCCATTGTGTCATTTCTCTGCTGCAATCTGTCATCTCTATGTTCCATTGTGCCATCAAACTGCTCCATTGTGTCATCACATTGCTCCATTGTGCCATAACTGTGCTCCATTGTGTCACCTCACTGCTCCATTCTCTCATAACTATGCTCCGTTGTCCCATCACACTGCTCCATTGTGTCATCACACTGTTCCGTTGTGTCATCACACTGCTATATTTAATCATGCTGTTCCATTGTGTCATCACACTGCTCCATTGTTCCCTCACATTGCTTCACTGTGACTTCACAGTGTTAAATTGTGTCATCACACTGCTCCATTGTGCCATCACACTGCTCCACTGTGTCATCTCACTGCTCCCTTGTTTCATCACAGTGCTCCATGTGCAATCACATTGCTCCATTGTGTCATCACACTGCTCCATTGTGCCATCACACTGCTCCATTGAGTCTTCACACTGCTCCTTTGTGTCATCACACTGCTCCGTTGTGTGATCACACTTCACAATTTTGCCATCACAGTGATCCATTGTGCCTTCACACTGCTCCATTGTGTCATCACACTGCTCCATTGTGCCCTAACACTGCCTTATTGTGTCATCACACAGCTCCATTGTGTCATCACACGGAGTCTTTGTGCCCTCACTCTGCTCAATTTTGCCCTCACACTGCTACATTGTGCTCTCACACTGCTCCATTGTGCCATCACAGTGCTCCATGGTGTCATCGCCCTGCTCCATTTTGCCCACACTGTGCTAAATTGAGTCATCACACTACTCGATTGTGTGATCACACTGCTCCTTTGTGTCATCACATTGCTCCATTGTTTGATCACACTGCTCAATTGTTCCATCACAATGATCCATTGTGTGATCACACTGCTCCATTGTTTCATCACACTGCTCCATTGTGCCCTAACACTGCCTTTTTGTGTCATCACACAGCTCCATTGTGTCATCACACAGCTCCATTGTGTCATCACATAGCATCTTTGTGCCTTCACTCTGCTCAATTTTGCCCTCACACTGGTACATTGTGCTCTCACTCTGCTCCATTGTGCCATCACAGTGCTCCATTGTGTCATCATGCTGCTCCATTTTGTCATCATGCTGCTCTGTTGTGTCATCATACTGCGACATTGTGTAGTCTCATTTCTCCAATGTTTCATCACAGTGCTACATGTGAATCAAACTGCTCCATTGTGTCATCGCACTCCCCCATTGTGCCATGACACTGCTCCATTGTGTCAGCACACTGCTCTTTTTTGCTCACACACTGCTCCACTGTACCCTCACACTGCTCCTTTGTTTCATCACCATGCTCAATTGTGAGCTCACACTACCTTATTGTGTCATCATACTGCTCCATTGTGTCATCACACTGCTCCATTGTGCCATCACATTGCTCCATTGTGCCCTCACACTGCTCCATTGTGTCTTCTCACTTCTCCATTGTTTCATCACTTTGCTCCATGTGCAATCACACTGCTCCATTGTGTCGTCTCACTTCTCCATTGTGCCATCACATTGCTCCATTGTGCCCTCACACTGCTCCATTGTGTCTTCTCACTTCTCCATTGTTTCATCACTTTGCTCCATGTGCAATCACACTGCTCCATTGTGTCGTCTCACTTCTCCATTGTGCCATCACATTGCTCCATTGTGCCCTCACACTGCTCCATTGTGTCTTCTCACTTCTCCATTGTTTCATCACTTTGCTCCATGTGCAATCACACTGCTCCATTGTGTCGTCTCACTTCTCCATTGTGCCATCACATTGCTCCATTGTGCCCTCACACTGCTCCATTGTGTCTTCTCACTTCTCCATTGTTTCATCACTTTGCTCCATGTGCAATCACACTGCTCCATTGTGCCATCACACTGGCCATTGTTTCATCACACTGCTCAATTCTGTCATCACAATGCTCTTTTGTGCAATCACAGTGCTCCACTGTGCCATCACACTGCTCCATTGTTTCATTACTCTGCTCCTTTCTATCATCACAATGCTCCACTGTGTCATCAGACTGCTCCATTGTGTCATCACTCTGCTCCATTGTGTCATCACCCTGCTCCAATGTTCCCTCACATTGCTCCATTGTGACCTCACAGTGCTAAATTGTGTCATCACACTGCTCCATTGCATCATCACACTGCTCCATTGTGCCATCACACTTCTCCATTGTGTCAACTCACTGCTCCATTGTTTAATCACAGTTTTCCATTTTGCCATCACACTGCTCCATTGTGTCATCACACTGCTCCATTGTGCCATCACACTGCTCCATTGTGCCCTAACTGCCTTATTGTGCCATCACACAGCTGCATTGTGTCATCACACGGCATCTTTGTGCCCTCACTCTGCCCAATTTTGCCCTCACACTGCTACATTGTGCTCTCACACTGCTCCATTGTGCCATCACAGTGCTCCATGGTGTCATCATGCTGCTCTATTTTGCCCATACTGTGCTAAATTGAGTCATCACAATGCTCCATTGTGTCATCACACTGCTTTATTGTGTCATCACACTACTCATTGTGTCATTTAATTGCTCTATTCTTTCATCACTATGCTCCTTTGTGCCATCACACTGATCCACTGCTCCATGGTGTCATCACACTGCTCCATTGTACCAACACAATGCTCCATTGTGTCATCTGTTCCATTCTGTCATCAGACAGCTCTATTGTGTCATCACACCACTTCATTGTGCCATCACAATGCTCCATTGTGTCATCACACTGCACCATTGTGCCCTCACACTGCTCCATTGTGTCATCTCACTGCTCCATTCTATCATCACAGTGCTCCACTGTGCCATCACACTGCTCCATTGTGTCATCACACTGTTCCATTGTGTCATCAGACTGCTCCATTGTGTCATCACACTGATCAATTTTGTCATCACACTGCTCCATTGTTCCCTCACATTACTCCATTGTGACCTCACAGTGCTAAATTTTGTCATCACACTGCTCCCTTGTGTCATCACACTGCTCCATTATGCCATCACACTGCTCCATTGTGCCAACACACTGCTCCATTCTGTCATCTCACTGCTCCATTGTTTCATCACAATGCTCCATTGTGTCATCACACTGCTTCATTGTGTAATCACACTGCTCCATTGTGCCATCACACTGCTCCATTTTGCCATCACACTGCTCCATTGTGTCATTTCACTGCTCCAATCTGTCATCACTATGCTCCGTTGTGAGATCACACTGCTCCATTGTGTCATCACACTGCTCCATTGTGCCATCACAATGCTCCACTGTGTCATCTCACTGCTCCCTTGTTTTGTCACAGTGCTCCATGTGCCTTCACACTGCTCCTTTGTGTCATCACACTGTTCCATTGTGCCATCACATTGCTCCATTGAGTCATCACACTGCTCCTTTGTTCCATCACACTGCTCCGTTGTGCAATCACACTGCTCAATTGTACCATCACAGTGATCCATTGTGCCTTCACACTGCTCCATTGTGTCATCACACTACTCCATTGTGCCCTAACGCTGCCTTATTGTGTCATCACACAGCTCCATTGTGTCATCACACGGCATCTTTGTGCCCTCACTCTGCTCAATTTTGCCCTCACACTGCTACATTGTGCTCTCACACTGCTCCATTGTGCCATCACAGTGCTCCATGGTGTCATCACACTGCTCCAATTTGCCCACAATGTGCAAAATTGAGTCATCACACTACTCGATTGTGTCATCACACTGCTCCTTTGTGTCATCACAATGCTCCATTGTGCGATTGCACTGCTCAATTTTTCCATCACAGTGATCCACTGTGCCATCACACTGCTCCATTGTGTCATCACACTGCTCCGTTGTGCCCTAACACTGCCTTATTGTGTCATCACACAGCTCCATTGTGTCATCACATGGCATCTTTGTGCCCTCACTCTGCTCAATTTTGCCCTCACGCTGCTACATTGTGCTCTTACTCTGCTCCATTGTGCCATCACAGTGCTCCACTGTGTCATCACAATGGCCAATTGTGCCATCACACTGCTCCATTGTGTCATCACGCTGCTCCATTTTGTCATCACACTGCTCTGTTGTGTCATCATACTGCGTCATTGTGTCATCTCATTTCTCCATTGTTTCATCAAAGTGCTACATGTGCATCAAACTGCTCCATTGTGTCATCTCACTCCCCCATTGTGCCATCACACTGCTCCATTATGTCAGCACACTGCTCTATTTTGCCCACACACTGCTCCACTGTACCCTCACACTCCACCTTCGTTTCATCACCATGCTCCATTGTGAGCTCACACTGCCTCATTGTGTCATCATACTGCTCCATTGTGTCGTCACACTGCCCCATTGTGCCATCACATTGCTCCATTGTGCTCTCACACTGCTCCATTCTGTCATCACCATGCTCCATTGTGCACTCACAATGCCTTATTTTATCATCACCCTGCTCCATTGTTTCCACATAGTGCCCCATTGTGCCCTCACTGTGCTACATTTTGCCCTCACACTGCTCCATTGTGCCCTCACACTGCTCCATTGTGCCATCACACTGCTCATTTGTGTCATCACACTGCTCCCTTGTTAACTCACATTACTCCATTGTGAAATCACTGTGCTAAAATGTCATCACACTGCTCCAATGAGTCAACATACGGCTCCATTGTGCCATGACACTGCTGCATTGTGTCATCTCACTTCTCCATTGTTTCATCACATTGCTCCATGTGCAATCACACTGCTCCATTGTGCCATCACACTGGCCATTGTTTCATCACACTGCTCAATTCTGTCATCAGAATGCTCTTTTTGCAATCACAGTGCTCCACTGTGCCATCACACTGCTCCATTGTGTCATCTCACTGCTCCATTGTTTCATCACCATGCTCCATTGTGCCTTCACACTGCTCCATTGTTTCATTACCCTGCTCCTTTCTATCATCACAATGCTCCACTGTGTCATCAGACTGCTCCATTGTGTCATCACACTTCTCCATTTTGTCATCATACTTCTCCATTGTGTCATCACTCTGCTCCATTGTGTCATCACCCTGCTCCATTGTTCCCTCACATTGCTCCATTGTGACCTCACAGGGCTAAATTGTGTCATCACACTGCTCCATTGCATCATCACCCTGCTCCATTGTGCCATCACACTGCTCCATTGTGTCATCTCACTGCTCAATTGTTTAATCACAGTGCTCCATTTTGCCATCACACTGCTCCATTGTGTCATCACATTGCTCAATTGTGCCCTCACACTGCTCCATTGTGTAATCACATGGCCCCATTGTGTCATCACACAACTCCATTGTGCGATCACACTGCTCCATTGTGCCATCACACTGCTACATTGTGCCATCATACTGCTCTATTGTTTCATCACACTGCCCTATTTTGCCTTCACACTCCTCCATTGTACCCACACACTGCTCCATTGTGCTCTCATTCTGCTCCTTTGTTCCATCACACTGCTCTATGGTGTCATCACGGTGCTCCATTTTACCCTCACCGTGGTAAATTGTGTCCTCACACTGATTCGTTGTGCCATCACACTGCTCCATTGTATCATCACACTGCCCGACTGTGTCCTCACACTTGTCAATTGTGCCCTCACCCTCATCCATTGTGCCCTCACACTGCTCCATTGTGACCACACACTGCTCCATTGTGCACTCACACAGCTCCATTGTGATATCACACTGCTGCATTGTGTGATAAGGCTGCTCCTTTGTGCCATCACACTGCTCCATTATGTCATCTCACTGTTCCATTGTTTCATCACACTGCTCAATTGTGCCATCACACTGCTCCATTGTGTCATCACACTGCTCTTTGTGTCATCACAATGCTCAATTTTGCCATCCCAAAACTCCATTGTGTCATCACACTGCTCCATTCTGTCATCACACTGCTGTATTGTGCGATCACATTCCTCCATTGTGCCAACTCAGTGCTCCATTTTGCCCTCACTCTGCTCCATTGTGTCATCCGCATGCTCCATTGGGCCCACACACTGCCTTATTGTGTCATCGTACTGTTCCATTGTGTCCACACTGTGCCACATTGTGCCCAAAATTGCTCCATTGTGCCCTCACCCTGCTCCATTTTGCCCTCACACTACTCCATTGTGCCATCACACTGCTCCGTTGTGTCATCACACTGCTTCATTTTGTCATCACGGTGCTCCATTGTTAACTCACATTGCTAAATTGTGACACAGTGCATAGTTTGTCATCACACTGCTTCAGTGTCATCACACTGCTCCATTGTTTCATTTAATTGCTCCATTAACTTTCATCACTATGCTCCTTTGTGCCATCACACTGCTCCATTGTGCCATCACAATGCTCCATTGTGTCATCTCACTGCTCCATTCTGTCATCAGACAGCTCTATTGTGTCATCACACCACTTCATTGTGCCATCACACTGCTCCATTGTGCCCTCACACTGCTACATTGTGTCATCTCACTGCTCCATTGTTTCATCACAATGCTCCATTGTGCCATCACACTGCTCCACTGTGTCACCATTATGCTCCCTTTGGTCATCATGATGCTCCATTGAGTCATCACACTGGTCCACTGTGCCCTAACACTGGTCCATTGTGTCATCCCATTGCTCCATTGTGTCACCACGCTGCTCCATTTCATCTCACTGCTCCATTGTTTCATCGCAGTGCTCCATTGTGCCATGACACTGCTCCATTGTGTCAACACACTGCTCCATTGTGCCATAACAGGGCTCCAACGTGTCATCACACTGCTCCATTGTGCCATCACACTGCTCCATTGTTTCATCACAAAGCTCCATTGTGTCATCACAATGGTCCATTGTTCCATCACACTGTTCCATTGTGTCATCACGCTGCTCCATTGTGTCATCATGCTGCTCCATTGTGTCAGCATACTGCTCCATTGTATCATCTCATTTTTCCATTGTTTCATCAGAGTGCTACATGTGCATCACACTGCTCCATTGTGTCATCACAGTCCTCCATTCTGTCATCACAATGCATCATTGTGTCATCAAAAGGGTGCATTGTGCCATCACACTGCTTCATTTTGTCATCACGCTGCTCCATTGTGTCATCACGCTGCTCTGTTGTGTCATCATACTGCTCCATTGTGTCATCTCATTTATCCATTTTTTCTCCACACTGCTACAGGTGCATCACAGTGCTCCATTGTGTCATCACACTCCTCCATTGTGCTCATACTGCTCCGTCGTGTCACCCCACTGCTCTATTGTACCCACACACTGCTCCACTGTACCCTCACACTGCTCCTTCGTGTCATCACCATGCTCCATTGTGAGCTCACACTGCCTCATTGTGTCATCAAACTGCTCCATTCTGTCATCACACTGCTCCATTGTGCCATAACACTGCTCCATTGTGTCATCTCCCTGCTCCATTGTGTCATCACAAGGCTCCATTATGTCTCCACTCTGCTCCCTTGTGTCATCCTGTGGCTCCATTTTGTCAGCACACTGCTCCAATGTGCCCTAACACTGCTCCATTGTGTCATCACAGTGCTCCATTATGTCATCACACTGCTCTATTGTGCCCTCACACTTCTCCATTGTGCACTTACACTGTTCCATTGTGTCATCACAGTGCTCCATAGTGCCTCGACCCTGCTCCATTGTGCCATCACACTGCTACTTTGTGTCATCACACTGCTCTATTGTGCCAACGGACTGCTCTTTTGTGCCATCACCCTGCTCCATTGTGTCATAACACGGCTCCATGGTGCCAACATACTGCTCCATTGTGCCATCACACTGCTCAATTGTGTCATCACACTGCTCCCTTGTGCCATCACACTGCTCCGTTGTGTCATCATACTTCTCCCTGTGCTCTCACCATGCTCCATTGTTTCATGACACTACTCCATTATGCCAACTGACTGCTCCATTGTGCCATCACACTGCTCCATTTTGTCACCACACTGTTCCATTGTGCCATCACACTGCTCCAATTTGTCATCACAGTACTCCATTCTGCCATCACACTGCTCGATTCTGTCATCTCACAGCTCCATTGATTCATAACAGTACTCCATTGTGCCTTCACACTGCTCCATTTTGCCATCACACTTCTCCATTGTGTCACCTCACAGCTCCATTGTTTCATAACAGTGCTCCATTGTGCCAACACACTGCTCCATTCTGCCATCACACTGCTCCATTGTGTCATCACATTGCTACATTGTGCCATCACACTGCTCCATTGTCTCATCACATTGCTTCATTGTGCCTCAGTCAGTGGACATGGCTGAGTCAACAGGCACTGAAACTGTGGACAAGTATGAAATAACAGGGAATGAGACAGTGGACATATCCAAGACAAAAAGGACTATGTCCGTGAACCAGACTGAGTCAACAGGGTTCGAGACTGTGGACCTGACTGAGACAATAGAGGCTGAGACAGTTGACATGTCTTAGCCAGTGGACAAGTCCTGTCTGACATGACAGCAACTGAGAAAGTGGACACATCTGAGAAAACAGTGACTGAGATAGTGGACACATCTGAGACAACAGGGACTGAGACAGTGTACATATCTGAGACAACCAGGACGGAGACAGTAGCCATATCTGAGACAACAGTTACTGAGACAGTGGACATGTCTGAGACAACAGGGAGTGACATAGTGGATAAGTCTAAGACAACAGGGAATGAGATAGTGGACATGCCTGAGACAACAGGGACTGACACAGTGGACGTGTCTGATACAACTGCAAAAAACAGCGGGTTCATGTCTGAGACAACAGGGACTGAGACAGGAGACATGTCTGAAAACAACAGGGACTGAGACAGGCAACACACCTAAAAAGAACAGGGACTGAGACAGTAGATATATCTGAGACAACAAGGACTGAGACAGTGGACATGTCTGAGACAACAGGTACTGAGACACTGGACATGTCTGAAACAACAGAGCCTGAGACAGAGGACATATCTGAGATAACACATATCTGAGACAACAGGTTCAGAGACCATGGACATGACTGAGTCAACAGGGACTGAGACAGTGGACATGTGTGAAACAACTGGGACTGAGACATTGGTCATATCTGAGACAAAGGGAGTGAGACAGTGGACATGTCAGAGACAACAGGGACTGAGACAGTGGACATGTCTGAGAAAACAGGGACTGAGACCTTGGACATGTCTGAGAAAACAGGGAATTAGATATTGGAAATGTCTGAGACTGCAGGGACTCAGACACTGGACGTATCTGACACAACTGGGACTGAGATTTTGCACATGTCTGACACAACAGGGACTGAGACAGGGGACATGGCTGAGACAACAGTTATTGAGACAGTGGACAAGTGTGAAACAACAGGGAATGAGACAGTGGACATGTCTGAGAAAAAAAGGACTGAGACAGAGGACACGTCCAAGTCAACAGGGTTTGAGACCATGTAAATGTCTCAAAGAACAGGAACTGAGACAGTGGAAATGGCTGACACAACAGGCACTGAGACAATGGGTAAGTGTGAAATAACAGGGAATGAGACAGTGGACATATCTGAGAGAAAAGGGACTGAGACAGTGGACATGTCTGAGTCAACAGGGTTCGAGACATTGGACTTGTCTGAGACAATAGAAGCTGAGACAGTTGATATGTCTTAGCCAGTGGAAAAGTCCTGTCTGAGATGGCAAGACTGAGAGATTGGACACATCTGAGACCACAGGGACTGAGACCATGGACACATCTGAGACAACAGGGACTGAGAGAGCAGACATGTGTGAGACTACAGGGACTGACACAGTGGATATGTCTGAAACAACATGGACTGAGACAGTGGACATGTCTGAGACAATAGGGCCTGAGACAGGGGACGTGACTGATACAACTGCAACTATGTGCGTTTTCATGTCTGAGACAACAGAGTCTGAGACAGAGGACATGTCTGAGACAACAAGGACTAAGATAGTGAATATGTCTGAGATAACACTGACTGAGACAGTGGGCATTTCTGAGACAACAGGGACTTAGACATTGGACATGTCTGAGACAACAGGGACTGAGACAGGGGCCATGCCTGAGACAAAAGGTACTGAGAGAGTGGACAAGTGTGAAACAACAGGGAATAAGACAGTAGATATGTCTGTGACAAAAGGGACTGAGACAGTGGACAAGTCTGAGTCAACAGGGTTTGAGACAGTGGACCTGTCTCAGATAATAGAGGCTGAGACAGTTGACATGTCTTAACCAGTGGACAAGTCCTGTCTGAGATGACAGCGACTGAGACAGTGGACACATCTGAGACAACAGGTACTGCAACAGTGGATATATCTGAGACAACAGGGACTGAGACAGTGGACATGTCTGAGATAACAGGGACTGTCACAGTGGATATGTCTAAGACAACAGGGATTGAGACAGTGGGTGTGTCTGAGACAACTGCGACAAAGACCATATTCATGTCTGAGACAACAGGGACAGAGACAGGCGACACATCTGAAAATAACAGGAACTGAGACATTGGACACGTCTGAAAACAACAAGGACTGAGACAGTAGATATATCTGAGACAAGAGTGCCTGAGAGAGTGGACATGTCTGAGACAACAGGGACTGAGACACTGAACATGTCTGAAACAACAGGGACTGAGACAGTGGACATAACTGAGACAACACACATATCTGAGACAACAGGTTCTGAAACCATGGACATGTCTGAGTCAACAGGGACTGAGCCAGTGGACATATGTGAAACAACTGGGACTGAGACAGTGGTCATATCTGAGACAACAGGGACTGAGACAGTGGACATGTCTGAGAAAAGAGGGACTGAGACCTTGGACATGTCTGAGAAAACAGGGAATCAGATATTAGAAATTTCTGAGACTGTAGGGACTCAGACACTGGACGTATCTGACACAACTGGGACTGAGATTTTGCACATGTCTGACACAACAGGGACTGAGACATTGGAAATGCTTGAGACAACAGGTACTGAGACCGTGGACATGTCTGAGACAACGGGAACTGAGACCTTGAACATGTCTGAGATAACAGGGACTGAGACAGTGGACATGTCTGAGACAACACTGACTGAGACGGTGGACATGTCTGAGACAGCAGGGACTTAGACATTGGACATGTCTGAGACAACAGGGACTGAGACAGTGGACAAGTGTGAAACAACAGGGAATGAGACAGTGGACATGTCTGAGACAAAAGGTACTGAGAGAGTGGACAGGCCTGAGTCAACAGTGTTTGAGACCATGGAAATGTCTCAGACAACAGGGACTGAGACAAGGGAAATGGCTGATACATCAGGCACTGAGACAGTGGACAAGTGTGAAATAACAGGGAGTGAGACAGTGGACATGTCTGAGACAAAAAGGACTGAGACAGTGGACATGTCTGAGTCAACAGTGTTCAAGACAGTGGACTTGTCTGAGACAATCGAGGCTGAGAAAGTTGACATGTCTTAGCCAGTGGACAAGTCCTGTCTGAGATGGTATGACTGAGAGAGTGGACCCATCCGAGACCACAGAGACTGAGACACTGGACACATCTGAGACAACCATGACTGAGAAAGTGGACATATCTGACACAACAGGAACTGAGAGAGTGGACATGTGTGAGACTACAGGGATGGACACAGTGGAAATGTCTGAAACAACATGGACTGAGACAGTGGACATGTCTGAGACAACAGGGAATCAGACAGGGGACCTGTCTGATACAACTGCGACTAAGTGCGTGTTCATGTCTGAGACAACAGGGTCTGAGATAGTGGACATGTCTGAGAAATCAGGGATTGAGACCTTGGACATGTCTGAGATAACAGGGAATCAGACATTGGAAATGTCTGACACTTCAGGCACTCAGAAACTGGATATATCTGAGACAACTGGGACTGAGGTGTTGGACATGTCTGAGACAACAGGGACTGAGACAATGGAAATGCTTGAAAAAACAGGGACTGAGACAGTGGACATATCTGAGACAACAGGTACTGAGACTGTGGCCATGCCTGAGATAACAGGGAATGACACAGTGGACATTTCTGAGACAATGGGACCTGAGACCTTGTACATGTCTGAGATAACAGTGATGACACAGACGACATGTCTGAGACAACAGGGATTGAGATAGTGAATATGTCTGAGACAACACTGACTGAGACAGTAGACATGTAACCATGGATATGTCAGAGACAACAGGGTCTGAGACAGTGGACTCATCAGAGTTGACATATCTGAGACAGTGGACATGTCCTGTCTGAGAAGACAGGAACTTAGACTGTGGACACATCCTTGACAACAGGAACTGAGACAGTGGACATATCTGAGACAACAGGGCTATGGCAGTGGACATGTCTGAGACAACAGGGACTGACAGAGTGGACATATCTGAGATAACGGGAATTGAGACCTTTTACATTTCTGAGATAACAAGGACTGAGGCAGTGGAAATGTCTGAGACAACAGGGATTGAGACAATGGATATGCCTGAGACAACACTGACTGAGACAGTGGACATGTCTGAGACAACAGGGACATAGACATTGGACATATCTGAGGCAACAGGGTCTGAGACAGGGGACATGGCTGAGAGAACAGGGAATGAGACAGTGGACAAGTGGGAAACAACAGGGAATTAGACAGCGGACATGTCTGAGACTAAAGAGACTGAGACAGTGGACATGACTGAGTCAACAGGGTTTGAGATCATGGGCATGTCTGAGACAACAGGGACTGAGTCAGTGGACATGGCTGAGTCAACAGGCAGTGAGACAGTTGACAAGTATGAAATAACAGGGAATGAGACTGTGGACATATCTGAGACAAAAGGAACTGAGACAGTGGACAAGTCTGATTCAACAGGGCTCGAGACAGTGGACCTGTCTGAGACAATAGAGGCTGAGACAGTTGACGTGTCTTAGCCAGTGGACAAGTCATGTCTGAGACAACAGGGACTGAGACAGTGGAAATGCTTGAAAAAACAGGGACTGAGACAGTGGATATATCTCAGACAACAGGGACTGAGACAGTGGACATGCCTGAGACAACAGGGACTGACACCGTGGACGTTTCTGATACAACTCCGATAAAGAGCATGTTCATGTCTGAGACAACAGGGACTGAGACAGGTGACACATCTGAAAACAACAGGGACTGAGACAGTAGATATACCTGAGACAACAGCGACTGAGAGAGTGGACACGTCTGAGACAACAGGGACTGAGACACTGGACATGTCTGTAACAACAGGGACTGAGACAGTGGACATATCTGAGACAACACACATATATGAGACAACAGGTTCTGAGACCATATACATGTCTGAGTCAACAGGGACTGAGAGAGTGGACATGTGTGAAACACCTGGGACTGGGACAGTGGTCATATCTGAGACAACAGGGACTGAGACAGTGCATATGTCTGAGACAACACACATATCTGAGACAACAGGGTCTGAGACCATGGACATTTCTTAGACAACAAGGACTGAGAAAGTGGACATGTGTGAAACAAGATGGACTGAGAGAGTGGACATGTCTGAAACAACATGGAATGAGACAGTGGATATGTCTGTGACAACACGGTTCAAGACAGTGGGCATGTCTGAGACAACAGAGGCTGAGACAGTTGACATGTCTGAGACAGTGGACTTGTTCACTTTCTCACACACACACAGACACACACACACACTGATGAACTGGGTATATCAGGGGCATCACAAACTTTCTACTTTGGACTGACCAGTGTCACTTGTGTGTCCCTGTGGGAAAATGACAAGATATGATGGGCTAGAGGGCGCACCCTGAATCTTCAGAAGTTTCCAAACACTGGATTCCTGGGTCTTTTGGTGCCTGAGCCTCCAGAAGGCCTCAAGCAGCAAAGCAACATCCTGCTCAGTCAAGTCTTTCAAGACAAGTGAGGTGTTTCAATGTGCCACTGGACTGTAGTTGCTGGTAACCAGGATTCTGAGTTCTTTTTGGACTGATGTCATAAATGTGAGGTCACTTCCTGGGGTCCTCTGACCCTAGCCTATTCCTCACAGTGGACCTTCTCTAAGTCTGCCTGGGCTGCTTACTCCCTTCCTTCCCCCATTGCATGTGAACCAGGCACTGTTCCATTCCACTACCCTCACCATACCATACTGATCTGGAAAGCTGGCTTCACCCAGTGTCTCATCAATGAGGAAGCAGAAGTGTTTCCCATCCACCCTGCCCATACCATCTCAACAAATCTTCTTCTTCCCAGGGTCATCCCATTCTCCCTACCTCATGCCTGATTATCATTCTTCTAGTCTCCATTTTCTAGTATGTCATTGGGTTATATAAAACCGTAGATTATTTTTATTACATTCAAAGCCCCAGGGAACTTGTTACCCACTCCCTCCTATGCACATGTTCCCCTGAGCACAACAGGCCACCTGCTCATAAGAGCCCAGAAATGGTTGGGTCCAGAATAACTTTGGCCTTGTTTGAGTTGAGTGTTTGGGCTTTTCTTGCATTCCAGGTAGTTAGCTGTTGGTAGTGTTGAAGTGTCACATGTTGCAAAATATATGAAAGTGTTAATCACTCCTAGGAGTTTTCTCGTTGAGTTTTTTTTTTTTTTAGTCTTTTAGGTATGCAGTCATATCATCTGTAAAAGGGGTAATTTAACCTATTCTCCAATTAGTACTCCAGTACTTTCCTTCCTTTGACTAATTGCTCTAGCAAGAGTTTCAAGTATTATGTTTAAAATGAGTGGAGGATTTGTGTGGTTCCTGATTTTTTTTTCCATTTAGAATAACGGTAGCATTGGATTTATTTTATACAGCTTTAATTATGTTGAGATGTTCCCACCAGTCCAATTTGTGCTAGGATTTTTATCATAAATGCATGTTTAATTTTGTCAATACTGCATCTACTGAGAAAACCATGTGATTTTTGTTTTTGAGTACATTTATATTATTTATGATATTTATTTTCTTACATGTTTTGAACTATTCCTGCCTCTCTGGCATAATGAGGAGTTGATCATTGTGGATGATATTTTGATGTGTGCCTGTGTGTGGTTTTCACATTTTTTTTGAGAATTTTTGCATTATTTTTTCAATATGATTTGAGTCTATTTCTGTGAGGGAAGTTGCATCTTTACTTGGTTTTTGATATTAGACTGGTGCTTGCTTTATAGAAGGAATTTAGGGTTTCTTTGTTTCATTATTTTTGAATAATTTAGGATATGGTTGCAGATATTCTTTAAATATCTGGGAGAATTCTCTTGTAAATCCATCTGGCCTGAGGTTTTTTAGTTGGCAAATTTTCTATTACTGTCTAAATTACCTTAGGTGTTATTGGTCTATTTCTATTGTTGATATCATCTTGGTTTAGCTTTGATGATTCTTAAGATTTTAGATAGCCATTTCTTTTAGGTTTTCAAGTTTCATAGAGTATAGGTTTTTAAAGTATGTAATCTTCTTTATCTTTACATTGTCTGTTGTGATGTTGCCCCTTTCAAATCTGATTTTATTGATTTGTATTTGATCTTTTTTTCTTTAGGTTAAGTGGGCTAAGTGTCTATCTTGTTTATGTGTTCAAAGAACTCGCTTTTTGATTCATTCTGCTCTCATTTTTGTTGTCCTTTCTCATCTGCTGAGTGCGGGTTTCATTTGTTCTTGCATTTGCAGATACATGAGTTACAGTTTTAAGTCTTTTATTTGAGCTCTTCCTGATTTTGTAATGAGCATGTGTACAAATCAATCTCTTAGGACTGCTTTTAAACTTTTCCTCAGGTTTAGTGATTTTGCATTGTCCCTTTTCAGTTAGTGTCCTTTTTCATTTAGTACTGTTTTTAATTTCTTCTTTTACCCATTCATCTTTCAGTACTTTGTTGTTTAATCTCCTCGGTTCCTGTTATTACTCATGCTACTTTCCATGTTGATTTTTTCTTTCTCTTTTCCTTTCTCTTATTATTTCTCACTTTCTTTCTTTCTTTCTTTCTTTCTTTCTTTCTTTCTTTCTTTCTTTCTTTCTTTCTTTCTTTCTTTCTTTCTTTCTCTCTCTCTCTCTTTCTTTCTCTCTCTCTCTCTCTTTCTTTCTTTCTATCTTTCTTTCTTTCTTTCTTTCTTTCTTTCTTTCTTTCTTTCTTTCTTTCTTTCTTTCTTTCTTTCCTTTTCATTTCTTTGTCTTTTTGAGGCAGGGTCTCCATTTAGTACTAGCTGGCCTGGAGCTCACTATGTAGACCAGGCTGGCCTTGAACTCTCAGATATCTGCATGCCTCTGCCTCCTGATTGCTGGGATTAAAGGCAGGCACTACCGTGCCCAGTTCCATGTTAATTTTAAGCTTTATTTTGTTGTGGTTTGATAGAATTATTTCATTTTTTTCATCTTTGTTGTGGTTTATATTGGGCTTCAGCATGTGGTCAGTTTTGTAGAACGTTCCATGGGGTGCTGAATCTTTAGTAGATTCTTTGATGCTTAGGTGAAATATTTGATACCTGTTAGACCCATTTGATGTATCATTTAATTGGGATGTCTTTCTGTTTATTCTTGTCTAGTTGACCTCTCTAATTGGAAACTGTGGTACTAAAGTCCACTCCTGTTACAGATATGGGATTATTCTGAATCTGAAAGTACTACCTTACTGTATTTATGAAATGGGGTACACCAGAATTGGATTGGAACATACTCTTGCTTCATTTTATCAAAATGAAGTGACCCTATTTATCTCTTCTAATTAGTTTTAGTTTGAAGTCTACTTTATCAGACATTAGCATTATAGCCCCTGCTTTTTGATTAGTGGCATTTGCTTGGAATGTTTTTTTCCATCGTTCACCTTAAGGTAGTAACTGTCCTTGAAGGTGAGAAGCTTCTGGCAGACAACAAAATGGTGAGTATTTATTCTTTCTCTCTTGTTTGGGAGGTCTTTTTGAGACAGGGTCTCCCCATAATACCAGCTGCCCTGAAACTGGTGATGTAGTTCAGCCTGGCCTTGAACTCTGAGAGATTTGCTACCATATTCTTTTATCTATGTAGCCATATGTATCATCTGACCAGAAAGCAAAATATAGAGGTAGGAAAATTATTCAAAAGACAGGCACAAATGTCCACATCACCATACATTTGGATGTATAGACAATACAATTTTCCTACTGTTACTAAATCTTACTTTAAAAAAATTTCCAAGTATATCTGTCCCTGGTATCTCTCCTTAATGAATGTAATTTATTATCTTTGTTCCAGTGGGTTTGTTGGGCACATTCAACAGAGTTTCTCCTCTGTAAAACATTCAGATGTTAGAATTAGGTATTAAAAATAAGCCAGGCCATTTCTTCAGTGGGCCAGGCCAAGCAGGAAGCACAAGTGTGAGAAGTCCAACACACAGCCACATGGTGGTATGAATCCAAACACAGAATGGTGCTTTATTCAAATGTTACAATTGATTATACAGGCAGTGTTACCTCCCCTCCCAGGGTCCAATCCTAGAGCTTTGGATCATCACATCCCAGTCCATGGGCATTACCATGGAGGTCCTATGACTCTCACTTGTGCTTCTGGGAGGTTATGGCTGGAATGCTAGACCATAGAATGATGTTGGCTGTGGGTTTGCTGTATATAGCTTTAAGTAAGTTAAGTTCCCTTCAGTCCAGTTCCTACCAGAACTTTTATTATAAATGCATGTTTAATTTTTCAAAGACCTATTTTGTACCTATTGATATAACCATGTGATTTTTGTCTTTGAGTCCATTTGTATGATTTATGTCATTTATTGACTCATGTATTGAATTATTCCTGCCTCTCTGGAATAATCCCAAGTTGATCATGGTGGATGATCCTCCTAAAATTTCCCTGTATGTGGTTTGCAAGTATTTTGTTGAGAATATTTGTGTCTACGTGCATTAAGGGTATGAGTGTATTGTTTCATTTTTTGGATGTGTCTTTAGTTGGATTTGGTATTAGAGTGAGGCCTGGTTTATGGAAGGAATTTGGAGGTTCTCCCTCTCTTTCTAATTTTGTGAAAAATTTAAGAAGTATTGATTCTAGCTTTTCTGCATTTCTGGAATAATTCTGGTATAAATCCTTCTTGGTCTGGGCTTTTTCAGTTGGAAAATTTTCTTACTATCTCAATTTCCTTACATGTTATGCACCTATTTAAACCATTGTTCTCTACTTGGCTAGCTTTGGTGATTCCCAAGATTGCCTTCTTGGGAGGTTTTACAAGCTACAATGGCAATTTTACCAATGCAGTGGTAAAGCTGAAACCCCAGGGATGAGGCCCAGCATGCTGCCTTGGCAAATTGTCATTTTGACTCAGTGGCCAGTTCATGAGCTATGTAACTGCTTTTTAGTAATTTAAACTTAACCCTAAGATGTTTGAATAGTTGTGGAGATCATTTTCTTAGATGAACCTCTTCTCATTTCTAAAGGGTTGCTAATTAAATCAGTTTAGATTCAAACTATTTAGTTATTCCCTTGTATTATTTTTACTGTTATTATTGTAAACATTGGCTCACAAGCCCCATGACAATACAGAAAATGTGTTTGTTAGACTGAGTAGACTTATTAGTGCCACTAGTGTGTGTGTCCTGCAGCTGTGATGTTATCACTCAGCCACTTACTCAGCCAGGGTTTTCAGAAAATTTTGGATGTATTGGGTAAAAAATAACCTCTTTCTTTAAGGGATATATGGTTTGCAGGACCTTAGTCTTTTTTTTTTTTTTGGTCTTTCCGAAACAGGCTACAGGCTACTCCCTGTAGCCCCAGCTGTCCTGGAACTCATTCAACATTTGCCTGAATCCCTACCAGTCTCTTTGCCTTCCAAGGGCTGCTCTTTTGTTTAGCTTCCTCCAAAGGGTCTCATTCCCAAGGAACATTCATAGCCATGACTTTGGGGTGTGTGAGAGGTAGAGCAAAGGCTCACAGTGTAGTGAAGGAGCAATGAGGGAGGGTTTTTGCCTGCAGGACGATGAATAAATTCCCCCCCCGTGCCTGTATGATTGGACACAGCAATAACAGGATGAATGCAAGAGAAACATTTAAACATTTATTATTTATTTATTTTTAAATCATGCACATGTGCATGTTTGTCTGGGTGTGGGTATTTGCACATGATTTCAGGTGTTGATGAAAGCCAGAAGAGAGTGCTATATCCCCTGGAACATTAGTTACAGGTGTTTGGGGGTCTCCCAACACACCTGCTAGAACTGACCTCAGGTACTCTGCTAGAGGAGTACCTGATCCTAACCTCTGACCCAAGTCTCCAGGCCCCATTAATTTTTAAATAAATAATAGTCAAGGATGTGCTATAGATAGCTCAGGGGTTAAGAAGATTAGATATTCTTGCAGAGGACCTTGGTTCAATTGCTAGCACCCACATAATTGCTAGCAAATATATATATAATATATATTTATATATACATATATATATGTAATATTAACAAATATTACATATATATGTAATATTAACAAATATTACATATATATACATATATTGCAAATATTACACTGATAAGCATAAAATAATAATAAAATTAATGGTCTCTATTGGGGTGGATAAATGGATCAGTGGTTCAAAGCATTTGATGCTCTTGAAGAGGACCTGGTATTGGTTCCCAGCACCAAGTCGTGATGTCTAACAACCATCTGTAGCTCTAGTTTTAGATCATTCAATGGATGAGGTGCACTGACTTACATATGGACAAAACTCTTATAGACAAAATAAATAATATTAAATGATCTCTAGATCATAGGAAAACCAAGGTAAATGAATGAATGGACCTATGCAAAAGTGTACTTTAAAAATATATGTAAATGTCTTTAGAAGACAATGCAATGAATAATTAGGCCAGCTTTTGTCTGGGTCTCAATAGTAAGAGTGATTTAATTTTTCTTGCTTATTTTTCCACAATTTTTGGCAGTAAGCACACATTACATTTAGTATAACCCTTTATTCAAAAAACTATAAGTATTGCATGACTATGTGATGGTCAAAAGGAATAGAAGTGAATTAAAACAGTTGTTTTAATACAGCCACCTGTTACATACCTGCGTATTTATTGCACACAGAAAGGCCTCAGACTTTGAGGGACTTCAGGTAAATTAAAGCCCTCAATTTTGGTGTTGGACTCTAGGGGGATCTTTCTTTTGCATGGGTTTGCATTAATGTTTGCTCTATGTTGTTTGTCATAGTGTGAGGCCATCTCTCCAGCCCAATTTCTAGTCAGAAAAGAACAAGTGTAACCATTTCTGTTCCAAGGATGTGAATTATTAACAAGGATCATGGCAATAGTTCAGTGCAGGTTTCCAAGGACACGTGAAAGTTTGAATTAATTTGTATATAGATTAATTTACCACACTCGACCAGTCTAAGAAGATGATAGGGAATTGAATACATGATTGTATACAACTGGCATTATAAGGAGTCCAGAAACCTTGTAATAGAAATGTAAAATCAGACAAGTAATGAAGTCTTCTTTGCCATTTTTTCTGTTTCATGAGCTTTAGGTGTAGAGGATCCATCTTCTGTCTTCCTCAATCTCTTTCTTTAAAGATGTAATATGTCTATTAAAGAGATAGTTGATGTCTTTGGTTATCTTTATTCCCAGAAATTTTGTAGCTGTAGTGAACGAGTTTCCATGTATCCTTTTCACCAATTGCTTGTTATCGGTGTATAGGCTACTATATATTATTCTTTGAGTGAAAGGTTATGCAGGATCTCAGTATTTGCTCCAGGTCGCTCTGGAATTTCTCGCTGTATAACCTAGGCATGTTTGGAACTTTCTACATATCCCAAGATGGCCATCCACTCATAATCCAACTGCTTCAGTCTGCCAAGTTCCAGGACAATGTGTATGTACCACCACACACAGATATACAAGAATTTTAAGCATATTTTGAAGCTTAACATCATGGCAAATTGTACAAAGCATTTGTTTCATGTTCAATTATTTCTACTCCTTTATTTCTTTTTTTTTCATCTTTTTGATACAGGGTCTCCCTGTAGCTCCAGCTGTCCTGGAACTTGCTATGTAGACCAGGCTGGTCTTGAACTGACAAAGACCCACCTGCCTCTACCTCCCAAGTGCTAGAATTAAAAGCATGTGCCACCATGCTGGCTCATCCTTTATTACTTAAAATGACTGCACATTCTTTTAATATTTCTTTTAATGCTGAAATATAGACCCAATGGGAAGGGTCACTTATCAGCAAGTAAGAGGCACTTGCTGAAAAGGCTGGAGACCTGAGTTCAGTTCCTAAGACCCACATGAAAGAATAGACCATTCACACATGATATCCCTTTGATCTCCACATACATAGTCCGGCATGTTCAGTCAACAAATAAATAAACAAATTACTGTCACTTTTGAAAATTAAACAACCTGCTGGGCATGTTGGTACACATCTTCAATCCCAGCACTGGGAGGCTGAGGCAGGCAGATCACTGTGATTTCAAGGCCAGCCTGGTCTACATAGTGAGTTCCAGGGTTACAGGGAGACCTTCTCTCAAAAAGACCAAAAAATTAAACAAGCTGAAATATTTTATAAAGTTATCCTCATTTTAATCACTATTCACATTCTCATCAAATATGTCTTGTTTGAAAAGATGTTTGTTATTATGTGAATCAAATCACATAAATTATCTCCTTAAATATTTCCCTGGCGTACATTGAATCATTTCCTAAATTCAATTATGTTCTGTTTTGTATTTTCTGGGATAAAAGAATTTGTACAAATTTTTGCACCTTAATCAACTACCCTTGTGACCACTGAATAGATGAAACAACATGTGCTGCTCTTTCTTCTTTGGAACAAACTTCCTCTAATTTCTCTTTGCAATTTATCTGCCCAACCGAAGTGTTATCCACAGCCATGGAGGAAGTTACCAATATAAAGTGAACAATGACCCTCTCTCTGATTTGTTGGAACTAAAGAATCACACTAATTATGTCTTCTGCTCTGAGATTATTCTGAATTAAATCATTTAGATCTCAGAGTTGTAAATGGTCACTCTTCTTTAGTTTCATTGAACCTAATTTGTAGGGATGTATCCCTTTTACTATGTATCTCCATTATTAATTATTTCCTTTTTCATAAATTAATATATTTTCCAAGTCTACTCTGAATACTTATTCTTACAGTGTGGCTCTCATCCATCAATAATGAAGCTTCTTTTCTCCTACCCATTGAGGCTACTAGGATACTACGGAAATCCACAAATGGTAAAAATGCAGAGAACAAGGGAACTTGATGCAATCCCACACAACTGCGATAGTTCCAAAACAACACCTACACTTGAGCCTCAAGGAACATCACAGAAAAAGGGGTGGGGTGACCACATTAGACAAAGGACCAATTTGCTTGCTGGCAGATGGAATTTTGAAACATGACCATGATGCTGCACTCATGAATTCTCAAGTGTCTGCTTACATGAAACTTCTACAAGACCATATTTGTCTACAAGCTTAAGTGGATAATCAAGATTTTTCTAAGTTCTCAGCATTAAATGAAAAACCACCATCAATTGATGGTTGAGGGGAGGGAGGATCAGTTTTCTCCAGGAATGATGCCTCTGATAGATTTTCCAATCCTACGTTTTCAGGTCTAAACACATACAAATATAGTCAATATTAATTGGATTCAGTAGCTATGCATATGCAGCATGGATACACACAGTTACCAGAAAGAAGCAAAGATATAAAGACAGAAATCCTTTTTTTCTCAGAACTCTTTAAAGCTGTATTTGTTGATGTCACCCATTCAGAAGGGGTAGCCTCTCCCTCCAGATATTCTTTGATGGAAATACTGATAGACTGCCTGAAGCTGTGTCTGTATGGTAATTAAAGGTGGATGAAACAGAAGTCACAAATTATTTCCTATATTCATTAAGCTCATCACCTAATAATATGGTTCTCTTCTCTCAGACTAAGAATATATGACTTTGTAACAGAAAATTTCTTACAGCAAAGTATAGAAATATAAGTCAACCCTGCCAACTGAAATAGATCTACACAGTGTTCACAATGATGTGTCTTTTTGATCTAATGATAGTCGTGTTAGAGTTCAAGAACCAATTCAGAGAAAGACATATGGCTAGGATGCACATGCAGCAATGGCATAATCTCCTTACATCTCATTAGCTACTTTCACACATCTAATTCACTCTCACCTATGTCTCTGATGTCTGGAATCTTTTGCTTATATAACTGATATTTATAAAGATATAGCCAATAACCACCAATCGTAAATTGCAGTTATGGCTAGAAAGTGAGAGTGACCTTTATACTGATTTGTGTCCATGCAGACACAGGAAAAGGTTTAGTCTGAAGTCGTGGTTATTACATATACAAGTGCCAACGCCAGTATAGTATGGTCAGGAATGTAGTGTCTCATTCTGCATACTGTTTCAGTGCATAAGATTGAGGATGATTATGAAACCATAGGTAGTAGGTTTTCCACTAGGGTCTTTGACTCTCCATCCATTAGCTGTTAGCTAGATTCCCAGACTCAGGAACAATTTCATCCCCATTGATCAGGATATAAGTCCAATTAAATAGTTACTAGATTCTGTTAAGGTAAAAGTGATATTATTGCCAGGCTTGGTGGCACAGGCACTTGATTCAGCACTCACTTTGGTTTAGAGGAAATCAGTTCTCTGTGAGTTCAAGGATATTCTGGTCTAAATAGTGAGTTCAATGATATCCTCATCTACATAGTGATTTCAGGGCTATCCTGATTTACATAGTGAGTTCCAGGCCAGGAAGGGGTAAAGGGAGACCATATCTCAAAAAAGACCAAAAAACAAAGACCCTACTGAACCATAGGGATAGGTCCTCAGACTGGTCACTCCTGTGTTTTGCAGTCTGTACAGCTGGAAAGGACTGTTGATTTTTTTTTTTGGTCTTTTCGAGAATGGGTCTCCCTGTAGCCCCAACTGTCCTGGAACTCACATTGTAGACCAGGCTTGCCTTGAACTCACAAAGATCCGTCTGCCCCTGATTCCCAAGTGCTAGGATTAAAGGTGTGTGCCACCCCGCCTGGCTCTGTTGATGACTTTTACTCATTGGCAGCTTGCACAGAAAATTATAAATATGAGAGCACGCCTTCAAGTTTTTCACGCAAGCAACAGATCAATTCTTCTAAGTCAGGAGACCTAAGCTCAGCATATGTTGCCTTCCTCAGTAGTCTTGCTTTCAAGTCTTGAGATGCAATAAAGGGTGAAGTTCAATGCCTATAACTTTAGAGTGTCTCTTGGAATTCTTTGTTCAGAAAATTCAAGGGAGATTTCCAATGCCTGAAACTGACTATGGGATCTGGTGTGGCCCTTATTCACCATCTGTAGGGATGTATTTTTCTTAATTAATTTTTATTGAGTGCATTTCATACAACATTTCTGAATCAAATATAGACTCATGCCCCCATTCATACCTACCCCTTACATCCCTCTGCCCCCTGCCAGAGCTCATGGACTCTGTTATACATGTTAAGTCATTTCTTGCATCTTTTTCTAAGTCTTTTATAATATTTTGATGCATAATTTTAATGCTTTTGTCAGTTTTTATTTTTATCTCTTTTGGTCCCATTTAATTTTATATTATTTCAAAATATGCATATATACACTCCACACATAAATCAAAACTACCAGTTCTGAAATTAATCTATAGATTAATTCCTAAACACATTTAGAGATTCACATTTCAACAGTAAATTTGCAGGCAGGTAAAATGAATTATGAATAGACTATGAATACATATCTTCAATTCAGGACAATTCTAGATCCCATTAAGAAATTCACATTGGAATAGCACAGTTGCTTTCAGATACAATGAAATATAATAATAAAGTTGCACAGTTTGCTTGCTGACTGGGGATTTGGTGTTAGCATCCACAAATGAGGAAAACCATTTGCCTTTTTTTTCTGGGACTGTGTTACTTCCATTAACATAATGGCTTCGAGTTCCATCCATTTACCAGCATAACTCTTGATGTCAGCTTTCTTTAATGCTGCATAGAACTCCATTGCATAGGTGTACCATAGTTTTGTTACCCAGTCATTAGTTGAGGGGCATTTGGGTTGGTCCCAGCTCTTTGCTATTGTGATAGAGCTGCAATAAACATAGCTGTGCATGTATCTTTATGGTAGGATGTGTCTTGTGGGTATATACCCAGGACTGATGTCTGGCCCAGGCAGTAGGGTCATTTTGAGTTTTTTAATGGTTCTCCACACGGCTTTCCACAGTGGTTGTACCAGTTTACATTACCGCCAGCAGGGGATGAGTGTTCCCCTTTCACCAAAACCTCTCCAGCATTTGGTGTCTTTTGTTTTGTTGATCTTGGGTAATCTTATTGGAGTGAGATGATACCTTAGTGTGGTTTTAATTTACATTTCCTTAATTATTAGCGATGTTGAACATTTTTTAAGATGTTTATCAGCAATCTTTACTTCCTTACTTGTGTAGAAGAGGAAGGAGTTGGGGGAAGATGAAGAGGAGGAGGAGGATGTCGAAGAGGATGAGTTGGAAGACGAAGGGGAGGAATAGGAGGAGGAGGAAGAGGAGGAGGTGGTGAAGGAGGAGAAGGAGGATGAGGAAGAAAAAATGAGGAGTTGGAAGCGGGGGAAGAGGAGGTTGTGGAAGAGGAGGAGGAGGTGGAGGAGGAAGAGGAAGAGTCGGAGGAGGAAGAGGAAGAGTAAGAGGAGGAAGAGGAGGAGGAAGAGGAAGAGGAAGTGGAAGAAGAGGAGGAGGAGTATCCTATGAACCTACAAACCTATGAAGGAAGAGGAGGTTGAAGATAAGAAAGAGGTGGAGGAGGATGTGGAGGAGAAGGAGGAAGAAGATGAGGAGGAGGAGTTGGGGAAGAGGAGGAATAGGAGGAGGAGGAAGAGGAAGAAGAGGCAGAAGAAGAGGAGGAGGACGTGAAGGAGGAGGTGGAGGAGGAGGGGAAAGACAAGGAGGATGAGGAGGAATAGGAGGAAGAGGAAGAGGAGGTGGAGGATCCTATGCACATATATATCTATGAAGGAGGAGGAGGTGGAGGAGGAGGAGGAAGAGGAGGACGGGGTGGAAGGGGAGGAGGAGCAAAAGGTGGAGGAGGAGGAGGAAATGAAGAGAAGGAGGAGGAGTAGGTGCAGGAGGCAGAGGAGGAAGATGAATAGGAGGATTAGGAAGAGGAAGAGGAATAATAGGAGGAGGAGGAGGCGAAGAAGGAGGTGGATGAGGAGGAGAAGAAAGAAGAGGAGGAGGAGGAAGACAAGGAGGATGAGGAGGAATAGGAGGAAGAGAAGGAGGAGGTGGAAGAGGAGGAGGAGGTGGAGGATGAGGAGACAGGAGGAGGGAGGAAGACGAAGGGGAGAAGGAGAAAGAGGGGGAGGGAGAGGAAGAAGACAGGAGGATCCTATTTATCTACAAATCTATGAAGGAGGAGGAAGACGAAGAGGAGGAGGAGGAGGTGAAGGAGGAGAGAAAGATGAAGAGGAGAAGGAGGAAGAGGAAAAGGAGGAGGAGTAGGAACCTAGGAACCTACAAATCTATGAAGGAGGAGGAAGAGGAGAAGGAGGAGGTAGAGGAGGAGGAGGTGGAGGAAGAGGAGGAGGAATATGAGGAAGAGGAGGAGTTAGTGGAGGAAGACGAAGAGGAAGAGGAGGAGGAGGTAGAAGAGGATGAGTCAGAAGATGAAGAGGAGGAGGAGGAAGAGGAAGAGGAGTAGTAGGATGTGAAGGGTGAGGTGGAGGAGGAGAAAGACAAAAAGGAGGTGGAAGAGGAGGAGGAGGAGGTTGTGGAAGAGGAGAAGGAGGTGGAGGAGGTGGTGGAGGAGGAGAAATAAGAAGTTGAGGAGGAGGTGGAGGAGGAGGAAGACCAAGAGGCAGAGGAAGAGGAGGACGAAGTGGAAGAGGAAGAAGAGGAGTAGGAGGATGCTATGAACCTACAAATCTACGTAGGAGGAGGAGGTGGATGAGGAGAAGGATGTGGAGGAGGATGTGATATGAGCAACAGAAAATGGCTTTGGAGATCTGGTTAAGAGTTTGTACTAGGATTTGGGATACAGCTTACTATTGATTTGAACCCATACAAATAGTGATAAGATCTCTCTGATTGCTCACAACTGCTTCAGAACCTAAAACTTTTTCCAAAACTATTTTGAAAAGTGAAAAGATGTAAGAACATCAAGAAAAAAAGAACTCGTGGTGCTTTGTCTGTGGTGGCATGAACCTTAGAACCTTGACATCACAGTGGGCACTCCCGATGATGACTGCTGAATTCCTCACACTTCAGTGGTTGGTTTGCCAGCTGAGGTAGCGATTTTTGGTCTTTAGGGCCAAGGACAAAGAAAAATTCATCCCATTGAGACTTCCCGATCAAGGCTTCACTGGAAAAGGTATTCTTCCAATAGCTCTTCTTGATCTCATGATAGACTGGTGGATTTCAGGAACCCTTCTGTCTTGTTTACTTGCTGTAAACAATGTGAACTAATTCTTAACTCCACTAACTGGCTTCACGAAAAGCGGTGAATGTTAATGATGTTTAGTGTTGGTCCCCTCAGGAACGCAGGCATTATACTGCCAGGAGAGACAAGCTCTAGACTACATAGGAGATCCATGTCTGTAACACTTTATACATACTTGTCCTACTTACGACAGAGTTTTTCTGTTCTGCTCAGTCTAGCTGTTTTATCAAATTGTGACCACAGAGGTTTGTAGGAAAGGGGTCAGACTTCACTGAACATCTAAGAGCTTTCGTTTCCAAACTTTGTTAACAGTGTAGCAAATGACTTTGGCATTCAATGCCACTGCTGCCAGCGTGGTGGACAGAGTCCTTCCCAGTCATCAAATCTCCCTGACTTCTCACTGTGACAGCTCTCTCACTGTGTATGTAAAGCACACTGATTTTTAAGGTCTGCTTATAAAGTTGCACTAATTTGTCAGGTGGTAATGTAAATGAGTTGAAATGATGTAAATGACTACTATTACCAGTAGCCTCCATGTAGCAACTGCAGTGGCCAATTCTCAAGTGTCATGCCACAGGCCTTCACTTTATGAAACATTGTAAATGGATCTTTACTTTCACCTGAGACTCTCAACATTCTGCAATTTTCTTCTCCTGTAAGGCAGCTGACAGTGTGTTTGATGCTTTCTTCTTTTCCTCATCAGTAAGTGTTATCTAGTCCAGCATCTTGAATGTGTCTCTGTACAGCTTTCTAAGTGACCCCACTTTTCTGCTATGTTTAAACACTATGTAAACTGAATGGTGTTCTGATCGAAAAATTGAGGCAATATTCTCACATCATGTGACCCTTGAAATTGAGTATACATCTCTATTTCGTAATTTAACCTCTGTCTAGCTCTTCAATTAGCTTTTGTCCTGAAGCAGGAAAAGCTTTTCTCCTAAGATGGAAGCAGTTGAAGAGACAGTTACATCAACAGGTGACATCTACCAACCCATGCTGCTCCATGGCCCTGTGGAATTGAGAAGAGGGTGGTGAAAGAAGTAGTGATATCTCTTCTTATTAGGTGATGTTTTGACTGTGTCGAATATCTTGTATGTACTTATCATTTCCTTATTATGAATGAATGAATTTTCACTATCACTTACTGCACAAAACTACAGAGTTTCTGTTTGTTTTGCAAAACTATTATTTCCCATTTGTTGAGGAAGAATTGGTGAGGGTCCTGTTCAGCCATTGTCTCCATGGTGAATACAATCAAGAACCAAGAACTGGTGTTGGGTGTGGTGGCACATGCCTGCAACTCAGGAGGATTGCAGGCTTGAGACCACTGTGGAATTCATAGTGAGACACTTACTCTCAAAAAAGGAAAGATAAACATGTGATAGGCAGGGCCTGCTTGCTTGTTGCTTAAGAACCAATGGCAGAAGTCACATTAGCAATTTCAGAGTGTGATGAGTGCTGAAAAGGGGTCGCCCATATGTGTATCTGAGGTGATATTATTAACGAGTAGGTCAAGGATGAAGAGCAGTCACCATTTTCAGACTATGCAGAGCAAACAGCAGGCATGACTTGGTTGCATTTTGGGATTCTGAAGAGATGACCCAGGAAAAACTGATGTGACTGAACTCTAATCTCTGGGGGGTGGTGTCAGGTTATGACCATGCTAAATGCGTCAGGACTCCAGACACACAGGATCTCCATAGGTCATTGTAATGGCTGAGATATTGGTCTGAAGAGATTTAAGGATCTGAAGAGATTTAAGGAAGGTAGTAACCAGATCAATTAAACATTTTAAGGAGTTTTATTTTCTGGCCCAATAAATAATGGATTAGAGGACAGCAGCAGTGAATCAGGCCACCCAGTTAGCTCATCAGTGAACAATACTCCTCATGACCCACATCAGAAGTCGCAGGGAAAAGAAAAGACAGAGACAACATATTTGGAATACATTTTGGAGATATGGAACTGGGCACAATTCCCCTCAACCAGGAATACATCACCACAGATTCCCAGCCTAGAAAATGGTGGCTGCTTAGTGTCTGAGGGCAGATGGATGGATTGAATTGACTGTCCTGGACATCTGTTTACCTGTGCATCTCTGTTCGCATTTTTATGAACTGGCATGAAGGACAGAGGCTAATTCAACAAACAGTACCACTCACTAGCTTTTCAGGAAGTTTCTCTGGAATTCTCACATGGCACTGAGCTATGGGATATCATAAGTAGCCATTTAAGTTAAAACTAATTTGGTAAATTCATATAATGAGAGTGACAAGGCCATCAGTATGATTCCTTAGGGCCTGTAACCATAGTACTGTTACACTGAGCAACTACACACCTCAACTTGTCTCATCCTTCTGTATTCAGGCTTTGTTCAACCCCACCTGCTCTTTTGAGGATATGTACATGGGGTGATACAGATGAAGGCTGCTCTGTTCTTTAGAAGGAGGAATTGGTCTAGCATTGTGCAGTTTCTCCCATATTAACAACTAACTTGGGCTGTAGGGATGTCTCAGTATTTAACACTGTTGCTGCTCTGCAGAAGACTGGAGTTTGGTTCTCAATTCCCACTCTGTCTGTACACAGGTGCTTATAACTCCACCTCCAAGGGACAGACAATCTCTCTTAGGCTTTCAGGGCACCCACACACATATGGCATATGTTCTCACATAGATATGAATTGAAAAGTCATACCAAAGTAAACTGCGATACTGCTTGATCATCTTTTCAGGGAAAAGAAATCATTGAAGATAAAGCATGAAATCCCTCTGAGTGAGCTGTGGAAGGCTGACTATTTGAACATAGAAGAGGATGGCCACAGGGATGCAGAGAAGTCCATTCTCCTCTTTTGGCCTGTGGAGAACTTCGTGGCTACATTTCCATAAGACCTGCTGCTGGGTGGGGGGTTATGCATGTGAGCTGGTTGTGAACATATGGGGTCACCTTTGTTCTTCTAGTACACATGAAAAATGGAAACAATTTTCCCAGAACATTCTGAAAAATAATACTCTGTGGGCTGGAGAAATGGCCTAGCGTTTAACAGCGCCAACTGCTCTTACAGAGCGGGTTCAATCCCCAGCACCCACATGGTGGCCGAGAACCATCTGAAACTCTAATTCAAGGAGAACTCCAGTTTCAGAGGAATCCGACACGCTCTTCTGACCACTCTTCTGACCGTCGGCATTGCATGACACGGGTGCCCAGACCTGCATGCAGACAGTTCATTGATACACATACAGAAATAAATAAAAATTAAAAAAAAAGACTCTGTTTGTACCTGTTTGTGCATGGGATAGCACACACTACCCTGCCCAAACTTCAGCCATCATCACAGAATCAACTCTTGAATGTCTATCATGAATGTCTCCAAGTCTGTCAACTTAATAACTGCCAAGACACCGCTGCTGACTTGGGGAAAACATTTCCAGAGCTTTAGGAGGAAGTTCGTGTGTTTGTCATTATTGACATACCCTGGTTTCCCTTGCAGATTTCCATGAAGATGACCTGTTTCTTACTGCTTACTATTTCTCCCACCATACATGAGAGAAGAAGCAGTTCTTGTGGGGACATGTAAAGTGTTTCACAAGATCTTAAACAAGAAACTTAAACATGAGATGGTGAAATGTGGAAATCACATTTATGCAAATTAGAATACTTAGGATCCTGTTAAATATTTATTAGACACTCCTAAAAATTCCTGTTAACATGTACTTTTGATGTTTGCTATATCAGTTTTGTAATCCAGTGTAATTAGAAGTGGAGTTCCTGACCTGGAGAGATATGGCCTAGCAGTTAAGAGTGCCAACTGCTTTTGCAGAGGACCCGGGTTCGAGTCCCAGCACCCACATGGCGGCTGAGAACCGTCTTTAACTCCAGTTCCAGGGGAATCCAACACCCTCTTTTCACCTCCACAGCATTGCATGACACGGGTGCACAAACCTGCGTGCAGACAGTACATTCATATACAAACAAGTAAAAAATAATAAAAATAAAGAAAAAAAGTTTTTTTAAAAAAAGAAGTGGAGTTCCTTTCTCTATCTAGGTTGGGCCATAGAGATAGTTCCCTTTCTGAGGAAACAGGTCCTAGTCAGAATCCAGGTGGGAAGTGGGAGAGTACTTAGTGTCAACAGGTGGAAACAACCCTTATTTCACCTGGAAACTGTGGTATGGGGTATAAGCCAAGGGGAAGATGTGGATTGTGAATGAGGTGAGGGCTGGGATTGATAAGTAAAATTTACATGAAGAAAATAATGTTGGAGTTTATGTGATACTGTGACAATCCAAATGTACCAATGGACACATTGATAGAATGTAACACAATTTTAAAATAGTATTTAAGTCATTTTAAATGAGAGTTCTGTGAAATTGCAGAGAGAATATTAGTAATGAGCACCAGGTAAATTGATCTTATTGACAGACTCCTAGAGACTAAAGTACGAGAGTTTGAGGAATCATTTATCTTATTGCAATTCTACAATTTCTAACAGAAAAAATACATGGGTTTTCCCTAAAAAAGATAATCTTCATTATGATCCAGGAGTATTCTATCCAAATGGGAAACCCTTACTTAGGATATAAGATGAATAATGGGACCCTTGATGGGAACAGCTCCTCAGGCTGTCAGAGCGCTGGTGCATCTTAATTACCCCTTTGTGCGTTAGGAAGCTAAGTCTCACTGCAATAGCTGCAGCTCCCCAGGATTGCACACTGTTTCTCACTAGTTAGAGTTCAGTCTCTAGTTCCCAACCTGCTTCCATTCAGCCGTTTACTTCCCGTTACTGTAAAGAAGCCCAGTTAAGAGCAGCATGCTGCTCCATCTGGACACACATGGCAATCTCGGGCTTCTAGCATTCTTAATTTTTAATTTTTATTTTATATATTTTCGTATGTGTATGAATGTACTGTCTGCATGTAGGTTTGTGCACCCGTGTCATGCAATGCCGAGGAGGTCAGAAGAGGGTGTCGGATTCCCCTGGAACTGGAGTTAAAGGCGGTTTTCAGCCGCCATATGGGTGCTGGGGATCAAACCCAGGTCCTCTTCAAGAGCAGTTGGCACTCTTAACCCCTAGACCATCTTTCCAGCTGCTATACTCCATACTACTATACAGTAGTATACCAGTTTTGTGCAGTCTAACCTTCCTCTTTTTACATTACAGTTCTTCAGAACGAAAAGAACATTCGTGTTATGTCCGTCAGAGGTATTTTCCCAAAGTTCATATTTTCATTCTTTAGTGACAATACAGTGTCAGTCTCTGTAATACAGTGACTCCAGGCTGTGCCCCCTTTTTATTAGGAGAAATAGTTCAGCTGTCTTTATGTGTACTCTAAGTTCTCTAGTTGACACACAGAGCTGTTTATTCCCAAGGAAGCTGTGGCTGCCATTGTCACCATGTCCTCCTCTCTGCCTCCCTACGGAAGCGAACAGTATTCTCCAGACAGAGATATGACTCCATGAATGCAGGTTATTGTACCGTGCACATTCAAACAAATACTGTTTCCTCCTCTCCTTGATCCCAAGTTGTTAACCTCTTTCATGAGGGCTGCATCTGCCTTCTAATCTCACATTTCAGGGCAAGCTTCTGTCTACAGGATCATGACTTATTATGTGGAATACTTTTCCATATTTACCAATCTCTAATTCATATTTCTAAGTTCGTATGTTTCCATTAAAAATAAGATAAGGTCTGGAGAGATGTCTCAGCATTTAAGAACCGTTTCTGCTTTTGCAGAGTATCTGGGTTCATTTCCCAGCACCCACATGGCAGGTACCACCTCTCTGCAATTCCATTTGCAGGCTATCTGACAACTACTTTGTATTTCTATGGGCAATGCATGACAGGGATGAATTTACATGCATGCAGGCAGTACACTCATGCACAAAAATAATAATAAATTACTAAAAATGATGTAGATATTAACACAAAAGATTAACTTGACAATAAGCTACTGGCTAACTTATTTTACTTTTTTGTGCTTTTATTGAACTTGACCAAATGCATTAATCAATCAAAGGAAAAGGGCAACAGTAGGAGTATTACACTGGAGATATTCCTTGAGGACATCCTGAGCTGTGCCCATGTATGTGTATATAAGAATCAAAATGTCATTTCAATCTCCTGAGATCAGCAGAAAGAGGAAGGATGGGCACAAAGGGAGAGTGAAGGGAGGGTAGAGAGACAGAAAGGAAGAGGATACAGAAAGATATTGAGAATCGACAGAGTACTGTGTGTAAAATGTATACATATATGTCAGGATACATACGTGTTGCTGCATGTGTAAAAAATGCTAGGCAATATGATGTAACCCGGGTTAGTTGCAGGTGCTAAGAGCTTAGAAGAAACATTTCATGTTCCATGACCATAAACTGAGGAGGGCTGTGGTGACAATGTCAATTTACCAACCAAATAATTCTTAATAGAATTAAACAGTTCCCCAATTCTCATTGCTTACGCATATAATTATTGTTGTTTCTACTACTTGTGATCTACTTTGAAATTTTGTATCCATTTGGAAATATAGAGGATCATAATAAGAAAATTTCAAACAAAGGAGTACAAATCTTAACTTACTGTGCCCAAATTCTCCTGGTTGGTAGACTCTTGCCTGTTTGGCTTCCTGCTGTATTCTGTTTCTGTGACTCTCTTTCTCTACGTGTTTGTTGATCTATTTCTGAATGTCAGCTACATAACCATGATGTTGTGTTTTTAACTCCTTCTATGGATCCTAGGCAGAAGGATATCCTTTCATGAAACCAGGGTTCAGTAATCAACCATTAACAATTTCACATTGGATTGTCTGTGTATGTGAGCATTTTATAGGGTCATGCTATGTAATAGAAAACATTGTGGTCAAGACTTGTGCTCTACATATGTATTAAAACATTTCCTGAATGCCAGCTTTGCTTTTTTAGAGTGAAAGGTGAATTGAAAATAACTAATTATGTAATGATGTGTTTTTAAATTAGTATTACATAGTAACTACTCTCTGCATTTTTACAGCCTTTATATGTGACAGCAACAAATCTGGAAACACTGAATGATATTGTCAAGAAGTTACTTCCTGGCAATCTCCCGAGACCAGCTGAAGCAAGCGCAGGTAGGTAGGTAGGAGCTGGGTGCTTCAGCAAGGCTGATTGCAGTTTGACTTAATCTAGGAAGAGAAAGAGGAGGTGGAAGAGGAGGAGGTGGAGGTGGAGGTGGAGGAGGAGGAGGAAGACGTGGGGGAGGAGGAGGAAGATGAAGAGGAGTAGAAGGAGGTGGAGGAGGAGGAAAATGAAGAGGAGGAAGAAGAGGAGGAAGAGGAGGAGGAGGGAGAGGAGGAGGAGGAAAGGAGGAGGAGGATCCTATGAACCTACAAGTCTATGAAGTAGCAGGAAAATGAGGAGGAGGAGGAGGAGGAGGAGGAAGGGGAAAGGTGGAGGCAGAATATCCTATGAACCTAAAAATCTAAGAAGGAGTAGGAAGAGGAGGAGGTGGAGGAGGAAGAGGAAGAAGAGGAGGAGGAGGAAGAGGGAGAGGAAGAATATGAGGTAGAGGAGGAATACGTGGAGGAGGAGGAAGATGAAGAGAAGGAAGATGAAGAGGAGGAAGAAGAGGAGGAGGAAGAAGAGGAGGTGGAAGAGGAGGAGGAGAAATAGCAAGAGTAGGAGGTGAAAGAGGATGAGGAGGAAGAGGAGGAGAAAGATGAAGAGGAGGAGGTGGAAGAGGAGGAGGAAGAGGAAGAGGAGGATGAGAAAGAGGAGTTGGAGGAGTAGGAGGAGGAGGAGGTGGAGGAGTAGAAGGAGTTGGAGGAGGAGGAGTTGGAAGAGGATGAGTTGTTTGAGAAGGAGGAGCGAGATGAAGAGGAGGAGGAGGGAGATGAGGAGGAAGATGAAGTGGAGGAGGAGGAGGAGGAGAAGGAACCTATGAACCAAAAAATGTATGAAGGAGGAGGAAAGGAGATGGAAGAGGAGGAAAAGGAGTTGGAGGAGGAGGAGGTGTAGGAAGAGCTGGAGGAGGAGGAGAAGGAGGAGGAGGAAGATGAAGAAGAGGAGGAGAAGGTGGAGGAGGAAGAGTAAGATGAAGAGGAGGAGGAAGAGGAAGAGGAAGAGGAGGAGGAGGAACCACTTAACCTACAAATCTACGAAACAGGAGGAAGAGGAGAAGGAAGAGGAGTTGGAGGAGGAAGACGAAGAGGAGGAGGAGTAAGAGGAGGAGGAGCAAGAGCAGAAGGAGGAATAGGAGGAGGAGGTGGAAGACGAAGAGAAAGAGAGGAATAGGAGGAGGAAGAGGAGGAGGAAGAGGTGAAGGAGGAGGAGGAGGAGAAAGACAAAAATGAGGAGGTGGAAGAGAAGGAGGAGATGGAGGGACAGGAGGAGGAAGATGAAGAGGAGGAGGAGGAATAGAACGAGGAGGAGGAAGATGACGTATAAAAGCAGGAGGAGGAATTGGAGGGGGAGGAGGTGGAGGAGGAGGAGGTGGAAAACGAAGAGGTAGAGGAGGAGGAATAGGAGGTCGAGTAATAAGAGGAGGAAAAGGAAAAAGATGAGTAGGAAGAGGAGGAGGAAGATCATATGAACCTACAAATCTACAAAGAAGGATGTGGCAGAGGAGGGGGAAGATGAAGAGGAGGAGGAGGAGGTGGAATTGGAGGAGGTGGAAGACAAAGAGGAGGAGGAGGAAGAGAAAGATTAGGAGGAGGAAGAGGAATAAGAGGAGGAGGATCCTATGAACCTAAAAATCTACGAAGAAGGAGGAAGAGGAGAAGGAGGAGGAGGAAGAAGAGGAAGAATAGGAGAAGGAAGTGGAGGAAGAGGAGGAGGTGAAGGAAGATGAAGAAGAGGAGGAAGGAGAAGAAGAGGAGGAGGTAGAGGAGGAGGAGGTGGGGAGAAGGAGCAAGATGAAGAGGAAGAGGAGGAAGAAGAGGAGGAGGAGCTGGAAGAGGAGGAGCTGGAAGAGGAGGAAGAGGAAGAGGACTAGGTGGAAAGGAGGAGGTGGAAGAGAAGGAGGTGGAGGAGGGGGAGAAATGCGAAGAGTAGTAGTAGGAGGAGGTTGAGGATGAAGAGAAAGATGAAGAGGAGGAAGAGGTGGAAGAGGAGAAGGAGGAGGTGCAGGAGGAGGAATACAAAGAGGAGGAGGAAGAGGAAGAGGAAGAGGAAGAGGAGGAGGAACCTATGCACCCAGAAATCTAAGGAGGAGGACGAGGTGGAGGAAGAGGAGAAGGAGGTGGTGGAGGAGGAGGATGAAGAGGAAGAGGAGGAAGAGGTGGAAGAGGAGGAGGAGTTGGAAGAGAAGGAGGAATAGGAGGAGGAGGAAGACAAAGAGGAGGAGGAAAAATCAGAGGAGGAGGAAGAGGAGGATGATCTGGAAGGGGAGGAGGAGGAGGTGGAGGAGGAGGATGTGGAGGAGGAAGATGAGGAGGAGGAGTGCATGGAGGAGAAGGCGGAAGATGAAGATGAGTAGGAGGAGGTGAAGGAGGAAGTGGATGAGGAGGATGAGAAAGAAGAGGAAGATGAGGTGGAACAGGAGGAGGTAGAGGAGGACGAGATGGAATGGGAGGAGAAGCAAGAGGTGGAGGAGGAGGAAGATGAAGAGGAGGAGTAGGAGTAGGTGGAGGAAGCATAGGATGAAGAGGAATGGGAGGATTAGGAAGAGGAAGAGGAGGAGAAATAAGAGGAGGAGGAGGAGGAGGTGAAGAAGGAGGTGGATGAGGAAGAGTAGAAAGAAGAGGAGGCGGAGATGGAAGATGAAGAGGTAGAGGAGGAGTAGGTGGAAGAGGAGGAAGAGGAAGATGAGGAGGATGAGGAGGAATAGGAGGAAGAGCAGGAGGAAGTGGAGAAGGAGTTAAAGGAGGAAGAAGACGAAAATGAGGAGGAGGTGGAGGAGGAGGCAGGAGGAGGGAGGAATAGGAAGGGGAGGAGGAGAAAGAGGAGGAGGGAGAGAAAGAAGAGAAGGATCCCATGAACCTACAAATCTACAAAGGAGGAGGAAGATGAAGAGGAGGAGGAGGCAGAAGATGAAGATGAAGATGAGGAGGAGGAGGAAGAAGAAGAGGAGGAAGAACCTATGAATCTACAAAATTATGAAGGAGGAAAAAGAGTAGAAGGAGTAGGAAGTGGAGGAGGAGGAAGACGAAGAGGAGGAAGAAGAAGATGAAGGGGATGAGGAAAAAGAGAAGGAGGGAGAGGATCCTATTAACCTACAAGTCTATGAAGGAGGAGGAAGAGGAAGAGGAGGAGGAGGTGGACGAGGAGGAGGCAGAAGACAAAGAGGAGGAAGTAGATGAGGAGAACGAGGAAGATGAAGAGGAGTAGTAGGAAGATGAAGAGGAGGAGTAGGAACCTATGAACCTACAAACCTATGAAGGGGGAGGAAGAGCAGAAGGAGGAGGAGGTAGAGGAGGAGGAGGTGGAAGATGAGGAGGAGCAAGATGAAGAGGATGAGGAGAAAGAGGAGGAAGAGGAGGAAGAGGTGGAAGCAGAGGAGTAGGAGGAGGAGGAGGAGGACAAGTCGGAAGATGAAGAGGAGGAGCAGGTAGTTGAGGAGGAGGAGGAGGAAGAGGAGGAGGAGGACCATATGAACCTCCAAATCTATGAAGCAGGAGGAAGAGGAGAAGGAGGAGGAGGTGGAGGAGGAGGAAGTCAAAGAGGCAGATGAAGAAGAGAAGGAGGAAGAGGAAGAGGAAGAGGAAGAAGAGGAGGAGGAGGATCCTATGAACCTACAAATCTACAAAGGAGGAGGAGGAGGAGAAGGAGGTGGAGGAGGATATGGAGGAGAAGGAGGATGATGACGAGGATGAAGAGGTGGAGGAGAAGGAGGAGGCAGAAGATGAAGAGGAGGAGGAGGAATAGGAGGAATAGGAGGAGGAGGAAGAAGAAGAGGAAGAAGAGGAAGATGTGAAGGAAGAGGTGGAGGAGGAGAAATATGAAGAGAAGGTGTTGGAGGAGGAAGAAGATGAAGAAAAGGAAGAAGAAGGGGAGGAGGAGGAGGCAGAAGGAGGGAGGAAGATGAAGGGGAGGAGGGGGAAGAAGAGAATGGAGAGGAATAAGAAGAGGAGGAGGATTCTAGTAACCTCTAAATCTACAAAGGAGGCGGAATATGAAAAGGAAGAGAGGAGGAGAAGGAACCTATGAACTTACAAATCTATGAAGGAGGAGGAAGAGGAGAACGAGGCAGAAGATGAGGAGGAAGAGGAGAAGGAGGAGAAATTTGAGGAAGAGCAGGAGGAAGTGGAAACGGAGGAGGAGGAGGAGGAGAAAGAGGAGGAATAGGTGGAAAATGAAGACGAGGAGGAGGTGGTTGAGGAGGAGCAGGTAGACAAAGAGGAAGAGGAGGGAGAGGAGGAGGAAGAGGAAGAGGAGGTGGAGGATCCTATGAACATACAAATCTACGAAGGAGGAAGAATAGGAGAAGGATGAAGAGGAGGAAGAGGAGTTGGAGCAGGAAGAGAAGGTGGAGGAAGAGGTGGAGGAGGAGGAGGATAAAGAAGAGTAGGAGGAGGTGGAAAGGAGGAGGTGGTGGAGGAGGAGAAAGACGAAGAGTAGGAGGAGGAAGAGTAAGAGGAATAGGAGGAGGAGGAAGCTATTAACCAACAAATCTACAAAGGAGGAGGAAGAGGAGAAGGAGGAGGAGGTGGAGGAGGAGGAAGATGAGGAGGTGGAAGATGAAGAGGAGGAAGAATAAGAGGATGAGGAAGAGGAGGAGGAAGAGGTGAAGGAGGAAGACAAGGAGAAAGACAAAAATAAGGAGGCGGAAGAGGAGAAGGATATGGAGGAACAGGAGGAGGAAGACGAAGAGGAGGAGGCAGAAGACGAAGAGGAAGAGGAGGAGGAATAGGACGAGTAGGGAGAGGAGGAGGAGGAAGAGGAAGAGGAGGAGGAAGAGGAGGGAGATGTGGTGGTGGAGGAGGAGCTTAAGGTGGAGGAGTAGGAGGAGGAGGAGAAAGATGAAGAAGAGGAGGAGGTGGAGGAGAAGTAGGAAAATGAAGAGGAGGACGAGGTGAATGAGGAGGAAAAAGATGAAGAGGATGAGGAAGAGGTGGAAGAGGAGGAGGTGGAAGAGGAAGAGGAGGTGGAGGAGGAGGAGGAATACGAAGAGGAGGAGGTGGAGGAGGAGGAGAAAGATGGAGAGAGGAGGAGGAAGAGGTGGAAGAGGAGGAGGAGGTGGAGGAGGAGGAAGATGAAGAAGAGGAGGAAGAGGAGGAGGAAGAGGAAGAGGATACTATGCACCTACAAATATATGGAGGAGGAGGTGGAGGAGGAGGAGGAGGTGGAGAAGGAGGAGGAAGATGAAGAGGAAGAGGTGGAGGAGGAGGACGTGGATGAAGAGGAGGAACAGGAGGATGAGGAAGAGAAAGAGGAGGAGAAAGAGGAGGATGAGCTGGAAGGGAAGGAGGAGGAAGAGGTGGAGTAGGATGTGGAGGATGAGGAAGATGAAGAGGAGGGGGAATAGGTGGAGGAGGAGGAGGCAGAAGATGAAGAGGAGTAGAAGGAATAGGAGGAAGAGGAAGACTAGGAGGAGGAAGAGGATGAGGAGGAGGAAAAAGAGGAGTAGGAGGAGGTGAAGGAGGAGGTGGATGAAGAGGAGGAGAATGAAGAGGAGGAGGAGGTGGAAGAGGAAGAGGTAAAGGAGGAGGAGTTGGAAGAGGAGGATGAGGAAGATGAGGAGGACAAGGAGGAATAGGAGGAAGAGGAGGAGGAGGTGGAGAAGGAGGTAAAGGAGGAAGAAGACGAATAAGAGGAGGATGTGGAGGAGGAGGCAGGAGGAGGGAGGAAGATGAAGGGGAGGAGGAGAAAGAGTAGGAGGGAGAGGAAGGAGAGGAAGAGGAGGAGATCCTATTAACCTACAAATCTATGAAGGTGGAGGAAGACAAAGAGGAAGAGGAGGAGGTGCAGGAGGAGGAGGCAGAAGACAAGAAGTTGAGGAGGAGGAAGAGGAGGAGGAGGAAGAGGAAGATGTGGAGGAGTAGGAGGCGGAAGACAAGAAGATGAGGAGGAGGAAGAGAAGGAGGAGGAAGAGGAGGAGGAAGAGGTAGAGGAGGAGGAAGAACATATTAACCTACAAATCTAGGAAGGAGGAGGAAGAGGAGGAGTTGGAGGTGAGGAGAAGATGAAAAGGAGGAAGAAGAAGACAAAGGGGAGGAGGAGAAAGAGGAGTAGGGAGAGGATCCTATTAACCTACAAATCTACAAAGGAGGAGGAAGACGAAGAGGAGGAGGAGGTGGAGGAGGAGGAGGCGAAAGATGAAGAGGATGAGGCAGTAGATGAGGAGGAGGAAGATGAAGAGGAGGAGGAGGAAGATGAAGAGGAGTAGGCACCCATGAACCTACAAACTTATGAAGCAGGAGGAAGAGCAGAAGGAGGAGGAGGTAGAGAAGGAGGAGGTGGAAGATGAGGAGGAGGAAGATGAAGAGGACAAGGAGGAGGACGTGGAAGTGGAAGAGGAGGTTGAAGAGGAGGAAGACGAAGAGGAGGAAGACGAAAACAAAGGGGAGGAGGAGAAATAGTAGGAGTAAGAGGATCCTATTAACCTACAAATCTAGGAAGGAGGAGGAAGACTAAGAGGAGGAGGAGGTGGAAGAGGAGGATGCGGAAGATGATGATGAGGAGGAGTTAGATGAGGAGAAGGAGGAACATGAAGATTAGGAGAAGGAAGATGAAGAGGAGGAGTAGGAACATAAGAACCTACAAACCTATGCAGTAGGAGGAAGAGCAGAAGGAGGAGGAGATAGAGGAGGAGGAGGTGGAGGAAAATGAGGAGGAGGAAAATGAAGAGGACTAAGAGAAGAAAGAGGAAGAGGAGGAGGAGGAACATATGAACCTACAAATCTATGAAGCAGAAGGAAGAGGAGATGGAGGAGGAGGTGGAGGATGAGGAGGTGGAGGAGGAGGTGGAGGAGGAGGAAGATGAAGAAGAGGAGGAGCAGGTAGAAAGGAGGAGGTGGAAGAGGAGGAGGAAGACAAAGAGGAGAAGGTGGTGGAAGAGGAGGAGGAGGTGGAGGAGGAGGAAGACGAAGAGGCAGAGGAGGAAGAGGAAGAAGAGGAGGAGGAGGATCCTATGAACCTACAAATCTATGAAGGAGGAAGAGGTGCAGGAGGAGAAGGAGGTGGAGGAGGATATGGAGGAGAAGGAGGAAGATGACAAGGATGAGGAGGTGGAAGATGAAGAGGAGGAGGAATAGGAGAAAGATGAGTAATAGGAGGAGGAAGAGGAAGAAGAGGAGGAAGAAGAGGAGGAGGCCGTGAAGGAAGTGTTGGAGGAGGACTAGAAGAAATACAAGGTGGAGGTGTTGGAGGGGGAAGAAGGTGAAGAGGAGGAAGAGGGGAGGAGGAGACAGGAGGAGGGAGGAAGATGAGGGGGAGGAGTTGGAAGAAGAGGATGAAGAGGAAGAGGAGGAGCAAGAGGTAGAGGAGGAGGAAGAACATATGAACCTACAAATCTACAAAGGAGGAGGAAGAGGAGTAGGAGGTGAAGGAGGAGGAAGAAGAAGAGGAAGAGGAGGAGGAGGTGGAGGAGGAAGACAAAGAGGAGAAGGAGGTGGAGGAGGAGGAAGAGGAAGAGGAGGAGAAGGAATGGGAAGAGGGGGATGAAGAGGAGGTGTAGGAGGAGGACAAGGAAGATGTAGAGGAGGAGGAAGAGGAAGAGGAGTAGCTATAGGAGGAGGAGGAGGAGGAGGAAGAGCAGGTGGAGGAGGAGGAGGAATATGAAGAGGAGGAGGAGGAATACAAAGAAAGAGGTGGAGGAATGTGAAGAGGAGGAGGAGGAAGAGGAGGAGGAATTGGAGGAGGAGGAGGAGGAGGGGGAGGAAGATGATGACGGGGAGGACGAAAAGGAGAAGGAGGAATAGAAGAAGGAGAAAGAGGAGGAGGAGAAGAAAGAGGAAGAGAAGGAGGAAGAGGAGGAGAAGTTGGTGGAGGAGGAGGTGATGGAGGAGAAGACGAAGAGGAGGAGGAGGAGGAGGGGGAGGAGGAAGACGAAGGGGAGGAGGTGGAGGAGGAGGAGGAATAGGAGGAGGAGGAAGATGAGGACGAGGTGGAAGGGGAGGAGGTGGATGAGGAGGAGGAGAACGAAGAGGAGGAGGAGTTGGAAGAAGAAAAAGAGGAGGAAGATGAGGAGGATGAGGAGGAATAGGGGGAAGAAGAGGAGGAGGTGGAAGAGGAGGAGGAGGTGGAGTAGGAGGAGGTAGAGGTGGAGGAGGGAGGAAGACCAAAGGGAGGATGAGGAGTTGGAGGAGGAGGAGGAGTTAGGAGGAGGGAGGAAGATGAAAGGAAGGTGGAGAAAGGAGGAGGTATAGGAAGAAGAGAGGAGGATCCTATTAACCTACAAATCTATTAAGGAGGAGGAAGATGAAGAGGAGGAGGAGTACGAACCTATGAACCTACACATCTATCAAGGAGGAGGAAGAGGAGAAGGAGGTAGAGGGGGAGGAGGAAGATGAAGAGGACGAGGAGGAATAAGAAGAAGAGGAGGAGGAGGTGGATCGGAGGAGTAGTGTTGGGAGCCACGGGCAGCAGGCAACGGTCTTGCCACAGCTTCTAGGGTCAACTTAGGTTTCTGTTTCCCCAAGGCTCATCCAATTAGCACTAGGCAGCTGACCAAGCTTATATTTATCTTATCAGGACAACATTCCTCCATATAGTGGAATGCCCCGCTTCTTCTGGGAATTCACCTACCCATTACCTTTCCCAAAAAACATTAGGCAATTAGGTACCCTAGCAACCTAACAGCCCTAAACTATGCCAACTGGGGCTGTTTTCCCCTACTTGATCCTATATAAACTGCTTTGCAAAAAATAAACTTTGAGACCTTGATCAGAATATAGACTTGGTCTCCTTCCTTGGTGTCTGGTTTGTCTCTCATTCAGGTTACTTTCCCCTCGGGTCCTTGTTGAAGACCCCACTGGTGGGGGCAAGAGGCGCCCAACATGGGTCTCGAGGTACAAGAGCTAACCTGAACGCCACTCACCATAGAGAGGACGTCCTTCTTTCACATGGATCGCCACCCATCAAGTGAGTCAGATCCGCATTGGTGATCACTATGGAAGTACCCGCCTGTAACACAGATCATGAGAGGTAAGTGGAGCGGTGCAAGCTCAGGTAAGAGAGCATAGGACAAACCCATAGTAGTTTATAAAAGGGTTAATGAACCCTCAAGGCACAAGGAAAGGGTTAAAAAAGAGAGTTCAGTAAAAGTTCCTCTAGAAAGAAGGAACTATGGGACCAACACTTAGCAAACATGAGTTGTTTATACAAAGGTTAAAAAATTCTCTCAAGACCGGTGGAACTAGGCTTAAGAAAAAGGATTTAGTTGATTTCTTTATTTTTCCGGAGGATGTCTGTCCTTGGTTTCCTCAGGAAGGAACCATAGATGAAAAACGTCAGAGCTGTGCTGGTGACTGCCTAAAAGACTATTACCAAGCCTTTGGCCCAGATGAAGTCCCTGTATAGGCATTTTCTTACTGGAATTTTATAAATGATGTTTTACAAGTTGTTCATTTTCAGCCAGATGTTTCAAAAATAGTACAGGATGGTGAAAATTATCTCAAAACAGGTTTTAAGGCTAGTCAAATCTCTCCTTGTTCAAGAGTTCCCTCTAAAGTCATTAATCTTTCTCCCCCGCCTCTAAATGCGCTTCTATCTCAATCCCCATACCAGAGCCTACAAGTGATCTCCCACCTAAGGGCCCTACTCCCAAATCTCTTTACCTGGTCCTATCTGAATTTAAATCTCAAGCCCCCCTGAGGAAGAGATTGACCTCGAGGAGGAAGCTGCTAGATATCATAATTCAGACTGGCCTCCTCAGGCACCTTCAGACCTGTTTCCCCCACCCTGTAAAACAGCTTCCCCTTTTTGCACTCCAGTACTCAGCACTCAATCTGACTTAGAAAAAAATAACTAGACAAGCCACTGTTAAGCTTTCTCTAGAAGCTCAATCCCTTAAAACATTACTTCAAGTCAAAAAGGAGAAGTCACAATTGCTTAGGCAGCTGCGTGACCTTGACTTGGAAATTACTTCCCCTCCCATTCCTCCTGCTCGAATATCTTCCTCTAAAAATAAAGCCAAAAAGAAAACCCTTCATGCCTTCCCAGTAACCCGATCTCATTCCAAAACCACCAAGAAATATTTTAACAAGGCTATGCCTCCAAACTCTGATGAGGAAGAGACGGAGGCAGAGGGAGAGATGGAGGCGGAGGGAAGGATGGAGGTGGAGGAACCAGGGAAGTTGGAGGCCACGGGGGAAGAGGGAGATGAGAAAATTCTAATTACTAAAATTCAATGGTACCACCATCTTTAATTTAAACACATAAAAGAATTAAAGTTGTGGTCTCTTCCTATGGTCCTGTTGCTCCTTTTACTATTTCATTATTAGAATCTCTCAGTGAGGACTGGCTTACAGTTAATGATTGGAACTTGCTGACTAAAGCTACTTTAACAAGAGGAGATTTTCTCCTATGGAAAGCTGATTATACTGAAAGGTGCCAGGAAGCTGCCAGCTGTAATTTGGCTGCCACTGGCCCCTCTAAAGCCTGGACTTTAAACAAATTATTAAGCAACTATCCTCACGACACAAATAAAAAACACAAAATTTTCTCCTAAACTACTCACACAAATTCAACCCACTGCCCTTAAGGCTTGAAAGAGACTCCCCTCTCTCCTGTGCAGGCAAGTATGCACACAAAGGGTCCATGTTGCAAGCTCCAAGCAGCTAGAGATTTTACTGCTCCACTCCCCTGGAAATACAAAATCCATCATAGTAAGATGCCAGGCAGCTGGCCCTCCTTAACATAACTGTTAGTTAAGGTGAAACAGGCATTTAGTGAATCAACCCAGCATTTGGTGGCTGTGAGTACAAAAGTGTTTTAAGGTTCTTAACTAAAAAATGTCTTAAACTCTAAATGATTGTGTGTAAATGTGACAATGAAAAATTAATGGTTCCACAGCCCTGCACAGCAAAGGTGTGCAGTAGACCAAAAAACTGAAAACTTTCTGTGCCTTGACATCAAGTTATTGTATGAGATTTAAAAAAGAAAATATCTCAATATATTAAGTCATATGTCTGTGCAAGCTGTGTGTTAACTGTTCTCCCACGTGTCTGAGATTTGTGTCATGTGTGTTCTTCTGTGTTGGTTTCTGTTAAAAGTGGCCACTTCAAAGTTCTTTCATTCTGTATTGTGCACATAAAATAAGTTTACTTTTGGCATGCCTCTTAAAAACTTTTTCAAAGGCCTAATTTAAAACTGGGTTCCTAAGTTCCTACAAAAAATTCTAAATTGGTTATCTAAAGGTTTTACTTGTTATCTGTTAAGACTGGATTTGATCTGCAAATAAAATGTTTTAAAGTTGCAGGTATTCTAACTTCAGTTTCCTTTCAAGCTGTTTTCCAGATATTTGCTTTCTTTTCTTCTACCTAGCCAGGCTCTTGACAGCTGTGCCACCATGAACAGTGGCACATGGCTTCTCCTGGATGCCTGTAGACTGCAATCTCTTCCCTCCAATGAAACAGTCTAAAATGTTTTTTGGTATTGTTCATTGCTTAATTGTCTTGGTTTTGTACTGCCTTGCTAGGAATGAATGTTTTCTGACACCTTATTCTTTAGCTTCTTCCTTGGTTAAATTGTCTTTAATTATTGTATTGTCACTTTAGTTATGGTTAGACTTCAGTACAAAATGGTCATATAATTCTGTTTTTCATCACTTGTTAAAATATTTCAATAAGTTCATAGTTTAAAACTAAAGGTGTAAAACATCAATGACAACATGATAAGAAAAACCGTATTAACCTCCTCAGCCTTGAGAATGCAATTGGGGCTGTATGCTTTAAATGACATCTCTAAAGAATAAAAACATGTCTGACAACAAGGTATGTAAGTCTGTTCAATACAAACACTAGGATAAAAATCTCTTGTATAAATGTATGGTTAAATTGAATATCTATGTGGATGATACTGTTAACAGCTCTGTAACAGCTTATTAGGAATCTATCAGACCATTGATGGACAGTATATGGTGTTTTCTCCAATGTATGTATGTATGTACCTCTGTTCAATACAACTTTTATAAATTGCCATCACCAAAACTAAGTTCTAAATCCTTGTGTATGAGTGTGGGTATAAAGTACTCTTCACTTTTCAAAATTCTATAATGTGGTTATAGCACATACAAAAAATTGTGTTCCAAGGCTGGAGATTCTCAATGCTATACAAAATGTGGACAGTTTATAAAAATTGATTTTATGACTACCAATCAGTTTGATATTCAAGGGTAAAATAAAAAGTTATCCAAAATTAAAAAAAATTATCTTAAACCTGAGTACTAAATAGATCATTTAAATTTCAGAGGTTCAAACTGCCCTGTAAAAGTTTAAATTCCACTTTGGATATGGAAATTGTTTGTTTACACTGTTTGACACCCGCCCCCCTTTTTAAGACAGTTTAAAATTTAAGGTAAGGTAAAAAAATTGGTTAAAAATATTAATACACAATTTCTTAATCAATAAATGTATAGCTGTTAAATAAAATACCAAAATTTCACATGCTGGTATTTTAAAAACAGCTCACATAAAAACCATGTTGTGTTAATGGGCAACTGTTGAGTTTTTAAAACACTGCACATTTTTGTGTGAACCAAAATTATTTAGTTTGTAACTTATTCAGCTTGACAAGTGCTTTTGATCTAATGGGATCAATAACATGAAATAAAATTTGGGGGAACTTTAGGTTCTTTAAAAGGTATTAACAACCATTAGGTACATCCATGATAAAAGTGTTTATTCTGGTTTGCTTACAAAATGCTACAGTTGGCAAAAATAATAAACAAAATATCAACACCCTATGGATACAGTGGATTAGCAAAATAAACATTTGGTAAAAATCACTTGGTAAAGATTATAAACTCTATTTTGCACTTAAAGTGAAACATACTTTTTGTTTTCTTGAAACGTGTTGCAGATTTAGTCTTTAATTTCTTGTTTGTTTATTGTGACTTGCTGTTGGTATATTAGCTTCCATAACTCTGCTATATATCTGTTATACTTGATACACGTTACTTTTAACATTTAAAAAATATATTAGCTTTCATTTCTGGGGATCAAATGAAAACAGTCCAAATGAAACCAATTCTGGTGAGCTTGATTTAAACGTTTCCTGCCTTCTGTAGGTATGTGATAATGCCCTTCCCTCCTTTTTCTTCTCAAAGCTGTAATTCAAAATCTGGGGACAAGTAACGTGGCCATCATTTAAAATAGTCCTAAAAGATATTGTTTTTAGCCTCCTTGTTATCTTGAGTTTGTTTCCTGGACTACGTTAAAGAACAGATTGTATACTTTACTGGATAGGTTTAATGCCAACTTGACACACCTGAGCTAAGAAACCTCAATAATTGTCTTAATTGGACTGGCCTGAGCCCATTGTGGGCAATGCTATCCTTGGCCAGATATTTCTATAGTGTATACAATAAGTTAAACATGAGCCAGCAACACAAGCCAGTAAGCAGCATCCCTTCCTAGCCTTTGCTGCAGTTACTACCTTCAGGCTCCTGTCATGAACTTTCACTATTAAAATATTTTACAACAGCAATTAAAAATTTATATAAACTATTTAAGTCAATGCTCAAGATTTATTTATGTGTTATATAGAAAAACATTCAACTGACCCTCTTGGAGGTTAACAACCATACTTAAAGCTCCTATCTGATTTGGCAAGAGGAATTCAAAAGGACAATATATTGGCCCTTACCCTCTAAGGTCAACTTAAGTCCTAGGGTCCTGCATCAACACATTTGTACATGTCCTGTGGTAGTGAGTCACCAGTCATCCTGAGCCAGGGAGGTCTTGGAAATTCACTTAAGTGGACTTCTTCTGGCCAGTGTCCAGTTAAAGAAGGAAAGTCAATATAAAAAAATTCCTCATGCTTCAAAGGAAAGCTCTAGTCGAGCGGAACCTGACTTTGTCCTCACGTAGATGGAACTGGTAAAAAGAGCCAGGCACAAGGCCTAAATGACCCTTAAGGACCAAAACCTCAACTAACCTTAACACCAAAACTAATTTAATTTATCTGAGCTAACTGCGTGGTTGTAAACAACCCAACAAAAAACTATAATCAAAAAAATACCATAAAGATAGGTAAAAGATCTACTGTGCCATGCTAGAAAATAACTCAGAAATAGGTCATGGTTAAGCTGACTCTCATTTTGGAGCCCCAAGTACTCATAGAGTACAGGTCCTTTCTTCCTCTAGATATTCTAGACTGGGACCCTCCAATCACTAATGTACCCACTAGGTCTCCTGTTGGTACTGTAAAATCTATGCATTGGTACACTCATATAAGACTTAACCAACTTGTCTGTTCAGTTGCAGAAAAAAATGTACACTAACTCCTGGCCACTATTGATCTGGACCAAAATACCTGGCAACTAAAATGGCCCAGATGGGAGACCAGATTCTAAACCTCCAGCCTGACACATGTTCCCTCAAGACTTATCCCTCCTCAGCTCTGAAGCAGATACAAAAGAGAAAACAGCATCCCATTCCCTCATAATCAAAAGTGTGGAGTGTTAGGTATAAGTTAACCAAAATTCGAAGGGACACACAGGTGTCCACTTCCTCCAGAGGCTGTCAATCTTATGACTTTTTCCCCTTACCTGAGTTCCCACCCAGGCCATATTTTTCAGTTTATATTTGGCAGACCGACGCTAATGAGGCCAAATGACTCCTCTCCTTTGGGAGCTGCATAGGATTCAGACCTATGGATATTGACTCCCACAATGGAGTGTGATATGGGCACCAATGTGGGTGCAAGGCTAAGCACCACAAGGGAAGGTCCACGAACCGCCTCTGAATTCCCTGAGAGAATACCTGGCTTGCATGGAGGTTGATATCAAAAAATAAACTGCCAAAACGCCCTTCCTCCCCTCAGCAAAAGATATCAAGGGCCAATGATTTTAAAATCTTGGAGGAGCCAGGTCCCTTCTCCCCCAATTGGTTAAAGCCCACCACTACAAGTGGGGCTCCCCCTCTTTTTGTATAAAAGAAGGGAGGAGATGTTGGGAGCCATGGCCAGCAGGCAACGGTCTTGCCACAGCTTCTAGGGACAACTTAGGTTTCTGTTTCCCCAAGACTCATCCAATTAGCACTAGGCAGCTGACCAAGCTTATAGTTCCTCCTTTGAGTGGAATGCCCTGCTTCTTCTGGGAATTCACCTACCCATTACCGTTCCCAAAAAATCATTAGGCAATTAGGTACCCTAGCAACCTAACAGCCCTAAACTGTGCCAACTGGGGCTGTTTCCCCCTACTTGCTCCTATATAAACTGCTTTGCAAAAAATAAACTTTGAGACTTTGATCAGAATATAGACATGGTCTTCTTCCTTGGTGTCTGGTTTGTGTCTCATTCAGGTTACTTTCCCCTCGGGTCCTTGTTGAAGACCTCGATGTCGGGGGCAGAGTAGGAAGAGGTGGAGGAGGAAGAGGAGGAGGAGGAAGAGGTGGAGGAACATATGAACATACAAATCTATGAAGGAAGAGGAAGAGAAGAAAGAGGAGGAGTTGGAGGATGAGGTGGAGGAGGAGGAAGATGAAGAAGAGGAGGAGTAGGTGGAAAGGAGGAGGTGGAAGAGGAGGAAGAAGACGAAGAGGAGGAGGAAGAGGAACCTACAAATCTACAAAGGAGGGTGAAGAGGAGATGGAGTAGGAGGTGGTGGATGAGGAAGACAAAGAGGAAGAGGAGGAGCAAGAGGAGGAAGAGGAGGAGGTAGAGCAAGAGGAGGAGGAAGAGGATTAAGAGGAGGAGGAGGTGGAGGAAGACAAAGAGGAGGAGGAGGTGGAAGAGGATGAGTCAGAAGATGAAGTGGAGGAATAGGAGGAGGAGGAAGAGAGGGAGGAGGTGAAGGAGGGGGAGGAGGAGGACAAAGACAAAAAGAAGGAGGTGGAGGAGGAGAAGGAGTTTGTGGAAGAGGAGGAGGTGGAGGATGAGGAGGAAGAAGAGGAGGAGGAGGTGTAAGAGGAGGAGGAAGATGAAGAGGCAGAGGTGGAAGAGGAGGAAGAGGAAGAGGAAGAAGAGGAGGAGGAGTATCCTATGAACCTACAAATCTACAAAGGAGGAGGAGGTGGAGGAGGAGAAGGAGGTTGAGCAGGATGTGGAGAAGGAGGAATATGACGAGGAGCAGGAGTTGGAGGAGGAGGAGGCAGAAGATGAACAGGAGGAGGAATAGGAGGAAGAGGAGGAATAAGAGGAGGATGAAGAGTAAGAAGAGGTGGAAGAAGAGGATAAGGACGTGAAGGAGGAGGTAGAGGAGGAGTAGAAAGACGAAGAGAATGAGGAGGAATAGGAGGAGGATTAGGAGGTGTTGGAGGAGGAAGAAGACGAGGAGGAGGAGGAGGTGTAGGAGGAGGTGTAGGAGGAGGTGTAGGATGAGGAGAAAAATGAAGAGGAGGAGGAAGAGTTAAAAGATGAGGAGGAGGTGGAGGAGGAGGAGGAACTTGAAAAGGAGGAGGAAGAGGGAGAAGAAGAGGAGGATTTTATGCACCTACAAATCTACAAAGGAGGAGAAAGTGAAGAAGGAGGAGGTAGAATAGGAGGAGGAGGTGGAGGAAGAGGAGGAAGAAGAGGAAGAGGAGGAGGAGGAAGAGGAAGAGCAAGAGGAGGAGGAGGTGGTGCAGGTGGAGGAGGAGGAGGAGAAAGATGAAAAGGAGGTGGTGGAAGAGGAGAAGGGTGATGAGGATGAAGAGGAAGTTAAGGAGAAGGAGGAAGAGGAAGGAGGAGGAAGAACAGGAAGAAGTGGAGGAGGAAGAGGAAGAAGAGGTGGATGAGTCGGAAGATGAAGAGGAAGAGGAGGAGGTAGAAGATGGAGAGCAGGAGGAAGAATAGGAGTAGGAGGAAGATGAAGAGGAGGCAGAGGAAGTGGAGGAGGAAGAGGAGGAAGAGGAATAGGATCCTATGCACCTACAAATCTCCAAAGGAGGAGGAGGTGGAGGAGGAGGTGGTGGAGGAGGAGGAAGACGAACAGGAGGATTTGGTGGAATGGGAGGAGGAGGAGGTGCAGGAGGAGGTGGAGGAGGAGGAATAGCAGGAAGAGGAGGAGGAGGAGGATCCTATGAACCTAAAAGTCTACGAAGGAGGAGGAGGTGGAGGAGGAGGAAGACATGAAGGACAAGGTGGTGGAAGAGGAGGAGGAGGAAGACTAAGAGGAGGAGGAGGAAGAAAAGGAAGAATAGGATGAGGAAGTGGAGGAAGAAGAGGAGGAGGTGAAGGAAGACAATAAAGAGAAGGAAGAATAACAGGAGGAGGAAGTAGCGGAGTACGTAGAGGAGGAGGTGGAGGATGTGGAGGAATTGGAGGAGGAGGAGGAAGAGGAGGAGGAAAATCAGAGGGAAGAAGAGGAGGATGAAGATGAAGAGGAGGAGGAGAAACAGGAGGAGGAGGTATAGGAGGAGGTGGAGGAGGAGAAATATGAAGAGGAGGAGGAGGAAGATGAAGAGGAGGTGGAGGAGGAGGAATAAGAAGAGGAGGAGGATGAAGAGGAGGAGGAGGAAAAGTAGGATGAGGTATAGGAGGAGGTTGATGAGGAAGAGGAGGACGAGGTGTAAGGGGAGGAGGAGGAGGTGAAGGAGCATGTGGAGGAGGAGGAGGAAGATGAAGAGGAGGAGGAGGTGGAGGAGGAGGAGTTGAAAGAGGAGGAGGAGGTGAAGAAGGAGGAGGAGGAGGAAGAAGAGGAAGAGGATAAAGAGGAAGACGAAAAGGAGGAGGAGATGAAGAGGAGAAGGAATAGGAGGAAGAGGAAGAGGAGGAGGTGGAAGCAGTGGAGGAGGAGGAGGTGGAGTAGGAGGTAGAGGAGGAGGAAGAAGATGAAGAGGAGTAGGAGGAGTAAGAGGAAGAGGAGGAAGAGGTAGACGAAGAGGAGGAGAAGGAAAAGAGAAGGAGGTAGAGGAAGAGGAGGTGGAGGAGGAATAAAAGGAGGAGGGGTAAGAGGAGGAAGACGAAGAGGAGTAAGAGGAAGATGAAGGGGGAGGAAGACGAGGAGGAGGAAGACGAAGAGAAGGAGGAGGAGGTGGAGGAGGAGGAGGCAGGAGACGAAGAGGAGGAGGTGGTTGAATACTAGGAGGAAGATGAAGAGGAGCAGGAGGAACCTATGAACCTACAAATCTATGAACGAAGAGGAAGAGAAGAAGGAGGAGGAGGTGGAAGTGGAGGAGGAGGAGGTGGAAGTGGAGGAGGAGGAGGTGGAGTAGGAAGACGAAGAAGAGTAGGAGGAGGTGGAAAAGAGGAGGTGGAGGAGGAGGAGGAAGACAAAGAGGATGAGGAGGAACCTATGAAACTACAAATCTATGAAGGAGGAGGAAGAGAAGGAAGAGGAGGTGGAGGAGGAGGAGGAGGAGGAGAAGATGGAAGCCGAGGAAAGATAGCCTAGCGTTTAAGAACACCAACTGCTCTTGCAGAGGACCCAGTTTGATCCCCAGCACCCACATGGCGGCTGAGAACAGTCTGTAACTCCAGTTCTAGGGGAATCCAACGCCCTCTTCTGACCTCCACGGCATTGCACGATATGGGTGCACAAACCTACATGCAGACAGTACACTCATACAAATATAAAAATAAATAAAATTAATAATAATAATAACAATGAAGCTATCTGTTGAATGAAGGTTGGATTCCATTTCTACTTATTTATCATCACAGTGTATTGATTGCCTACACCTGTGTAAGGCAGGCAGGCAGGCAGGCAAAGTAGGGAGACAGACAAGGCAGGCAGGCAGTGCAGGCAGGGCAGGCAGGCAGGCAGGCAGGCACAAGAGTCAAGCAAGGAGTCAATCAAGCAATGCCTGTTGAGAAGAGAGGAGGGCGTTGGGCTTCCCCTGGAACTGGAGCACCAAAGGGTCCTGCTTAGATGTAAGAACTGTATATGCCAAACATAAAAATGGTAGTGAAACAATCCCCATGTCAAAGTGGGGGGGGAGAGAGAGAGAGAGAGAGAGAGAGAGAGAGAGAGAGAAATGAACTTAAATTTCTGCACAGCCAAGAATGAAATATGTCAAAAGATCACCTAGACAAGATATGAGAAATTTTAGAGGCTAATAACTACAACAAAGAGAGAGGCAGGCTAAGGAATCGAATGCATGGTTTTCAGAAATTGTTTAGAAATGGTGGAGGGAAGCCTGGCGTGGGGGCCCACGCCTTTAATCCTAGCAGAGGCAGGCGGATCTTTGTGAGTTCACGGCCAGCCTGGTCTACAGAGTGAGTTCCAAGACAGCTGGGGCTATAGGGAGATCTTGTCTCAAAAAGGCCCAAACAAACAAACAAACAAAATGGTGGAGGGTGCACTGGTTTGTTTTTGTTTTGAGGCAGGCTATCCGGAGTCAGGCTATCCTCTGAGGCTATCGAGAATCAGGATCCTCTGTGCCTAGCGGGAATCAGGCTGCCTTGCTTCTCCCCTGCCTGTCCCCCAAAGAGACAGACAACATTTTCCTCCTCTGTCTGCCTAGATTGGGCTTTACTGCCCCACAGAGATCCAACTGCCACTGGCCCTGCCTCTCAAGTGAGTGCTGGAATTTTTATTTTTATTAGTATTTTTTTTGTGGGGGAGTCTCTTTGACATGGGTGTCTCCCTGTAGCCTCAGCTGGCCTGGAACTGTGGTCAGTCCTGTGAAATCCATAAGGCTGGAGCTATTGCCGTGTGTGGTGGCACATCCTTTTGATCCTAGCACTTGGAAAGCAGAGGTAGGCGGATCTCTGTGAGTTCAAGGCCAGCCTGGTCTACAGAGCAAGTTCCAGGACAGTCAGAGTTTCAGGGAGTCCCTGCCGCAAAAAAAAAAAAAAAAAAGAGAGAGAGAGAGAGAGAGAGAGAGAGAGAGAGAGAGAGAAAAGAAAGAAAGAAAGAAAGAATGAAAGGAGGCTATTATGAGGAAGAGTTCACCTGAGAAAAGATTTAGGGGCCTTACAGTCCCTGAGTAGCCCAGGGGGTCAGTCCTGGGAAATTACGCTGTTATGTGAAAACATTTTTGTCCTGAAATGGTTCTAAGTTCAAACACTTTCACTCTGAAAAATCAGAAATCCTTAGTAATTGCACACAATTACCAACAGGTGGCACGCATGCACCTTAACATTGGAAAAATGGGTGGGTCTTGTCCTTTCCGCGTGAGTTTGCTAAGATCTATGAGGCCAAACGTGGGGATTTTTGTTTGTTTGTTTGTTTGTTTGTTTTGTTTTGGAGGTGTGGTATCTTTTTGAGACAGGGTCTCCTTGTAACTTCAGCTGGCCTGGAACTCACTATGGTGACCAGGTGACTTTGATATTTGTTTCATTCTTCTTATTATTGGTATTTTTGAGAAAGGGTCTCTCTTTAGTCCTAGCTGGCCTGGAACTCGCTCTGCAGATCAAGGCCTGGTGGCTCAAACTGCGTTTGTTTGTTTGTTTGGGCTTGTTATGGTGTAATAGGTCATTTCACCAGAGAAGACCACTGTTGCAGACACAAAAGGAAACAGATGGAAAAAGGCTTTAGTTAGTCAGTTGCAGACGACTGTACAACAATATTAAGTCCAGGATGGGTAGGTAAATCCGAGTTACAGTCGGGAGATGTTTCGGTAGGAAAAACCCAATCCAGGTGTGAAAAGTAAAGTGCAGAAGCCATTGGTGGAGCAAATGAGTAAGTTTCTAAGCGACAGGAGCCCCCCCCCCCCACACACATGCTGACCTCCTGTTATTCTCACACTCTCACCCCGGTTCAGTTGAATTAATTTTTTTTTTACTCACATACTTTAAAGTATGGGCAGCCACGACCCAGGCTATGGCTTTTTTGTTGTTGTCTTTTATTTGTTTTTTGTTTTGTTTTGTTTTGTTTTGTTTTGTTTTCCGTAGCCCCAGTTGGCCTGAAACTCTCTAGTTAACCAGGGTGGAAGGTAAATTGTAAATTAATGTAATTAGAATGAATTTTATATAAATAAATAAATAAATAAATAAATAAGTAAATAAGCTGTTTCATGTGTATTTCTGCCCTATCTTCAGATTTCTAAGTCGTGTACAGGAAGATTGTTATCTATGCAATGCTGCAGTAATTCTGGTTATTTCACACTTTGTTCATATGCAGCCTACTATAGCTTGATAAATCATTGCACTATTTCAATATTTTAGTAATAGAAATTTAAGTCGTGGCTGGAGAGATGGCTGACTCAGTGGATAAGAGCACTGACTGCTCTTGCAGAAGACCTGTTTCGATTACCCAGCACCCACATGGAGGCTAAGAACCGTCTTTAACTCCAGTTCCAGGGGAATCCGTCACGCTCTTCTGACTTCCACCGCATTCCATGACATGGGTGCACCAACCTACATGCAGCAGTACACATATACACATAAAAAATTAATAATAATAATAATAATAATAATAATAACAAAGAAAAAAGAAAACAAAGAAAGAAAATCCCTGACAAACACTGTCGTTTTCATTTGGGGAATAGACTGTTTTATGATGTATCTTCTCTCTAAGGTTCAGAATCTGCAATTCAATTCACCACAAATCTGTTGGGATTCCAAAGGTATTTGAAGGACTGTGGCAATAGCCCGTGTTATTTTGGGAGCCTCTTGGACCCTGACCAACAAACTGTATGGAGGTTTCTCCTGTCTGTCTGACACTGTATTTCTCCTATAGCCTTCAGCTAGACACATGCGCTCATGTGTAGATACTCTATGTGTAGGTTTTTATGATTACTTCTGATGATATGCTTATTAAAATATTTCATTTTTTAAAAGGATTTGAAGTCTTTTGGGGGGGTGGTTGTCTCTTTTTTTAATTTTATTTATTTTTGTATGTATATGAATGTACTGCCTACATGTAGGTTTGTGCACCCATGTCGTGCAATGCTGAGGAAGTCAGAAGAGGATCTCGGATTCCCCTGGAACTGGAGTTCTCCTGGAATTGGAGTTAACAGATGGGTCTCAGCTAACATGTGGGTGCTGGGGATTGAACCTGGGTCCTCTGCAAGAGCAGTCGGTGCTCTTAACCACTAGGCTATCTCTCCAGCCCCATTAAAGTATTTCTTAAAAGCCGGGCGTGGTGGCGCATGCCTTTAATCCTGGCACTTGGGAGGCAGAGGCAGGCTGATCTTTGTGAGTTCAAGGCCAGCCTGGTCTACAGAGTGACTTCCAGGACAGCTCGGGCTCCAGGGACATCCTGTCTCGAAACAACCAAAAAAAAATAAAAATAAAAACAATGTTTAGACATAAAAAAAATAATATAATTAGAATGAATTTTAAATAAATAAAAATAAAAAGCTGTTTCGTGTGTATTTATGCCCTATTTTCAGATTTCTAAGTCATATGAATGGAGATTGTATCTATAAACATGTAAGAAGGACATAATAGCAGTAGCTTAGCCTACACTATTTTGGTAGGTCAGCTTCATATTGTGTTGTTCCTGGGGTCCTCCTCCTGTATGTTCTGCGCTTAGAATCACTGATCAGAATCCGAAGTACCATCCGTGCTTTAATGATGGCCTTTTTATTTTTTAGACTTTGTATTTATTTTTTTACTTATTTACTTAATCATTTATTCATTTATTTTCCCCACATTTTTATGTGTACGAATGTATTACCTTGTTTTATCTTGGTAGGCCTTTTTTAAATAAATTTTTAAAAATTATTTATTTATTTATTTATTTTTATGTGTATGAACATACTGTCTGCATGTAGGTTCCCGTGTCGTGGAACACCGTGGATATCAGAGGTGGGCGTCAGATTGCCCTAGAACTGGAGATAAAGATGGTTCTCAGCCGCCATGTGGGTGCTCTTATCTGCTAGACCATCTCTCCAACCGCTTCGCTAGGCCTTTGAAAAGACATATGTGTACACCTTTGGTTTCCGTAAGGTGCTGGGATTGAAGGAAGGTGTAGGCAACTACACCCTTGGCTATGGCTTTTTTTTTTTTTTTTGGTCATTTTGAAAAGTGCTTCTCTGTAGCCCCACTCAGCTGGCCTGGAAATCTCTAAATGGCAAATTAGTATAGTTTGAATCAATTTGAAATGATTTTATTCATTTATTTATTTTTTATTTGTTTATTTATTTATTTGCCCTGGCCTGCGGGTTCTCCAACAGGGGCCCAAGGAGAAAGTAACCTGAATGAGAGAGAAACCAGACAGAAAGAAGGAGACCAAGACAAGAATCTGATCAAGGTCTCACATTTTATTGTTGTAAGGCAGTAATATATATTGGAGCAGGCAGGAGAAAACAGCCCCAGTTGGAATAGTTTAAGTCCTTTAGGTTGCTAGGATACCGAACTGCCGATTATTCTCTGGGGAAGGTTATGGGTGGGTAAATTCCCAAGAAGAGGGGTGTTCTTGTCAAACGGGGCATGCTGTCCTAATAGGTTAACTAAGCTTGATCAGCTGCTTTGTGCTAAATGGGTGAGCCTTGGGGAAACATAAACCTAAGGTGGCTCTAGATAGCTGTGGTAAGACTGTTGCCTTGTGGCCACAGCTCCCAATATTTATTTATTTATTTATTTATTTATTTATTTATTTATTTATTTAGTCTTTTTACCACAGTGTCTCCCTGTAGCCCCAGCTGGCCCAGAACTCATTGTGGAGACCAGGCTGGCCTTGAACTCACAAAAATCTTCCTGCCACTCTCTGTCTTCAGAGTGCTAAGATTTAAGGTGTGTCCCACATCGCTCACCCAGCCTTTCAATATTAAAGATGAGCTGCCAATTATAATCATCAACTCTAATTTCAACCCTTTGTTAAGGTGGGAGTTTTCATTGCAATAATGCAGAGGGAGGATGGGCTTTTTCTTTCCTTTCAAATCTCTTGTCTGAATTAAACATACAAGAACATAAGACTCTGGAGGGGTGAGGCTGGGGAGGAGGGAAAGACGAATGGCTTCCCTGTAGGAGCCTCAGCTGGCCTGCTGGAAATCCCTATCAGGGCAGGCTGACCTTGATCTCAAAGTGAAAGGCCCTTCTTTGCCCCACCCCCCACCCCACCCCCACCCCCGTGGCAAGCTTCCAGGCCCAGACTCTAACCAGTGGGTCAACACACCCATCTTCAGTTCTAAATTAGAAGCAAGACTACCAGCCTTTTGCATCTAGTTCTATCAGAATCCATCTGATTTGATATTTACCCTCTCTACTTTGAAAAGTAGTGTCGCCGGGGTGGTGGCACACGTCTTTAGCCTGGTCTACACCGTGAGTTCCAGGCCAGCTGGGACCCTGTCTCAAAACGCCAAAAATATATAGTTGCATGTTTTCTATCTGCCCAAGTGTGTGTGTGTGTGTGTGTGTGTGTGTGTGTGTGTGTGTGTGTGTGTGTGTGTGTGTGTGTGTCTGTGACTGTGTAATGGCATGAGATCTAATTGAGGGTTTCTCCCACAGTTTTAGATTTCTGATACCTATCCAGAAAGAAGATTGTGTTTATGAAAATGCAAGAAGCACATTATTAGCATTAGCTTAGCCTAAATATAAGTCAGCTCTGTTTGATATAAAGAAGTGTGATGGCAGGCAATGGGGTGGGTTTTTTTTGTTTGTTTGTTTACAGGTCCTTCACCTGCATTGCTCTTTGTTTTCAGGGTTGCTTGGACTATCCGGGGTCTTTTGTGCTTCCATGCAAGTTTTAAGATTTTTCCCCCCAATTCTATGAAGTGTGTCATGGTGGGATTGTGATGGGATTACATTGAATCTCATTATTACTTTGGGTAGGATTATCATTTTTACTATATTGATTTTTCCAATCTATGAGCATGGGAGGTCCTTCAATATTCTGGTGTCTTTCAATCAGCACTCTTTTTTTTTTGTCTTTTTGAGACAGGGTCACCCTGCAGCCCCAGCTGTTCTCAAACTCACTCTGTAGCCCAGGCTGGCCTTTAACTCAAAATATCTGCCTGTCTCTGCCTAGGTTTAAAGGCGTGTGACGCCATGCCTGGCTTATTCTTGTGTATTTCAAAACTTCCAAGATTTAATTGAAAATTTCATTGTAGATTTATTTATTTATTTATTTATTTATTTATTTATTCATTCATTCATTCATTCATTTACTTTTGAGGCAGGGTCTCCCTGTATTCCCAGCTGGCCTACAAATCCTTATGGAGAAGGACTGGCTGACTTTCATTTCACAGTGACCAACCAGCTGGAATTAAAGGCAGGGGGCATCATGCCTTGCTATGGCTATTTCTTTATTTTTATTATATATTTGTTTATTGATTGATTGATTTAATGTGTGTGTGTGTGTGTGTGTGTGTGTTTGAAAAGTAGTTTTCCTGGAGCCCCAGCTGGCCTGGAACTCTGTATGTTCAGTGGGCTGGCCTGGAACTCAAGAGAGTTCCTCTGGCATGCTGGGATTAAAGGCCTGGGCTACTCCATTTGCAAGACAAGCAAGACAGCTGCTTCTGATAAAGTGACTTGGAGGCCCCCTTAAGTGTCAAAGCTGTCCATACCACATACCAGGCCAGCACTCTGTGTAGGCCCAATTTCCGTACATTTTTAGGCCTAAGACAACCACCTGAATCTTTTTAGCTGTTCAGTTATTAAGAAAACAAAACAAAACAAAAGAAAACAGAAAACAGGGGGAAAAAAGGAAGCTCGGCTCAGTCACGGGTGCCGCCCCCCTGCCCCTTCTTTGGTTTTCAATTGCACAGTGGCTGGCATGTCAGGATGATGGAGGAGAATGGTTTGAGCATCTCAGCCTTCCCCTCCAGGGGTGGACTCTCATACATGCAGGTGATACACTTGTATATCTGCATAAAAGAAATGTAATCAATTACTGAAATAGATTTCTTTTTATTTTATTTTATTATTATTTTGTTTGTTTTTTTTATGTGTACAAATGTATTACCTTGTTTTATCTTGGTAGGCCTTTGAAAAGATATATATCTTTCTTCCTTCCATATGATTCTCAGCACCCACATGGCAGCTAAGAACCGTCTTTGACTCCAGTTCCAGGGAATCCGACACTCATACACATAAAAAGTAATAAGCTAATAAGCCGGGTGTAGTGGCGCATGCCTTTAATCCTAGCACTTGGGAGTCAGAGGCAGGCAGATCTTTGTGAGTTCAAGGCCAGCCTGGTCTACAGAGTGAGTTCTAGGCCAGCTGTGACCCTGTCTCAAAACCAAAAGTAGTTTCCAGTTTTCTATCTGCCAAAAGAGTACAGCTTCCTCCCCCTTTGGTGTCCATAAGGCTGTTGTGATCAGGATTTCCCACATGGACATATGGGTGGATTTTGTTTTGTTTGATTTTTCTGGATGATTTGGTATCAGTTCTATTCTATGCTTTTTCTTTTTCTTATTTTAATTTTTTTTGGCAGAGGTGCACTCTCATACATAAGGGCAATCCATTCGTACATACACATAAATATAATAGATTACTGAAATACTCCCTATGGAGACAAACCAAGCTGATCTTGAACTCAGAGTTGGGCCTGTCTCTGCCTCTGGGTGCTGGGATTGAAGGAAGGTGTGGGCAACCATGCCCCCAGCTATAGCTTTTTTTTTTTTTTTTGGTACGTTTGAAAAGTGGTTTTCAGTAGCCCCACCCAGCTGGCCTGGAATTCTCTAAATTCTAAATTAATATAGTTTGAATCAATTTTAAATGACGTTTAAAATTTATTTATTTATTTATTTATTTACTTTTTTAGTTTTATTTAGACTTTTGGCTACAGTGTCTCCCTGTAGCCCCAGCTGGCGTGGAACTCATAGTGGAGACCAGGCTGGCCTTGAACTCACGAAGATCTGCTTGCCTCTCTCTGTCTTCAGAGTGCTAGGATTAAAGGACTGCACCACCATGTGCCCCGTCGGCCTTTCAGTTCTAAAGATGAGCTGCCAGTTTTAACCACCAACTTTAATTTTAGCCCTTTGCTAAGGTGGGAATTTTCATTGTAATAATGCAGAGGGAGGATTTTTTTTTTTCAAATCTCTTGTTTGAATTAAACATACAATAACATCTCTGGAGGGTTGAGGGTGGGAGGAGGGAAAGAAACAGGAAATGAGACAGTGGACATGTCTGAGACAACAGTGAACAAGAGAGTAGTCATGTCTGAGACAACAAAGCCTGAGACAGTTGACCTGTCTGAGACAGTGGAAATGTCCTGTCTGAGAAGACACAGATTTAGATAGTGGACACATCTGAGACAACAGGGACTGAGACAGTGGACACTTATGACAAAACCAGGAATTAGGTAGTGGACTGATCTGAGACAAAAGGGAATTAGAGAGTGGATCCATCTAAGACAACCAGGACAGAGACAGTAGACATATCTGAGAAAACAGGGACTGATACAGTGGACATTACTGAGACAACAGGGACTGAGAAATTGGATATGTCTGAGACAACAGGCACTGAGACAGTGGACATGTCTGAGACAACAGGGTCTGAGACAGTGGACATATCTGAAACAAGAGGGTCAGAGACAGTGGACATATCTGAGACAACACAGATGTCTGAGACAACAGGTTCTGAGACCATGGAAATGTCTGAGAAACCAGGGTCTGAGACCGTGGACATGTGTGAAAAAAGAGGGACAGAGAAATTAGACATGTCTGATACAGCAGGGACTGAGACAGTGGACATGTCTGAGACAAGAGTGACTGAGACAGTGAACATGTCTGAGAAAACAGGGTCTGAGACAGTGGACACATCTGAGACAACAGTGTTCCAGACAGTGGACATATCTGAGACAATAGATACTGGGACAGTTGACATGTCTGAGATGGTGGACATGTCTCAGATGTGTGCACTAAGTCAGTGCACACATCTGAGACAACAGGGACTGAAACAGTGGACATATCAGAGACAACTGGGACTGAGAGAGTGGAAATATCTGAGACAACAGGGAGTGAGACAGTGGACATGTTTGAGACTACAGGGTTTGAGACAGTGGACATGTCGGATAAAACAGGCACTGAGACTGGGGACATGTCTGAGACAACAGGGAATGAGACAGTGAACATGTCTGAGACAAAAGGGACTGATACCTTGGACATGTCTGAGAAAACAGTCATTTGAAATGTCTGAGATGGCAGAGACTCAGACACTGAACATATCTGAGACAACTGCGACTGAGATTTTGCACATGTCTGAGACAACAGGGACTGAGACATTGGAAATGCTTAAGACAACAGGGACTGAGACAGTGGACAAGTCTGAGACAACAGGAACTGAGACCATGGACATGTCTGAGACAACAGGGACTGACACAGTGGACATGTCTGAGACAACGGGAAATGAGACCTTGTACATGTCTGAGATAACAGGGAATGAGACAGTGGACATGTCTGAGACAACAGGAACTAATATAGTGAATATGTCTGAGACAACACTGACTGAGACAGTGGACATGTCTGAGACAACAGGGACTGAGACAGGGGACATGGCTGAGACAACAGGTACTGAGATAGTGAACAAGTGTGAAACCATAGGGAATGAGAGAGTGGACATATCTGAGACAAAAGGGACTGAGGCGTTGGACACATCTGAGTCAACAGGGTTTGAGACCATGGAAATGTCTGAGACAACAGGGACTGAGACAGTGAAAATGGGTGAGACAACAGGCACTGAGACAGTGGACAAAAGTGAAATAACAGTGAATGAGACAGTGGACATGTCTGAGACAAAAGGGACTGAGACAGTGGACACGTCTGAGTGAACAGGATTTGAGACAGTGGACCTGTGTGAGACATTAGATGCTGACACAGTTGACATGTCTTAGCCAGTGGACAAGTCCTGTCTGAGATGACAGCAAATGAGACAGTAGACACATCCGAGACAACAGGGACTGAGACAGTGGACACATCTGAGACGACAAGGACTGAGGCAGTGGACATATCTGAGACAACAGGGACTGAGACAGTGGGCATGTCTGATACTACAGGGACTGACACAGTGCATATGTCTGAAACAACAGGGACTGAGACAGTGGACATATCTGAGACAACAGGGACTGAGACAATGGACATGTCTGAGACAACAGACACTGAGACATTGGAAATGCCTGAGACAACAGTGTCTAACATGGTGGAATGTCTGTGACAACAGGGACTGGCACCGTGGACATGTTTGTGACCATGGGAACTCAGGCCGTGGACCTGTCTGAGACAATAGGGACTGAGACAGCGCACATATCTGACACAACAGGGATTGAGATAGTGGACATGTCTGAGACAACACTGACTGAGATAGTGGACATTTCTGAGACAACAGTTACTTAGACATTGGAAATGTCTGAGACAACAGGGAATGAGACAGTGAACATGTCTGAGACATCAGGGACTGAGACCGTGGACATGTCTGAGACAACAGGGACTAAGACAGTAGACATGTGTGAAACAACAGAAACTGAAACAGGGAACATGTCTGCGACAACAGGGATTGAGACAGTGGACATGTTTGAGACAACACGGTTTGAGACAGTGGACATGTGAGAAACAACAGAGACTGAGACAGTTGACATGTCTGAGATAGTGAATTTATCCTGTGTTAGAAGACAGGGACTTAGACAGTGGACACATCTGAGACAACAGGGACTGAGGTAGTGGACATATCTGAGACAACAGGGACTGAGTCAGTGGTCATGTCTGAGACAACAGGGACTGAGACAGTGGACATGTCTGAGACAATAGGGACTTAGAGAGGGGACATGTGTGAAACAACTGGGACTGAGACAGTGGACTTGTCTGAGACAACAGGGAGTGGGACAGTGGACACGTCAGAGAGAACAGGGACTGAGACAGTGGACATGTCTGAGACAACACACATATCTGAGACAACAGGGTCTGAGACCATGGTCATGTCTGAGACTACAGGGCCTGAGACAGTGGACATCTATGAAACAACTGAGAGTGAGACAGTGGACATGTCTGAAACAACAGGGACTGAGACAGTGGACACGTCAGAGACAGAAGGGTTGGAGACAGTGGACATGTCTGAGACAACAGAGACTGAGATATTTGAAACGTCTGAGTCAGGGGACATGTTGACTTTCACAAACACACACACACATACACACACTCACACACACACACTGATGAACTGGGTATATCAGGGGGATCACAAACTTTCTACTTTGGACTGACAAGTATCACTTGTGTGTCCCCGTGGGAAAATGGCCATATATGATTCATAGAGGGCCCACCCTGCGTCTCCAGAAGTTTCCAAACACTGTATTCCTGGGTCTTCTGGGGCCAGAGCCTCTAGAAGGCCTCAAACAGAAAAGCAACATCATGCTCAGTCCAGTCTCTCAAGAAATGTGAGGATTTTTCGGTTGCCACTGGCCTGTAGTTGCTGGTAACCACGATTCTTAGTTCTTCTTGGACTGATATCATAAAGGTGAGGTCACTTCCTGGGGTCCTCTGACCCTAGCCTCTTTCTCACAGTGGACCTTTTCTAAGGCTTCCTGTGCTACTTACTCCCTTCCTTCCCCAATTTCATGTGAACCAGGCACTGTTCCATTCCACTACCCTCATCATACCATGCAGATCTGGGAAGCTGGCTTCACCTAGTGTTTCATCAATGAGGAAGCAGAAGAGTTTCCAATCCACCCTGCCCATACCACCTCAACAAATCTTCTTCCTCCCAGGGTCATCCCATTCTCCCTACCTCATCCCTGATTGTCATTTTCTAGTCTCCATTTTCTAGTATGACATTGGGTATATAAGACCATAGATTATTTTTATTACCTGCATAGCCCCAGGGACCTTGTTACCCACACCATTCTATGCACATGTTCCCCTGAGCACAACAGGCCACCTGCTCATAAGAGCCCAGTAATGGTTGGGTCCAGAATAACTTTGGCCTTGTTTGAGTTGAGGATTCGGGCTATTCTTGCATTCCAGTTAGTTAGCTGTTGGTAGTGAAGTGTCACATGGTGCAAAATATATGAAAGTGTTAATCACTCCTAGGAGTTTTCTGGTGGAATTTTTTTTAGTCTCTTAGGTATACTGTTGTATCATTGTAAAAGGAGTAATTTAACCTCTTCTCCAATTAGTACTCCTGTACTTTCCTTCCTTTGACTAATTGGTCTAGCAATAGTTTCAAGTATTATATTTAAAATGAGTGGAGGATTTGTGTGGTTCCTGATTTTTTCCATTTAGAATAACAGTAGCATTGAATTTATTTTATACAGCTTTAATTATGTAGCTAATTCTATGCAGCAATAAAGAAAGACAACATCACGAGCTTTGCAGGAAAATGGCTGGAGCTAGAGGACATCATGCTGAGTGAAGTAACACAGTCCCAGAAAAACAAACGACGAATGGTATCCCTCATCTGTGGATGCTAGTGCCAATTACCCAGTTGTAAGTATTTCTTGTGAAGGGCCCCCTGAGCTTTTGTACAAAGCAGTTGGACGTAATGCATTTTGGAAACAACAACAACAACAACAACAACAGAAAAGACTGCATCAAAGAACTGACTGAAACAGTGAACTTCTGCTCAAAACAGTCAAATTCCCCATGGAAAATATTGAGAAAGACTAAGAGATGAAAACCATGTTTGGCAGAATGCATGAGCTCTGGCGGGATGGGGGAATGGGCGGGAACACGGGTCTAGATTTGTTAAAAATAAAAAAAAATTGTAAAAAAAATAAATGAGTGGAGGATTTGTGTGGTTCCTGATTTTTTCCATTTAGAATAACAGTAGCATTGGATTTATTTTATACAGCTTTAACTATGTTGAGATGTTCCCTCCAGTCCAATTTGTGCTAGGATTTTCATCATAAATCATGTTTAATTTTGTCAATACTGCATCTACTGAGATAACCATTTTTTTTTTGTTTTTGTTTTTGAGTGCATTTATATGATTTATGACATTTATTGCCTTACATGTTTTGAACTATTCCTGCCTCTCTGGCATAATGAGGAGTTGATCATTGTAGATGGTATTTTGATGTGTGCCTCTGTGACATTTTCATATTTTTCGAGAATTTTTTCATTATTTTTTTCATTATGGTATTAGTCTATAGTTCTGTGGGAGAAGTTGCATCTTTACTTGGTTTTTGGTATTAGATTGGAGCTTGCTTTATAGAAGGAAGTTAGGGTTTCTTTGTTTCTTTCTGAATAATTTAATATGTATTGGTTTTAGATATTCTTTAAACGTCTGGTAGAATTCTGTTTTAAATCCATCTGGGCCTGAGCTTTTTTAGTTGGCAAATTTTCTATTACTGTCTAAATTGCCTTAGGTGTTATGGGTCTGTTTGTATTGTTGATCTCATCTTGCTTTAGCTTTGAAGATTCTGAAGATTTTAGATAGCCATTTCTTTTAGGTTTTCAAGTTTCATAGAGTATAGGTTTTTAAAGTATGTAATGTTCTTTATCTTTACATTGTCTGTTGTGATGTTGCCCCTTTCAAGTCTGATTTTATTGATTTGTATTTGATCTTTTTTTTCTTTAGGTTAAGTGGGCTAAGGGTCTATCCTGTTTATGTTTTCAAAGAACTTGCTCTTTAATTCATTGATACATTTAATTGTTTTGTTTCTATTTCACTAAATTCTGCTCTGATTTTCGTTGTCGTTTCTCATCTGCTGGGTGTGGGATTCATTTGTTCTTGCCTTTGCAGAGACTTGAGTTGCAGTGTTAAGTCATTTATTTGAGCTCTTCCTGATTTTGTAATGAGCATGTGTATAAATCATTCTCTTAGGAATGCTTTTACACTTTTCCTCAGGTTTAGTGGTTTTGCATTGTCCTTTTTCAGTTAATGTCCTTTTACATTTACTACTTTTTAAAAATTTCTTCTGTTACCCATACATCTTTCAGTATTTTGATGTTTAATCTCCTCGGTTCCTGTTATTACTCATGCTCCTTTCCATGTTGATTTCTTTCTTTCTCTCTTCCTTTCTCTTATTCTTTCTCTCTCTCTTTCTTTCCTTTCTCTTTCTTTCTTTCTTTCGTTCTTTCTTTTCTTTCGACTTTTTGAGGCAGGGTGTTCATTTAGTACTAGCTGGCCTGGAGCTCACTATGAAGACCAGGCTGGCCTTGATCTCTCAGATATCTGCCTGCCTCTGCCTCCTAATTGCTGGGATTAAAGGCCCCCAGTTCCATGTTAATTTTAAGCTTTATTTTGTTGTGGTTTGATAGAATTATTTCATTTTTTTCATCTTTGTTGTGGTTTATATTGGGCTTCAGCATATGGTCAGATTTGTAGAACATTCCATGTGGTACTGAATCTTTAGTAGATTCTTTGATGCTTAGGTGATATATTTGCTACCCGATAGACCCATTTGATGTATCATTTAATTGCGATGTCTTTCTGTTTATTCTTTGTCTAGTTGACCTCTCTAATTGGAAACTTTGGTACTAAAGTCCTCTCCTGTTACAGATATGGGATTATTCTCAGTCTGAAAGTCCTACCTTACTGTTTTTATGAAATGGGGTACACCAGAGTTGTATTGGAATATCCTCTTGGTTCATTTTATCAGAATGAAGTGACCCCATTTATCTCTTCTAATTAGTTTTAGTTCGAAATCTACTTTATCAGATATTAGCATTATAGCCCCTGCTTGTTGATTGGTGGCATTTGCTTGGAATATTTTTTTCCATCATTCACCTTAAGGTAGTAACTGTCTTTGAAGGTGAGAATGTTCTGGCAGACAACAAAATGGTATTTATTCTTTCTCTCTCTCTCTCTCTCTCTCTCTCTCTCTCTCTCTCTCTCTCTCTCTCTCTCTCTCTCTGGTCTTTTTGAGACAGGGTCTCCCCGTACCACCAGCTGCTCTGGAACTGGCGATGTAGTTCAGCCTGGCCTTGAACTCTTAGAGATTTGGTACCATATTCTTTTATCTATCTATCCATAGGTATCATCTGACCAGAAAGCAAAATATAGAGGTAGGAAAATTATTCAAAAGACAGGCGCAAATGTCCACATTACCATACCTTTTGGATGTATAGACAATTCAATTTTCCTACTGGTATCAAATCTTACTTTTAAAAATTTTCCGAGTATACCTGTCCCTGGTATCTCTCCTTAATGAATGTACTTTATTATCTTTGTTCCATTGGGTGTATTGGGTACATCTTCAACTAGTTTCTCCTCTGTAAACCATTCAGATGTTAGCATTAGGTATTGAAAATAAGCCAGGCCATTTCTACCGTGGGCCAGGCCAAGCAGGAAGCACAAGTGTGAGAAGTCCAACACACAGCCACACGGTGGTATGAATCCAAACACAGAATGGTGCTTTATTCAAATGTTACAATTGATTATACAGGCAGTGTGACCTCCCCTCCCAGGGTCCAATCCCAGAGCTTTGGATCATCACATCCCAATACATGGGCATTACCATGGAGGTCCTATGACTCTCACTTGTGCTTCTGGGAGGTTATGGCTGGAATGCTAGCCCATAGAATTATGTTGGCTGTGGGTTTGCTGTATATAGCTTTAATTAGGTGGAGATATGTTCCCTTCAGTCCAGTTCCTATGTGTACTTTTATCCATAAAGGCATGTTTAATTTTTCAAGACCTATATTTACCTATTGGTATAACCATGTGATTTTTGTCTTTGAGTCCATTTGTATGATTTATGTCATTTATTGACTCATGTATTGAATTATTCCTGCCTCTCTGGAATAATCCCAAGTTGATCATGGTGGATGATCCTCCTAATGTGTTCCTGTATGTGGTTTGCAATTATTTTGTTGAGAATATTTGTGTCTATGTGCATTAAGGTTATGAGTGTATTGTTTCCTTTTTTTGGATGTGTCTTTACTTGGATTTGGTATTAAAGTGAGGCCTGGTTTATAGAAGGAATTTAGAGGTTCTCCCTCCGTTTCTATTTTTTTGAAAAATTTAGGAAGTATTGATTGTAGCTCTTCTGGAATTCTGGAATAATTCTGGTGTAAATCCTTCTTGGTCTGGTCTTTTTCAGTTGGAAAATTTTCTTACTATCTCAATTTCCTTACATGTTATACATCTTTCTTTCTTTTTTTTTTTTTTTTTTTTTGTCTTTTTGAGACAGGGTCTCCCTGTAGCCCCAGCTGTGGAACTCATTCAACACTTGCCTGAATCCCTACCAGTTTCTAAGCATTCCAAGGGCTGCTCTTTTGTTTAGGTTCCTCCAAAGGGTCTCCTTCCCAAGGAACATTCATAGCCATGACTTTGGGGTCTGTGAGAGGTAGAGTAAAGGCTCATAGTGTAGTGAGGGAAAAATGAGGTAGGGCTTTTGCCTGATGGACGACGAATAAAGAGCCCCCCCCCCAGTGCCCATATAATTGGACACAGCAATAACAGTATGAATGTAAGAGAAACATTTAAACATTTATTATTTATTTATTTTTAAATCATGCATATGTGCATGGTTGTCTGGGTGTGGGTATATGCACACGAATCCAAGTGATGATGAAAGCCAGAAGAGAGTGCTACATCCCCTCGAACTTTAGTTATAGGTGTTTGGGAGTCTTCAAACACGCCTGCCAGAACTGACCTCAGGTTCTCTGCTAGAGGAGTACCTGCTCCTAACCTCTGACCCAAGTCTCCAGGCCCCATTAATTTTTAAAAAAGTAATGATCTCAGATTTTGTATAGATAGCTCAGGGCTTAAGAACACTATATATTCTTGCAGAGGACCTTGATTCAATTGTTAGCACCCACATAAGCGCTAACAATGGTCCATAACTCCAGTTCAGTAGATCTAACTGCTACTTCTGTTCCCCACAGCCACTGAGAGACTGGGATGCACTGAAATTATATATATATATAATTAATATATACATATATATGTATATATATAATTATAAAATATATATACATATATATATGTATATATATATTTAAAATATTACACACACATATATACATATATAATGCAAATATTACACTCGTACCCATAAAATAATAAAATTAATGGTCTCTATTAGGGTGGATAAATGGATCAGTGGTTCAAAGCATTGGGTGCTCTTGAAGAGGACCTGGGGTTGGTTCCCAGCACCAGGTCATGCTGCCTAACAACCATCTGTAGCTCTGGTTTTAGATCATTCAATGGATGAGGTGCACTGACTTACATATGGACAAAACTCTTATAGACAAAATAAACAATATTAAATGATCTCTAGAACATAGAAAAATCAAGGTAAATGAAAGAATGGACCTATGCCAAAGTTTACTTTAAAAATATATGTACATGTGTTTAGAAGACAATGCAATTGATAATTAGGCCAGCTTTTATCTGGGTCTCAATAGTAAGAGTGATTTAATTTTTCCTGCTTATTTTTTCCCCAATTTTTGGCAATAAGCACACATTACATTTAGTATAACCCTTTATTCAAAAAACTGTAAGTATTGTATGACTATGTGATGGTCAATAGGAATAGAAGTGAATTAAAACCGTTGTTTTTAATACAGTCACCTGTTACATACCTGCGTATTTATTGCACACAGAAAGGACTCAGACTCTGAGGGACCTCAGGTAAATGAAAGCCTTCAGTTTGGGTGTTGGACTCTAGGGGGACCTTTCTTTTGCAGCATTAGTGTTTGCTCTATGTTGCTTGTAGTGTGAGGAGAGTTTTGGTTTCTAGTTAGAAAAGAACAAGTGTAACCTTTTCTGTTCCAAGGATGTGGATTATCAACAAGGATCATGGCAATAGTTCAGTGCAGGTTTCCAAGGACACGTGGAAGTTTGAAATACTTTGTATATATATTAATTTACCACACTTGACTATGCTATAAAGATGATAGGGAGTTGAGTACATAATTGTATACAACTGGAATTATAAGGAGTGAAGAAAACATGTAACAAAAATGTAAAAGTCAGACAAGTAATGAAGTCTTCTTTGCCATTTTTTTCTGTTTCATGAGCCTTAGGTGTAGAGGTTCCATCTTCTGCCTTCCTCAATCTCTTTCCTTAAAGATGTAAAATGTCTGTTAAAGAGATAGTTGATGTATATGGTAATCTTTATTCTCAGAAATTTTGTAGCTGTAGTGAACGGGTTTCCATGTATTATTTTCTCCAATTGCTTGTTATCAGTGTATAGGTTACTATGTATTACTCTTTCAGGGAAAAGTGATGCAGGATCTCAGTATTTGCTCCAGGTCACTCTGGAATTTCTCACTGTGTAACCCAGGAATTTTTGGAACTTGCTACATATCCCAAAATGGCCATCCGCACATAATCCAACTGCTTCAGTCTGCCAAGTTCCAGGACAATGTGTATGTCCTGGAACTTGGCAGACTGATGTACATGAATTCATGTACATCACACACAGATGTACATGAATTTTAAGCATGTGTTAAAGCCTTAAAGTCATGGCAAATTGTACAAAGCATTTGTTTCATGTTCAATTATTTCCACTCCTTTATTTTTTTTTTTCTCGTCTTTTTGATACACGGTCTCCCTGTAGCTCCAGCTGTCCCAGAACATACTATGTATACCAGGCTGGACTTGAACTGACAAAAAACCACCTGACTCTGCTTCCAAAGTGCTAGGATTAAAACCATGTGCCACGATGCCGGCTCATCCTTTATTTCTTAAAATGACTGCACATGCTTTTAATCTTCCTTTTAATCCTGAAATATAGACAAAATGGGAAGGGTCACTTATCAGCAAGTAAGAGGCACTTGCTGAAAAGGCTGAAGATCTGAGGTCAGTTCCTAAGACCCACATGAAAAAATAGACCATTCACACATGATATCCCTCTGATCTCCACATACATATTCAGGCATGTTTAGTCCACAATATAAATAAACAAATTACTGTCACTTTTGAAAATTAAACCTGCTTGGCATGTTGGTACACACCTTCAATCCCAGCACTGGGGCGCTGAAGGAGGCAGATCCCTGTGAGTTCAAGGCCAGCCTGGTCTACATAGTGAGTTCCAGGTTTACAGGGAGACCTTCTCTCAAAGAGACCAAAAAAAAAAAAATAAACAAGCTGAAATATTTTATAAAGTTATCCTCATTTTATTTTTTTTCTTTTCTTTTTATTGATGCTTGGTGTATTTCAAACATCATTTTCCAATTCAGTTCAGGCATATATCCCCTTCCCTTCCCCTCACCCCATCCCAGATCATGCATTCTGCCGTAACTTTTCTGCATCTTTCTGATTTTTATTGTTTTCTTTTGTTTTCCTTTTTTTTAACAATAAGTGATAATTTGTGAGTACAAGCATCCTTCATGTAAAACCAATTTGCGAGCAGTTGTGCCCAAACCCTCACAGCTCATGGGTCCCACCATCCAGCAGGGGGGGGGGGCTTGTATGTTCAATCAAGTTGATCAAATGAGTGTCCAGTCTATATTTTTGTAGTTTCACCATTCACCCCAATAGCAGCCCTTACATTCCACTGCGCTCCCTCTTCCGCAGATTGTTCCCTAGGCTTAGAAAAGGGGCACAGGTGGATGAGAAGCAAAACAGTCTACTTTCTCTGGAGCTGTTGTCTTGGTCTCTAGTTAATTCTGGCTGTTTTCTTTCATGGGCTGCCAGCTTGTCCAGGCATAACCTTTCAATCCTACTAATGAAGCACATGCAATTAGATATATAGGTATTTAAACAGTATAATATATAGCGTTTCGATCCTACTAATGAAGCACGCGAAATTAGATATATAGGTATTTAAACATTACTAATTGTTATGGTAGGTTACTTAGGCATAGACACAGATATTTGGATGGTATGTTAATCCATGAATTACATTTTCTTCTGTTAAGTATGACAGGGTCTTCGTGTGGTTTATAACATCTCCTAACCATTTGAAGACGTAAGCTTGTGGCATCTGCTGTGGGTTATTCCTCCAAGGAGAGAGCTAATAGCCAATTAAATTTGGGATATACAGACATATGGCTGCCACTGCTGCACAGTAATTCCTGGCAGATGAGGTGTAGCTGGTGCTAACGGAGGAGTCTTGCTTGACTCAAGGAGAACTATATTTGCTTTATTGGTTTAGTGGCCTTTGGTAACACTCTCTGGCATTCCAGAGACCATCCGTATGCTTGCAAGTGCGGTCTCCATACATCTTTCCCATATATGAGGTCTTTAACAGCAGGGCCTTATCGCCTCTCTTCCTGCAGATATCCCAGTTTGGAGGCAAGGAGCCTTTACCTATTGTGGGGGATTGGATCCCCTGGCCAACAGCTCCTTGGTAGAATAATCCATTGTTGATGTCAGAGCTCCTGTATTAATATATTTTGCTTAAGTGTGTAGCTTAAGGAGACTTTAGCATTATATTTGGTTCTGAATAGAGAATAATCCTTTTCACAATTTCTATGTCCATTAGTCAATTAAAGAAGGCAGTTTTACCAATTTTACAAGAGAATACCTCTATAACAGCTGGCTCCAATCTACAGCTGGAGAACGACCTCATCATCTTCATCATATTTCTCCTTATTCTATGGGGGGGAGTTAAGAAAGTCTCTTGTATTAAAACCTTTGCAGCACCTAGAAGATAAGCTTCGTTAGGATTCATTAAAAATCGTTGTTACTAGTAGGATCCAGAGGGGGGCCTGATGTCTGCAGCAATCTGAGGCATTTCTTCCCTTTGCCCAGAGGAGTCAGTCCTTCTGCTGGCACTTTCTGGTACATCCTACTCACTGCAAAGCTGCATTTTCTTTCTCAGCCATTAAGTTGGTGATACTCTGGCCTGTTGTAACATACAAATCCTTTCCCATAGTTAGATTTAAGATTTGGGCAGCAAGGATTTTGACAAAAAGTTTTCGTATTTATCTATATCCCCCTTTTTTATTTTAGGTTTTTAATTTTGACCCATGAGTCTCAAAAAAGCAGTTGTATTATACATATGTAGAGGGTGGAATCAAGGCACAGATTTCATCAAGTGTATAACCATTACTTTGGGATTGGTATAAACAAATGTTCTCTATAATTTTGCTGGCATATGGTATCACCTGGTAGCAATCTCTTTCACCTATAGGATGATTTAATTTAAAAATAAAGTTTGTTTCCCAAGTTAATCACCTACAGTAACCCAAAACAGCATGGGTGAACTTGTTGAAGTTATCCTCATTTTAATCACTATTCACATTCTCATCAAATGTCTTGTTTGAAAATATACTTTTTTTTAATAAATTTATTTATTTTTAACAAAAAAAAAAGAAAATATACTTTTGTTATTAGGTGAATCAAATCACATAAATTATCTCCTTAAATAGTTCCCTGGCATACATTGAATCTCAGAGTTTATTATGTACTATGACATATACCAGTGATTATTGTGAATTTCCTAAATTCGATTATCTTATGTTTTATATTTTCTGTGATAAAAGAATTTGTACAAATCTTTGCACCTTATTCAACTACGTTTGTGACCACTAAACAGATGGTGAATAAAACAACATGGGCTGCTCTTTCTTCCTTTGAACAAACCTCCTCTAAATTCACTTTGCAATTTAGCTGCCCAACCAAAGTGTTATCCACAGCCATGGAGGAAGATACCAATATAAAGTTCCCAGGGATACTGTCTCTGATTTGTTGGAACTAAAGAACCACAGTAAATATGGCTTCTACTCTGAGATTATTCTGAATTTAATCATTTAGATCTCAGAGTTGTAGATGGTCACTCTTCTTTAGTTTCATTGAAACTAAATTGTAGGGACCTATCCCTTTTACTATGTATCTCCATTAGTCACCTATGGTTTCATAATCATCCTCAATCTTATGCGCTGAAACAGTATGCAGAATGAGACACCACATTCCTGACCATACTATACTGGCCAACAATAAGTAAGAGCCACGACTTCAGACTAAACCTTTACGTGTATCTGCATAGACACAAATCAGTATAAAGGTCACTCTCACTTTCTAGCCATAACTGCAATTTGTAATTGGTGGTTACTGGCTATATCTTTATAAACATTAATTATATAAGCAAAAGATTCCAGACATCAGAGACATAGGTGAGTGTGAATTAGAAGTGTGAAAGTAGTTAATGAAATGTAAGGAGATTATGCCATTGCTGCATGTGCATCCTAGCCATATGCCTTTCTCTGAATTGGTTCTTGAACTCTAACACTTACGACTATCATTAGATCAAAAAGACACATCATTGTGAACACTCTCTAGATCTATTTCAGTCGGCATGGTTGACTTATATTTCTATACTTTGCTGTAAGAAATTTTCTGTTACGATGTCATGTATTCCTAGTGTGAGAGAAGAGAACCATGTTATTAGGTGATGAGCTTAATGAATATAGGAAATAATTTGTGAGTTCTGTTTCATATACCATTAATTAACATACAGACACAGCTTCAGGCAGTCTAACCAGGGTATTTCCATCAAAGAATATGTGGAGGGAGAGGCTACCCCTTCTGAATGGTTGACATCTACAAATATAACTTTAAAGAGTTCTGAGAAAAAAAGGATTTCTGTCTTTATATCTTTGCTTCTTTCTGGTAATAACTGTGTGTATCCATGATGAATATGCATAGCTAATGAATCCAATTAATATTGACCACATTTGTATGTGTTTAGAACTGAAAATGTAGGATTAGAAAATCTATCAGAGGCATCATTCCTGGAGAAAACTGATTCTCCCTCCCCTCAACCATTGATTGATGGTGGTTCTTCATTTAATGGTGAGAACTTAGAAAAATCTTGATTATTCACTTAAACTTGTAGACAAATATGTTCTTGTAGAAGTTTCATGTAAACAGACCCTTGAGAATTCATGAGTGCAGCATCAATGTCATGTTTCAAAATTCCTTCTGCCAGCAAGCAAACTGGTCCTTTTTCTAATGTGGTCATCCCACCCCTTTTCTGTGATGTTCCCTGAGGCATAAGTGTAGTGGTTGTTTTGGAACTATCCCAATTGTGTGGGATTGCATCAAGTTCCCTTGTTCTCTGCATTTTTACCAGTTGTGGATCTCTGTAGTATCCTAGTATCCTCAATGGGTTGGAGAAAAGAAGCTTCATTATTGATGGATAAGAGCCACACTATGTATAAGAATAAGTATTCAGAGTAGACTTGGAAAATATATTAATTTATGAAAAAGGTAGCTAGTAGGTTTTCCACTAGGTTCTTTGACTTTCTATCCATTAGTTTTCAGCTAGATTCTCAGGGTCAGGCACAATTTCATCCCCTTTGATCAGGACATGAGTCCAATTAGATAGTTACTAGATTTTTTTAAGGTAAAAGTGATATTATTGCCAGACTTGTTGGCACAGGCACTTGATTCAGCACTCACTTGGGGTTAGAGGCAATCAGTTCTCTGTGAGTTCAAGGGTATCCTGGTCTACATAGTGAGTTCAATGATATCCTCATCTACATATTGAGTTCGAGGCTATCCTTATCTACATAGTGAGTTCCAGGCCAGGAAGGGGTAAAGGGAGATGATATCTCAGAAAAGACCACAAAACAAAGACACTACTGAACCATAGGGATAGATCCTCAGACTTGTCAGTCCTGTGTTTTGCCATCTGTACAGCTGGGAAAGACTGTTGATGACTTTTATTCATTGGCAGCTTGCAGAGAAAATTAAAAATATGAGAGCAAGCCGTCATGTTTTTTCGGTAAGCAACAGATCAATTTTTCTAAGTCAGGAGACCTAAGCTCAGCATATGGTGCCTTCTTCAGTAGTCTTGCTTTCAAGTATTGAGATGCAATAAAGGATGAAGTTGAATGCCTATAAGGTTTAGAGTTTCTCTTGGACTTCTTTGATCAGAAACTTCAAGGGAGATTTCCCATGCCTGACACTGACTATGGGATCTGGTGTGGCCCTTATTCACCATATGTAGGGATGTATTTTTTTTAATAAATTTTTATTGAGTGCATTTCATACAACAATTTTGAATCAAATCTAGACTCATGCCCCCATTCATACCTACTCCTAACATCCCCCTGTCCCCTGCCAGAGCTCATGGACTCTGTTATATATGTTAAGTCACTTCTTGCATCTTTTTCTCAGTCTTTTATAACCTTTTCGTGCATAATTTTACTGTTTTGGTCAGTTTTTATTGTTTTTCTCTCTTTTTGTCCCCTTTAATTTTATATTATTCCAAAATATGCTTATATACACTCCACACATAAATAAAAATTACCAATTCTGAAATTAATCTATATATTAATTCCAAACATATTTAGAGATGCACATTTCAACAGTAAATTTGCATGCAGGTAAAAAGAATTGTGAATTGAATATGAATACATATCTTCCATTCATATATGGTAATTGGAATGTGTGAATACATGTGGTAGTACAATTCTAGAGCCCATTAAGAGACTCACATTGGAATAGCACAGTTGCTTTCAGATACAATGAAATATAATAAGTTGCTCAGTTTGTCTGCCAACTGGGGATTTGGTGTTCGCATGCACAAATGAGGGAAAACATTCGCCTTTTTTTTTCTGGGACTGTGTTTCTTAAATGAGCATAATGGATTCTAGTTCCATCCATTTACCAGCAAAGCTCTTGATGTCAGCCTTCTTTAATGCTGCACAGAACTCCATTGTGTAAGCATACCATAGTTTTGATACACAGTCATCAGTTGAGGGGCATTTGGGTTGGTCCCAGCTCTTTGCTATTGTGATAGAGCTGCAATAAACATAGCTGTGCATGTATCTTTATGGTAGGATGTGTCTTATTGGTATGTACCCAGGACTGGTATGGCTGGATCAGGTGGTAGGGTCATTTTGAGTTTTTTAATGGTGCTCCACACTGCTTTTCACAGTGGTTGTACCAGTTTACATTCCCACCGGCAGGGGATGAGTGTTCCCCTTTCACCAAAACCTCTCCAGCATTTGGTGTCTTTTGTTATCTTGATCTTGGGTAGTCTTATTGGAGTGAGATGATATTTTAGTGTGGTTTTAATTTCCATTTCCTTAATTATTAGCGATGTTGAATATTTTTAAGGTGTTTCTCAGCAATCTTTACTTCCTTACTGGTGAAGAGGAGGAAGGAGGTGGTGGAAGAGGAAAAGGAGGAGGAGGAGATGGAAGAGGATGAGTCGGAAGATGAATAGGAGGAATAGGAGGAGGAGGAAGAGGAGGTGAAGGAGGAGGAGGAGGAGAAAGGATAAAAGGAGGAGGTGGAAGAGGAGGAGGAGGAGGTTGAGGAAGAGGAGGAGGAGGTGGAGGAGGAAGTAGAGGATGAGGAGAAAGAAGAAGAAGAGAAGAAGGAAGAGGAGGAGGAGGTAGAGGATTAAGACAAGGAGGTGGAGGAGGAAGAGGAGGAGGAAGAGGAAGTGGAAGAAGAGGAGGAGGATCCTATTAACCTACAAATCTACGAAGGAGGAGGAGGTGGATGAGGAGAATGAAGAGGATGTGGAGGAGAAGGAAGCAGACAACTAGGAGGAGGAGGTGGAGGAGAAGGAGTCGGAAGATGAACAGGAGGAGGAATAGGAGGAAGAGGAGGAATAGGAGGAGGAGGAAGAGGAACAAGAGGTGGAAGAAGAGGAGGAGGACGTGAAGGAGGAAGTGGAGGAGGAAGAGAAAGACGAGGAGGATAAGGAGTATTAGGAGGAGGAGGAAGAGGAAGAGGAGGCGGAGGATCCTATGCACCTACAAGTCTACGAAGGAGGAGGAGGTAGAGGATGAGGAATAGGAGCAGGAGGAAGAGGAGGACGAGATGGAAGGGGAAGAGGAGCAAGAGGTGGAGGAGGATGTGGAGAAGGAGAAGGAGGAAGATGAAGAGGAGGAGGAGGAGGTGCAGCAGGCATGGGGGAAGAGGAATACGAGGATAAGGAAGAGGATGAGGTGGAGGAATAAGAGGAGGAGGAGAAGGTGAAGAAGGAGGCAGATGAAGAGGAGAAGAAAGAAGAGGAGGAGGAGGTGGAAGAGGAGGAGGTGGAGGAGGAGGAGTGGGAAGAGTAGGAGGAGGAAGACGAGCAGGATGAGGAGGAATAGGAGGAATAGGAGAAGGAGGTGGAAGAGGAGGAGAAAGAGGAGGTGAAGGATGAGGAGGCAGGAGGAGGGAGGAAGACGAAGGGGAGGAGGAGAAAGAGGAGGAGGGAGAAGAAGAAGAGAGGAGGATCCTATTAACCTACAAATCTATGAAGGAGGAGGAAGATGAAGAGGAGGAGGAGGAGGTGGAGGAGGAGGAGGTGGAAGATGAAGATGAGGAAGTGGTAACTAAGGAGGAGGAGGAAGATGAAGAGGAAGATTTTTAAGGTCTCCTTATAAAGTTGCACCAGGTTTTCAGGTGGTAATGTAAACGACCTGAAATGATGTAAATGACTACTATTACCAGTTACCTCCATGTAGCAACTGCAGTGGCCAATTCTCAAGTGTCATGCCACAGGCCTTCATTTCATGAAACATTGTAAATGGATCTTTACTTTCACCTGAGACTCTGAACTTTCAGCAATTTTCTTCTCCTGTAAAAGAGCTGACAGTGTGTTTGATGCTTTCTTCTTTTCCTCATCAGTAAGTGTTATCTAGTCCAGCATCTTGAATGTGTCTCTGTACAGCTTCCGAAGTGACCCCACTTTTCTGCTATGTTTAAACTCTATGTAAACTGAATGGTATTCTGATTGAAAAATTGTGGCACTATTCTCACATTATGTGACCCTTGAAATTGAGTATACATCTCTATCTCCTAATTTAACCTCTGTCTATCTCTTCAATTAGCTTATGACCTGAAGCAGGAAAAGCTTTTCTCCTAATATGGAAGCAGTTGAAGAGACAGTTACATCATCAACTGATGACATCTACCAACCCATGCTGCTCCATGTCCCTGTGCAATTGAATAGAGGGTGGCGAAAGAAGAAGCCACATCTCTTCTTATTCAGTGATGTTTTGACTATGTCGAATAGTTCATATGTATTTACTATTACGTTATTGTGAATGAATAAATTTTCTTTTTAATTTTTAAAAATTTTTTATTTGTTTATGTATGTGTATCAATGTACTGTCTGCATGCAGATCTGTGCACCTGTGTCATGCAATGCTGCGGAGGTCAGAAGAGGGCGTCTGATTCCCCTGGAACTGGAGTTCTCCTGGAGTTGGAGTTTCAGATGGTTCTCAGCTGCCACGTGGGTGCTGGGGATCGAACCCAGGTCCTCTGCAAGAGCGGTCGGCGCTCTTAACCGCTAAGTCATCTCTCCAGCCCATGACTGAATAAATTTTCACTAGCACTTACTGCACAGAACTACAGAGATTCTGCTTGTTTTGCGAAAGTATTATTTCCCATTTGTTGAGGAAAAATTGGTAAGGGTCCTGTTCAGCTATTTTCTCCATGGTGAATACAATCAAGAACCAAGAACAGGCATTGGGTGTGGTGGCACATGCCTGCAATGTGGTAAGCTGACTCAGGAGGATTGCAGGCTTGATGCCACTGTGGAATTCATAGTGAGACACTTATTCTCAAAAAGGGAAACATAAATATGTGATAGGCAGGGCCTGCTTGTTTGTTGTTAAGAACAAATGGCAGAAGTCACATTAGCAATTTCAGAGTGCGATGAGTGCTGAAAAGAGGTCGCACATCTGTGTATCTGAGCTGATATCATTAAAGAGTAGGTCAAGGATGAAGTGCATTCACCATTTCCAGACTATGCAGAGCAAACAGCAGGCATACTTGGTTGCATTTTGGGGTTCTGAAGGAATGACCCAGGAAAAGCTGATGTGACTGAACTCTAATCCCTGGGGGTGGTGTCGAGTTATGACTGTGGTAAACGCATCAGGACTCTAGACACACAGGATCTCCATAGGTCATTTTAATGGCTGAGATATTGGTCTGAAGAGATTTAAGTAAGGTAGTAACCAGATCAAGTAGATATTTAAGGAGTTTTATTTTCTGGCCAATTAAATAATGGATTAGAGGACAGCAGCAGTGAATCAGGCCACCCAGTTAGCTCATCAATGGACAATACTCCTCATGACCCACCTCAAAAGTTGCAGGGAAAAGAAAAGAGAGAGACAACATATTTGGAATACATTTTGGAGATATGGAACTGGGTACACATTCCCCTCAACCAGGAATACATCACCACAGATTCCCAGCCTAGAAAATGGTGGCTGTTTAGTATCTGAGGGCAGATGGATGGATTGAATTGACTGTCCTGGACATCTATTTACCTGTGCATCTCTGTTGGCATTTTGATAAACTGGCATGAAGGACAGAGGCTAATCAACAACAGTAACACTCACTAGCTTTTCAGGAAGTTTCTCTGCAGTTCTCACGTGGCACTGAGTTATGGGATGTCATAAGTAGCCATTTAAGTTAAAACTAATTTGGTAAATTCATCTAATCAGAGTGACAAGGCCATCAGTATGATTCATTAGGGCCTGTAACCATAGTGCTGTTACACTGAGCAACTACACACCTCAACTTGTCTCATCCTTCTGTATTCAGGCTTTGTTCAACCCCACCTGCTCTTTTGAGGATATGTACGTGGGGTGATACAGATGAAGGCTGCTCTGTTCTTTAGAAGGAGGAATTGGTCTAGCATTGTGCAGTTTCTCCCATATTAACAACTAACTTGGGCTGAAGGGATGTCTCAGTATTTAACTCTGCAGAAGACTGGAGTTTGGTTCTCAACACCCACTCTGGCTGTACACAGGTGCTTATTACTCCACCTCCAAGGGACAGACACTCTCTCTTAGGCTTTCAGGGCACCCACACACATATGGCATATGTTCTTACACATATATGATTTGAAAAGTCATAACAAAGAAAACGGCGATACTGCATGATCATCTTTTCAGGGAAAAGAAATCCTTGAAGATAAAGCATGAAATACCTCTGAGTGAGCTGTGGATGGCTGACTATTTGGACATAGTAGAGCATGGCCACAGGGATGCATAGAAGTCCATTCTCCTCTTTTGGGACATGGAGAACTTCATGGCTACATTTCCATAAGACCTGCTGCTGGGTGGGGGGTTGTGCATTTGAGCTGGTTGTCAACATACGGGATCACCTTCGTTCTGCCTAGTACACATGAAAAATGGAAACAATTTTCCCAGAACATTTTGAAAAATAGGACTCTATTTGTACCTGTTTGTGCATGGGGTAGAACACACTCCCCTGCCCAAACCTCAGCCATCATCACAGAATCAGCTCATGAATGTCTATCATGAATATCTCCAAGTCTGTCAACTTACTAACTGCCAAGACACTGCTGCTGACTTGGGGAAAACATTTCCAGAGTTTTAGGAGGAAGTTCGTGTGTGTGTCATTATTGACATACCCTGGTTTCCCTTGCAGATTTCCATGAAGATGACCTGTTTCTTACTGCTTACTATTTCTCCCACCATACATGAGAAAAGAAGCAGTTCTTGTTGGGACATGTAAATTGTTTCACAAGATCTTAAAGAAGAAACTTAAACATGAGATGGTGAAATGTGGAAATCACATTTATGAAAATTAGAATACTTAGGACCTGTTAAATATGTATTAGAATCTCCTAACAATGCCTGTAAAGATGTACTTTTGATGTTTGCTATATCACTTTTGTAATCTGGTGTAATTAGAAGCGGCATTCCTGGAGTGGAGAGATGGCCTAGCAATTAAGAGTGCCGACTGCTCTTGCAGAGGACCCGGTTCGATCCCTAGCACCCACATGGCGGCTGAGAACCATCTTTAACTCCAGTTCCAGGGGAATCAAACACCCTCCTCTCACCTCCACGGCATTGCATGACACAGGTGCACAAACCTGCGTGCAGACAGTATATTCATACACATACAAAATTAAAAAAAATTTTTTTTAAAGAAGTGGAGTTCCTTTTCTCTCTAGGTTGGGCCATAGAGATAGTTCCACTTTCTGAGGAAACAGGTCATAGTCAGAATCCAGGTGGGAATTGGGAGAGTACTTAGTGTAGAAACACGAAATTCGCTGTCCTTGGGATAAAGAAGTCTGTAGATGCCCCAGAATATTAAAGAGAATTTCCATGTGACTCAGGAGATTGATTACTGAGAATGGAATCCTGAAAAAATTGACAGGTGAAAAGATTGTGCATCAATATTCTTAATAGCCTGGACCAAGGTGTCAACAGGTGAAAACAACCCTTATTTCACCTGGAAACTGTGGTAAGGGGTATAAGCCAAGGGGAAGACGTGGATTGTGAATGAGATGAGGGCTGGGATTGATAAGGAAAATGTACATGAAGAAAATAATGTTGGAGTTTATGTGATACTGTGACAATCCTAATGCACCAATGGCCACATTTATAGAAATTTTAAAATAGTATTTAAGTCATTTTAAATGAGAGTTCTGTGAAATTTCAGAGAGAATATTAGTAATGAGCACCAGGTAAATTGATGGAGGATGAGCAGGAGGAAGATGAAGAAGAGGAGGAGGATGTGGAGGAGGAGGTGGAGGAGGAGGAGTAAGTCGAAGAGGAATAGGAGGAAGAGGAAGAGGAAGAGGAGGAGGAGGAACCTCTTAACCTGCAAATCTACAAAGGAGGAGGAAGAGAAGGAGGAGGTGCAGGAGGAAGATGAAGAGGAGGAGGAGTAAGAGAAGGAGGAGGAGGAAGAGGAGAAGGAGGAATAGGAGGAGGAGGTAGAGGAGGAAGATGAAGAGGAGGAGGTGGAAGATGAACAGGAAGAGGAGGAATAGGAGGAAGAGGAGGAGGAAGAGGTGAAGGAGGAGGAGGAAGAAGACAAAAATGAGGAGGTGGAAGAGGAGGAGATAGAGGAACAGGAGGATGAAGACGAAGAAGAGGAGGAGAAATAGAAGGAGGAGGAGGAAGAGGAAGAGGATGAGTAGAAGCAGGAGGAGGAGGTGGCGGAGGAGGAGATGGAAGACAAAGAGGTAGAGGAGGAGGAATAGGAGGAAGAGGAATAGGAGGAGGAGGAGGAAAAGGAAGAATAGGAGGAGGAAGAGGAAGAGGAAGAGGAGGAGGATGAACCCATGAACCTACAAATCTAGGAAGGAGGATGAAGAGAAGATGGAGCAGGAGGTGGTGGAGGAGGAGGAAGACAAAGAGGAAGAGGTGGAGGAAGAGGACGAAGAAGAGGCAGAGGTAGAGCAAGAGGAGGAGGAAGAGGAGGAAGAGTAGGACAAAGAAAAAAAGGAGGAGGTGGAAGAGGAGGAGGAGGAGGTTGTGGAAGAGGTTGAGTAGGTGGAGGAGGAGGTGGAGGATGAGGTGCCAGAAGAAGACGAATAGGATGTGTAAGAGTAGGAGGTGGAGGAGGAAGATGAAGAGTCAGAGGAGGAAGAGGCGGAGGAAGAGGAAGAAGAGGAGGGGGAGGATCCAATGTACCTACAAATCTATGAAGGAGGAGGAGGTGGAGGAGGAGAAGGAGGTTGAGGAGGATGTGGAGGAGAAGGAGGAAGATGATGAGGAGCAGGAGGTGGAGGAGGAGAAAGCAGAAGATGAAAAAGAGGAGGAATAGGAGGAGGATGAAGAGGAAGAAGAGGTAGAAGAAGAGGATAAGGACGTGAAGGAGGAGGCGGAGGAGGATGAGAAATACGAGGAGAATGAGGAGGAATAGGAGGAGGAGTAGGAGGTGTTGGAGGAGGAAGAAGATGAAGAGGAGGAGGAGGTGGAGGAGGAGGTAGAGGATGAGGAGAAAAACGAAGAGGAGGTAGGGTTAGAAGATGAGGAGTAGATGGAGGAGGACAAGGAACCTGAAGAGCAGGAGGAACAGGAATAGGAATAGGAGGAGGATTTTATATACCTACAAATCCACAAAGGAGGAGAAAGTGAAGGAGGAGGAGGTAGAATAGGAGGAGGAAATGGAGGAGGAGGAGAAAGATGAAAAGGAGGTGGTGGAGGAGGAGAAGGGTGAGGAGGATTAGGAGGAAGATGAGGAGGAAGAGGAAGGAGGAGGAAGAACAAGAAGAAGTGGAGGAGGAAGAAGAGGAGGAAGAGGAGTAGGATCCTATGCACCTACAATTCTACAAAGGAGGAGGAGGTGGAGGAGGAGCTGGTGGAGGAGGAGGAAGACGAAGAGGAGGACGTGGTGGAATGGGAGGAGGAGGAGGAGAAGTGCAGGAGGATTTGGAGGAGGAGGAGGAAGATGAAGAGGAGGAGGTGGTCGAGGAGGAGGTGGCAGAAAATGAAGAGGAGGAGGAGGAGGAATAGGAGGAAGATGATGAGGAGGAGGATCCTACGAACCTACAAATCTACAAAGGCGGAGGAGGTGGAGCAGGAGGAGAAAGTGAAGAACAAGGTGGTGAAAGAGGAGGAGGATGAAGAAAAAGAGGAGGAGGAAGAAGAGGAAGAATAGGATGAGGAAGTGGAGGAAGAGGAGGAGGAGGTGAAGGAAGACAAAGAAGAGGAGGAAGAAGAAAAGGAGGAGGAGGAGGAAGTAGAGGAGTAGGTTGAGGAGGAGGTAGAGGAGGTGAAGGAATTGGAGGACGAGGAGGAACAGGAGGAGGGGGCGGAAGAGGATGAGGATGTGGAAGTGGAGGAGTAGGAGGCAGAGGATGAAGAGGAGGAGGAATAGGAGGAGGAGGAAGAGGAAGAGGAGGAGGAAGAGGAGGAGATGGAGGAGGAGGAGGAGGAGGAAGACAAAGAAGAGTTGGAGGTGGTGAGGAGGAGGTGGAGGAGGATGAAGACGAAGAGGAGGAAGAAGAGGAAGAGGAGGTGAGGAGGAGTAAGAGGAGGAGGACGAAGACAATGAGTAGGAGGAATAGGAAGAAGAAGATGATGAGGCAGAAGACGAAGAGGAGGAGGAGGAATAGGAGGAGGAAGAGGTGAAAGAGAAGGAGGAAGAGGAGGAGAAGGTGGTGGAGGAGGTGGTGGAGGAGAAGACAAAGAGGAGGAGGAGGAAGAGGAGGAAGACGAAGGGGAGGAAGTGGAGGAGGAGGAAGAAGAGGAAGAGGAGGAGGAGGATCATATGCACCTACAAATCTACGAAGGAGGAGGAGGTGGAGGAAGAAAAGAAATAGGAGGAGGAGGAAGAGGAGGACGAGGTGGAATGGGAGGATGAGCAAGAGGTGAAGAGGTGGAGGAGAATGTGGAGGAGGAGGAGGAAGATGAAGAGAAGGAGGAGGAGTAGGTGGAGGAGGCATAGGAGGAAGAGGAATAGGAGGAGGAGGAAGACGAAGAAGAGGAGGAGGAGTTGGAAAGGAGGAGGAGGAGAAAGACGACGAGGAGGAGGAGGAAGAGGAAGAGGAATAGGAGAAGGAGGAAATTATTAACCCAGAAATCTATGAAGGCGGGGGAAGAGGAGAAGAAGGGGTGGAGGAGGAAGATGTTGAAGAGGAGGAGGAAGAGCAGAAGGAGGAATAGGAGGAGGAGGTGGAGGAGGAGGAAGATGAAGAAGAGGAGGTGGAAGACGAAGAGGAGGAGGAAGAACAGGAGGAGGAGATTGAGGAACAGGAGGAGGAATACAAAGAGGAGGAGGAGGAATAGAAGGAGGAAGAGGAAGAGTAGCAGGACAAATATCAGGAGGAGGAGGAGGAGGGGGAGGTGGAGGAGGAGGCAGAAGATGAAGAGGAAGAGGAGGAGGAATAGGAGAAGGAGGAATACGAGGAGGATGAATATGAGGAGGAGGAAAAGGAAGAGGAGAGGAGGATCTTATGAACCTACAAATCTATGAAAGAGGAGGAGGTGGCGGAGGAGGAGGAGGAAGAACAGGAGGAGGAGGTGGAGGTGGAGGAGGCAGAAGAAAAAGAGGAGGAGGAGGAGGAATAGGAAGAGGAGGAGGAGCATCCTATGAACCTACAAATCTATGAAGGAGGAGGAAGAGGAGGAGGAGGAAGAGGACGAATAAGAGGAGATGAAGGAAGACGAAGAAGAGGAGGAAGGAGAAGAAGAGGAGGAGGTAGAGGAAGAGGTGGGGAGGAGGAGGAGCAAGACGAAGAGGAGGAGGAGGAGGAAGAAGAGGAGCACTTAGAAGAGGAGAAGTTGGAGGAGGAGGAGGAAGAACAAATGAAGTGGAGGAGGAGGAAGAAGAGGAGGAGGTAGACAAGGAGGAGGTGGAGGAGGAGGAGGAAGAGGAAGAGGAGGAAGAAGAGGAGGAAGAGGAAGAGTATGATGAGGATTCTATTAACCTACAAATCTACCAAGGAGGAAGAGGAGCAGGAGGAGGATGAAGATGAGGAGTAGGAGGAGGAACAGGACCAGAAGGATGAGGAAGAGGAGGAGGAGGAGGAATAGGAGGAGAAGGAATAGGAGGAATATGTGGTGGAGGAGGAGGAGGTTAAGTTGGAGTAGTAGTAGTAGGAGGAGAAAGACAAAGAGGAAGAGGAGGTGGAGGAGGGGGAGTAGGAAGACGAAGATGAGGAGGTGGAGGAGGAAGAGGAAGACGAAGAGGATGAGGAGGAGGTATAAGAGGAGGTGGAAGAGGAGGAGGACGTGGTGGAGGAGGAGGAGGTGGAGGAGGAGGAAAGACGAAGAGGAGGAGGAAGAGGTGGAAGAGGAGGTGGAGGAAGAGGAAGAGGTGGAGGAAGAGGAGGAGGATCCTATGCACCTACAAATCTATGGAGGAGGAGGAGGAAGAGGAGGAGGAGGTGGTGGAAAAGGAGGAGGAATAGGTCGAGGAAGACAAAGAAGAGGAGGAGGAATAGGAGGAGGAGAAAGAGGAGGATGAGCTGGGAGGAGGATGTGGAGTAGGATGTGAAGGAGGAGGAAGAGGAGGATTAGTAGGTGGAGGAGGAGAAGGCGGAAATCGAAGAGGAGTAGGAGTAATAGCAGGAATAGGAGGAATAGGATGAGGAAGAGGAAGAGGAGGAGGAAAAAGAGGAGTAGGAGGAGGTGAAGGAGGATGTAGATGACGAGGAGGAGAAAAGGGGGAGGAGGTAGATTAGGAGTAGGTGGAAGAGGAGGAAGAGGAAGACGAGGAGGACGAGTAGGAATAGGAGGAAGAAGAGGAGGAGGTGGAGAAGGAGGTAAAGGAGGAAGAAGACGAAGAGGAGGAGGAGGAGGAGGTGGAGAAGGAGGCAGGAGTAGGAAAGAAGGCGAAGGGGAGGTGGAGAAAGAGGGGGAGGGAGAGGAAGAAGAGGAGGAGGATCCAGTTAACCTACAAATCTATGAATGAGGAGGAAGACGAAGAAGAGGAGGTGGACGGGGAGGTGGAGGAGGAGGTGGAGGAGGAGGAGGCAGAAGATGAAGAGGAAGATAAGGAAGAGGAGGAGGAGAAAGAGGAGGAGGAAAAGCTAGAGGAGGAGGAAGAACCTTTGAACCTACAAATCTATGAAGGAGGACAAAGAGAAGGAGTAGGAGGTGGAGGAGGAAGAAGAAGCAGAAGAGGAACAGGAAGAGGAGGTGGAGGAGGAGGTGGATAAGGAGAAGGAGGAAGACAAAGAGGGGAAGGAGGTGGAAGAGGAGGAAGAGGAAGAGGAGGAGAAGGAATAGGAGGGGGAAGAGGAGGTGTAGGAGGAGGAGGACAAGGAAGATATAGAGGAGGAGGAGGAGGAGGAAGAGGGGGAGCTATAAGACGAAGAGGTGGAGGAGGAAGTGCAGGTAGAGGAGGAGAAGGAATATGAAGAAGAGGAGGAGGAAGATGAAGAGGAGGTGGAGGAGGAGGAATATGAAGAGGAGGAGGAAGAGGAGGAGGAGGTAGAAGTGGAGGAGTAGGAATAGGAGGAGGTGGAAGAGGAGGAGGAAGACGAAGAGGAGGAGGAGGAGAAAAGGAGGAGGAGGAGGAGGAAGAGGAGGACGAAGTGGAAGGGGAGGAGGAGCAAGTGTTGGAGGAGGATGTGGAGGAGGAATAGGAAGACGAGGAGGAGCAGGTGGAGGAGGTGAAAGAAGAGGAGCAGGAAGAGGAATAGGAGGAAGAAGAGGAATATGAGGATTAGAAAGAGGAACAGGAGGAGGAATAGGAGGAGGAGGAGGTGAAGAAGGAGGTGAATGAGGAGGAGGAGAAAGAAGAGGAGGAGGAGATGGAAGAGGAGGAGGTAGAGGAGGAGGAGTTAGAAGAGGAGGAGGAAGAAGACAAGGAGGATGAGGAGGAATAGGAGGAGGAGGTGGAGTAGGAGGTGGAGGAGGGAGGAAGACGAAGGGGAGGAGGAGGAGGTAGAGGAGGAGGGAGGAGGAGGGAGGAAGACAAAGGGGAGGAGGAGAAAGGCGAGGAGGGAGAGGAAGAAGAGAGGAGGATCCTATTAACCTACAAACCTACGAAGGGGGAGGAACATGAAGAGGAGGAGGAGGAACCTATGAACCTAAAAATCTATGAAGGAGGAAGAAGAGGAGAGGTAGGTGGAAGATGAGGAGGAAGACAAAGCGGAGGAGGAGGAATAGGAGGAAGAGCAGGAGGAGGTGGAAGAGGAGGAGGAAGAGGAGGAGGAGGATGTGAAGGAGGAAGAGGCGGAAGATGAAGAGGAGTGGGAGTTGGTTGAGGAGGAGGAGGTAGACGAAGAGGAGGAGGAGGGACAGGAGGAGGAAGAGGAAGAGAAGGAGGAGGAGGAACATATGAACCTACAAATCTATGAAGGATTAGGAAGAGGTGAAGGAGGAGAAGGAGGAAGAGGAATTGGAGGAGGAGTAGCAGGTGGAGAAAGAGTTGGAGGAGGAGGTTGAAGAAGAAGAGGAGGAGGAGATGGAAAGGAGTAGGTGCAGGAGGAGGAGAAAGATGAAGAGGAGGAGGAAGTGGAAGAGGGATAGGAGGAGGAGGAGGGACCTATTAACCCAAAAATCTACAAAGGAGGAGGAAGAGTAGAAAGAGGAGGAGGTGGAGGAGGAAGAAGACGAAGAGGAGGAGGAAGAGCAGAAGGAGGAATAGGAGGAGGCAGAGGAGGAGGAAGACGAGGAGGAGGAGGTGGAAGACGACAGGAGGAGGAAGAATAGGAGGAGGAGGAGGAAGAGGAGGAGGAAGAGGTGAATTAGGAGGAGTAGGAGAAAGACAAAAATGAGGAGGTGGAAGAGGAGGAGAAGATGGATGAACAGGAGGAGGAAGACGAAGAGGAGGAGGAGGAATAGAAGGAGGAGGAGGAAGAGGAGGAGGATGAATAAAAGGAGGAGGAGGAGGTGGAGGAGGAGACAGAAGACGAAGAGGAAGAGGAGGAGGAATAGGAGGAGGAGGAATAGGAGTAGGAGGAAAAGGAAGAGGAGGAGGAGGAAGAGGATCTTATGAACCTACAAGTCTACGAAGGAGGAGGAGGTGGTGGAGGATGAGGAGGAAGATGAAGCGGAGGAGGAGGAGGTGGAAGAGGAGGAGGAGGTGGAGTCAGAGGAGGAGGGAGACAAAGAGGAGGAGGAGGAGGAAGAGGAAGAGGATGAGGATGATCCTATGAACAAAAAATCTACGAAGGAGGAGGAAGAGGAGGAGGAGGAGGAAGAAGAGGAAGAATAGGAGAAGGAAGAGGAGGAGGTGAAGGAAGATAAAGAAGAGGAAGGAGAAGAAGAGGAGGAGGTAGAGGAGGAGGTGGGGGAGGAGGAGGATCAAGACGAAGAGGAGAATGAGCAAGTAGAGGAGGAGGTAGAGGAGGAGGAGGTGGAGGAAGAGGAGGAGGAGGAACAAGAAGAAGAGGAGGAGCAAGCAGAGAAGGTGGTAGAGGTGGAGGAGGAGGAAGAGGAGGAGGAAGATGAGGAAGAAGAGGAGAGGTACACGAGGAGGTGAAGGAGGAAGTGGTGATGGAGTAGGAGGAGTAATATGAAGCAGAGGAGGAAGATGAAGAGGAGATGGAGCAGGAATATGAAGAGGAGGAGTAGGAAGTAGAGTAGGAGGAGGAGGATGAGGAGGAAGACGAAGAGGAAGAGAAGGAAGAAGAGCAGGAGGAAGAGGAGGAGTTGGAGGGGGTGGAAGAGGAGGAAGAACAGGAAGAATTGGAGGGGGAAGAGGAAAAAGAGGTGGAGGAGAGTAGAAATATGAAGAAGAGGAGGAGGAAGATGAAGAGGAGGTGGAGAAGGAGGAGGAATATGAAGAGGGGGAAGAGGAGGAGGATGTGGAACCAGAGTAGTAAGAGGAGGAGGAGGGGGAGGATGAGGGGGAGGAGGAGGAGGAGGAAGAGAAAGCGGAGACAGAGGTGGAGGTGGAGGAAGAGGAAGAGGAGGTGTAGGAGGAGGAGCACAAGGAAAACGAAGAGCAGGAAGAAGAGGAGGAGGAGGAGGAAGAAGAGGAGGAGGTAAAGGAGGAGGAGGTGGGGGAGGAAGAGGAGGTGGAGGAGGAAGATGAATATGAAGAGTAGGCGGAGGAAGATGAAGAGGAGGTGGAGGAGGAGGAATAAGAAGAGGAGGAGGAGGAAGAGGAAGAGGAGGAAGACAAAGAGAAGGAACAATAGGAGGAAGTGGAAGAGGAGGACAAGGTGGAAGGGGAGGAGTAGGAGGTGAAGGAGGATGTGGAGGAGGAGGAGGAAGATTAAGAGGAGGAGGAGGCGGAAGAGGAGGAAGAGGTGGAAGAGGAGGAGGAGGTGGAGAAGAAGGAGGAAGAAGAAGAGGAAGAGGAAGAGGAGAAAGAGGAAGACGAAGAGGAGGAGGGAGATGAAGAGGAGAAGGAATAGGAGGAGGAGGAAGAGGAGGAGGAGGTAGAAGCGGTGGAGGAGGAGTAGGAGGTGGAGAAGGAGGTGGAGGAGGAGGAAGATGAAGAGGAGTAGGAGGAGTAAGAGGAAAAGGAGGAGAAGGAAGACAAAGAGTAGGAGGAGGAAAAGAGGAGGAGGTAGAGGAGGAGGAGGTGGAGGAGGAATGAGAGGAGGAGGAAGAGGGGGAAGGCGAAGAGGAGGAGGAAGAAGATGAGGAGGAAGATGAAGGGGGAGGAAGACAAGGAGGAGGAAGTCGAAGAGAAGGAGGAGGAGGTGGAGGAGGAGGAGGCAGAAGACGAAGAGGAGGAGGAGTTGGTTGAGTAGTGGGAGGAAGATGAAGAGGAGCAGGAGGAACCTATGAACCTACAAATCTACGAACGAGGAGGAAGAGGAGAAGGAGGAGGAGGTGGAGGAGGAGGAGTAAGTGAAGGAAGAGGAGGAGTTGGAGGAGGAGGAAGATGAAGAAGAGGAGGAGGAGGTGGAAAACAGGACTTGGAGGAAGAGGAAGAGGATGAGGAGGAACCTATGAAACTACAAATCTATGAAGGAGGAGGAAGAGGAGAAGGAAGAGGAGGTCAGGAGGAGGAAGACGAAGTGGAGGAGGAAGAAGAAGAGGAGAGCAGAGGAAGAGGAGGAAAAAGAGGAAGAGCAGTTGGAAGAGGAGGAAGAAGACGAAGCGGAGGAGGAGGAAGAGGAGGAGGAGGAAGAGAAGGTGGAAGAAGAGGAGAGATAGCCTAGCATTTAAGAACACCAACAGCTCTTGCAGAGGATCCGGGTTTGATTCCCAGTGCCCACATGGCGGCTGAGGATGGTCTGTAAATCCAATTCCAGGAGAACTCCAGTTCTAGGGGAATCTGATGCCCTCTTCTGACCTCCGAGGCATTGCACAACACGGGTGCACAAACCTACATGCAGACAGTACACTAATACACATACAAAAATAAATAAAGTTAATAATAATAATAATAATAATAATAATAAAGCTATCTGTTGAATGAAGTTTGGATTCCGTTTCTACTTCTTTATCATCACAGTGTATTGATTGCCTGAACCTGTGTAAGGCAGGCAGGCAGGCAGGCAAGCAAGGTAGGCAGGCAGGCAAGGCAGGCAGGTAGGACAGGCAGGGCAGGCAGGCAGGCAGGCAGACAGGCAGCAGAGTCAAGCAAGTAGTCAATCAAGCAATACCTGTGGAGAAGAGAGGAAGGCATTGGGCTTCCCCTGTAACTGGACACCAAAGGGTCCTGCTTAGATGTAAGAAATTTATATGCCACACATACAAATTGTAGTGGAATGCATGTGAAAGGGGAGTTGAAACAATTCCCATGCCAAAGGGGGGAAGAGAGAGAGAGAGAGAGAGAGAGAGAGAGAGAGAGAGAGAGAGAGGGAGAGAGAGAGAGAGAAATGAACATAAATTTCTGCACAGCCAAGAAAGAAACATGTCAACAGATCACCTAGACAAGATATGAGAAATTCTGGAGGCTAATAACTACAACAAAGAGAGAGGCAGGCTAAGGAATGGAATGCACGGTTTTCGGAAATTGTTTAGAAATGGCGGAGGGAAGCCTGGCATGGGGGCACACGCCTTTTATCCTAGCAGAGACAGGTGGATCTTTGTGATTTCAAGGCCAGCCTGGTCTACAGAGTGAGTTCCAAGACAGCTGGGGCTACAGGGAGATCCTGTCTCAAAAAGGCCCAAACAAAGAAACAAACAAAATGGCGCAGGGTGCACTTGTTTGTTTTTGTTTTGAGGCAGGCTATCAGGAATCAGGCTATCCTCTGAGGCTATCCAGAATCAGGCTCCTCTGAGGCTAGCGGGAATCAGGCTGGCTTGCTGCTCCCCTGCCTGTCGCCAAACAGTCAGACAATATTTTCCTCCTCTGTCTGCCTAGATTCAGCTTTACTTCCCCACAGAGATCCAACTGCCACTGGCCCTACTTCTCGAGTGAGTACTGGGATTTATTATTTTTTTATGGGGGAGTCTCTTTGACACGGGGGGTCTCCCTGTAGCCTCAGTTGGCCTGGAACTGTGGTCAGTCCTGTGAAATCCATGAGGCTGGAGCTATAGCTGGGTGTGGTGGCACATGCCTTTGATTCTAGCACTTGGGAGGCAGAGGTAGGCGGATCTCTGTGAGCTCAAGGCCAGCCTGGTCTACAGAGCAAGTTCCAGGACAGTCAGAGCTCCAGGGAGCACCTGCCTCAAAAAAACCAAAAATAAAGTACTTTTCAGACTTTAGAATATTTTCATGTANAAACAAAAAAAAAAAAAAAAGAAAAAATAAAAAAAAATAATATACATAAAAAAAAGAAAAACATAAAAAAAAAAAAAAAAAAAAAAAAAAAGAAAGAAAGAAAGAAAGAAAGAAAGAAAGAAAGAGGCTATTATGAGGAAGAGATGCGCTTCTCGAGTTTGCCCGAGAAAAGACTTAAGGGCCTTAAAGTCCCTGAGTAGCTCACGGGTCAGTCCTGGGAAATTACGCTGTTATGTGAAGATATTTTTCTCCTGAAACGGTTCTGAGGTCAAACACTTTAACTCTGAAAATCAGAAATCCTTAGTAATTGCACACAATTACCAACAGGTGGCACCTGTTTGCCTTAACATTGGAAGAATGCGTGGGTCTTGTCCTTTCCGTGTGAGTTTGCTAGGATCTATGAGGCCAAACGAGGGTGTTTTTGTTTGTTTGTTTGTTTATTTTGTTTTGTTTGGGAGGTGTTTTGTCTTTTTGAGACAGGGTCTCCTTCTAACTCCAGCTGGCCTGGAACTCACTATGGAGACCAAATGACTTTGTTTTTTTGTTTGATTCTTCTTATTATTATTGGTATTTTTGATAAAGAGTCTCCCTTTAGTCCTAGCTGGCCTGGAACTCGCTCTGTAGACCAAGGCCTGGTCCGCTGAAACTTCATTGTTTTTTTTGTTTGTTTGGGCTTGTTATGGTTGTAATAGGGTCATTTCGCCAGAGAAGACCACTGCTGCAGACACAAAAGGAAACAGATGGAAAAGGCTTGAGTTAGTCAGTTGCAGATGACTGTACACCAATATAAAGTCCAGGATGTGTAGGTAAATCCGAGTTACAGTTGGGAGATGTTTCTGTAGGAAAAACCCTATCCAGGGGAGAAAAGTAAGGAGCAAAAGCCAATGGGGGAGCAAATGAGTTACTTTTTAGTTTTCTGTAGCCCCAGCTGGCCTGGAACACTCTAGTTAACCAGGATGGAAGGTAAATTGTAAATTAATGTAATTAGAATGAATTTTAAATAAATAAATAAATAAATAAATATAAGCTGTTTCATGTGGTATTTCTGCCCTATCTTCAGATTTCTACATCGTGTACAGGAAGATTGTTATCTATGCAATGCAGCAGTAAATTCTGGTTATTTCACACTTTGTTCATATGCAGCCTAGTATAACTTGATAAATCATTGCACTATATCAACATTTTAGTAATAGAAATTTAAATCGGGGCTGTAGAGATGGCGCGCTCAGCTGTTAAGAGCACTGCCTGCTCTTGCAGAAGATCCAGGTTCATTTCCCAGCACCCACATGGCGGCTAGAACCGTCTTTAACTTCAGTTCCAGCGGAATCCGACACCCTCTTCTGACTTCCACCGCATTCCATGACAGGGGCGCACCAGCCTACATGCAGCAGTACACTCATATACATAAAAATTAATAATAATAATAATAATAACAACAAAGAAAAAAAGAAAACAAAGAAAGAATATCCCTGACAAAGCACTGTCGTTTTCATTTGGGGAATAGACTGTTTTATGATGTTTTTCTCTGTAAAGTTCAGAATCTGCAATTAAGTTCACCACAAAACTGTTGGGATTCCAAAGGTATTTGAAGGACTGTGGCAATAGCCTGTGTTATTTTGGGAGTCCCTTGGACCCTGACCAACAACCTGTATGGAGGTATCTCCTGTCTGGCACTGTATTTCTCCTATAGCCTTCAGCTAGACACATGCGCTCATGTGTAGATACTCTATGTGTAGGTTTTTATGCTTACTAATCCATTTCTTATGATATGCTTATTAAAATATATATTTTTTAAAGAATTTGAAGTCCTTTTGGGGGGTGGTGGTCTCTTTCTTTAAATTTTATTTATTTTTGTATGTGTATGAATGTACTGCCTGCATGTAGGTTTGTGCACCCATGCCATGCAATGCTGAGGAGGTCAGAAGAGGGTCTCAGATTCCCCTGGACCTGGAGTTTTCCTGGAATGGGAGTTAACAGACGGGTCTCAGCCACCATGTGGGTGCTGGGGATTGAACCCCTGTCTGGGGCTCCAGGGAGACCCTGTCTCAAAAAGACCAAAAAAAAAAAAAAAACAAAGAAAAAAAAAGTTTAGACATGAAAAATTTAATAGAATGTATTTAAAATAAATAAAAATAAAATCCTGTTTCATGTGTATTTCTGCCCTATCTTCAGATTTCTAAGTCGTGTACAGGGAGATTGTATCTATGAACACATAAGAAGGACATAATAGCAGTAGCTTAGCCTACACGTATTTAGGTAGTTCAGCTTCATATTGTGTTGTTCCTGGGGTCCTCCTCCTGTATGTTCTGTGCTTAGAAACATTGATCAGGATTCGAAGTACCATCCTTGCTTTAATGATGGCCTTTTTTTTTTTTTTTTTTTTGGTTTTCGAGACAGGTCTCCATGAGACCCCAGCTGGCCTGGAACTCGCTCTGTAGACGACGCTGGCCTCGAACTCACAAAATAGATACGCCTGCTGCTGCCTCTGGAGTGCTAGAGATTAAAGGCATGAGCACCTGCCAGCCCAACAATTTGGCCTTTTTCTTTTTTAGACTTTGTATTATTTATTTAATCTATTTACTTAATATTTAGCATTTATTTTTCCACCTTTTTTTTAAGTGTACGACTGTATTACCTTGTTTTATCTTGGTAGTCCTTTCAAATAAAATTTTAACAATTACTTTATTATTTATTTATTTATTTATTTTTTATATGTATGAATTGTACTGTCTGCATTGTTGGTTTGTGTACCCGTGTCATGCAACGCCATGGAGATCAGAGGCGGGCATCAGATTCCCCTGGAACTGGAGTTAACGATGGTTTTCAGTTGCCATGTGGGTGCTGGGGCTCTAATCGGCACTTTGAACACTAGACCATCTCTCCAACCCCTTTGCTAGGCCTTTGAAAAGACATATGTGTAAACCTTTGGTTTCTGTAAGGTGCTGGGATTGAAGGAAGGTGTGGGCAACCATGGCCCTGGCTATAGATTCTTTTTTTTTTTTTTTTTTTTTTGGTTATTTTGAAAAGTGCTTTTCTGTAACCCCACCCAGCTGGCCTGGAAATCTCTACATTGTAAATTAATATATTTTGAATCAATTTTAAATGATTTTATTTATTTATTTATTTATTTATTTATTTATTTGCCCTGGCCCCACGGGTTCTTCAACAGGGGCCCAAGGAGAATGCAACCTGAATGAGAGACAAACCAGACACAAAGAAGGAGACCAAGACAAGAATCTGATCAAGGTCTCAAATTATATTTTTGTAGGGCAGTCGCATATATTGGAGCGGGCAGGAGAAAACAGCACCGGTCCCTGTTGTGTCCGACGTGTCCACTGCCTCAGTCATTGTTGTCTCAGATGTGTCCAGGTCTCAGTCCCTGTTGTTTATAATATATACCCTGTCTCAGTCTCCATTGTCCCAGACATGAACACGCTCTTAGTTGCAGTTGTATCAGACATGTCCACTGTCTCAGTACCTTTCGTCTCAGATATGTCCACTGTCTCAGTCCTGGTTGTCTCAGATGTGTCCACTGTCTCATTCACTGTTGTCTCAGATATGTCCACTGTCTCAGTCTCTGTCATCTCAGACAGGACTTGTCCACTGGAGAGGACATGTCCACTGGAGAGGACATATCCACTGTCTCAGTCTCTATTGTCTCAGACAGGTCCACTGTCTACAACCCTGTGTCTTAGGAATTACCACTGTCTCACTTGCAGTTGATTTATACATGTCCACTGTTTCAATCCCTGTTGTCTCAGACATATCGATGGTCTCAGTCCCTGTTTTCTCAGATATGTGTGTTGTCTCACACATGTCGACTGTCTGAGTCCCTGTTGTCTCAACATATCCACTGCCTCAGTCTCTGTTGTCTCAGACATGTCCACATACTCAGCCCCTGTTGCTTCTGATATATCTACTGTCTCAGTCCCTGATTTTTCAGAAATGTCGCATGTCTCAGTCCCCATTGTCTCAGACATATCCATTCTCTCAGTCCCTGTTGTCTCATATATGTACACTGTTTCAGTCCCCATTGTCTAAGACATGTCCACAGTCTCAATACCTGTTGTTTCATATATATCTACTGTCTCATTCCCTGTTGTTTCAGAAATGTCACCTGTCTCCATCCCCGTTGTCTCAGACACGAACACACACTTAGTTGCAGTTTTCTCAGACATGTCCACTGTCTCAGTCCTTGTTGTCTCAGATATGTCCACTGTCTCAGTCCTTGTGGTCTCAGTTGTGTCCACTGTCTCAATCCCTGTTCTCTCAGATGTGTCCACTGTCTCAGTCGCTGTCATATCAGACAGGACATGTCCAATGGTGTTGACTTGTCAAGTGTCTCAGTCTCTATTGTCTCAGACTGGTCCACTGTATTGATCAGTGTTGACTCAGACGTGTCCACTGTCTCAGTCACTGTTGTCTCAGTTATGTCCACTGTTTCGAACTGTGTTGTCTCAGACGTGTCCACTCAATCAGTTCCTGATGTCTCAGACATGTCCAATGTCTCAGTCCCTGTTGTCTGAGACATGTCCACAGTCTCAGTGCCTGTTGTTTCAAATATATCTACTGTCTCAGTCCCGGTTGTTTCAGACATGTGTCCTTTCTCAGTCCCCATTATCTCAGACATGAACACGCTCTTAGTCACAGTTGTATCAGACATGTCCGCTTCTTAGTCACTGTTGTCTCAGATGTGTCCACTCTCTCAGACGCTGTCATCTTACACAGGATTTGTCCACTGGCTAAGACATGTCAACTGTCTCAGCCTCTATTGTAAAAGACAGGTCCACTCTCTCGAACCATGTTGACTCAGACTTGTCCACTGTCTCAGTCCCTGTTGTCTCAGACAAGTCCATTGTCTCATCCCCTGTTGTTTCACACTTGTCCACAGTCTCACTGCCTGTTGTCTCAGCCATGTTCACTGTCTCAGTCCCTGTTGTCTCAGACATAACCGTGATCTCAAACCTTGTTGACTCAGACGTATCCACTGTCTCAGTCCATTTTGTCTCAGACATATCCATTGTTACATTCCCTGTTGTTTCACACTTGCACACAATCTCAATCCCTGTTTTCTCAGCCAGGTCCCCTGTCTCAGTCCTGGTTGTGTCAGATATGACCATGGTGTCAAACCCTTTTGACTCAGACATGTCCACTCTCTCAGTCCGTTTTATCTGAGACATGTCCACTGTCTCATTCCCTGTTGTTTCACACTTGTCCACAGTCTCAGTCCCTGTTTACTCGTCCTTGTCCCCTGTCTCAGTCCCTGTTGTCTCAGACAAGTCAAATGTCTCAGTTCCTTTTATCTCAGACATGTCCAATGTCTCATGCAGTGTTGTCTCAGGCATATCCAATATCTCAGTCCCTGGTGTCTCAGACATGTCCACGGTGTCAGTTCCTGTTGTCTCAGACATGTCCACTATCTCAGTCCCTGTTGTCTCAGGCATTTCCTATGTCTCATTCCTGGTTGTCTCAGATATGTCCAGTGTCTCAGTCACTGAAGTCTCAGACATTTCCAATGTCTGATTCCCAGTTGTCTCAGACATGTCCAATGTCTCATTCCCTGTTATCTCAGACATGTCCACTGTATCAGTCCCTGTTGTCTTAGACATGTCCACTGTCTCAGTCCCCATTGTCTAAGATATGTCCACAGTCTCAGTCCCTGTTGTTTCAGATACATCTACTGTCTCATTCCCTGTTGTTTCAGAAATGTCACCTGTGCAGTCCCCTTTTTCTCAGACATGAAAACGCTCTTAGTCGCGGTCATCTCAGACATGACCACTGTTTCAGTCACTGTTGTCTCAGATATGTTCAATGTCTCAGTCCTGCTTGACCCAGATGTGTCCACAATCTCAGTCCCTGTTCTCTCAGTTGTGTCCACTGTCTCAGTCACTGTCATCTCAGACAGGACATATCCAATGGTGAAGACATGTCAACTCTCTCAGTCCCTGATGTTTCACACATGCCCACTGTCTCAGTCCCTGTTGTCTCAGAAATGTCCATTCTCTGACCCTGTTGTTTCAGATATGTGTGTTGTTTCAGACATGTCCACTGTCTCAGTCCCTGTTGTCTCAGACGTGTCCACTGTCTCAGTCCCTGTTGTCTCAGACAGGGCGACTGTCTCAGTCCCAGCTATTTCACTAGTCCACTGTCCCAGTCCCTGTTGGTTCAGACATATCCATGGTGTAAGACCCTTTTGTCTCAGATATGGGTCTTGTCTCAGACATGTCCACTGTCTCAGTCCCTGTTGTCTCCGACGTGTCCACTGTCACAGTCATTGTTGTCTCAGAAATGACCACTGTCTCAATCCCAGTTGTTTCACACATGTCCACTATCACATTCCATGTTGTCTCAGACATGTCCAAGGCCTCAGACACTGTTGTTTCAGATATGTGTGTTGTCTCAGACATATCCACTGTCTCAGTCATTGTTGTCTCTGATGTGTCCACTGTCTCAGTCGTTGTTGTCTCAGAAATGACCACTGTCTCAATCCCAGTTGTTTCACACATGTCCACTGTCTCATTCCCTGTTGTCTTCAACATATCCATGGTCTCCGACCCTGTTGTCACAGTTATGTGTGTTGTCTCAGACATGTCCTCTGTCTCAGTCCCTGTTGTTTTAGATATGTCCTCTGTATCAGTCCCCGTTGTCACAGATATGTCCACTTTTTCAGTCCCTGTTGTCTCAGATATGTCCACAGTCTCAGTCCCTGTTGTCTCAGACATGTCCACTGTCTCATTCCCTATTGTCTCAGACATGTCGAGGGTCTCAGACCCTGTTTTCTCAGATATGTGTGTTGTCTCAGACATGTCCACTGTCTCAGTCCCTGTTGTCTCAGACATAACCACTGTCTCAGTCCCTGTTTTCTCAGACATGTCCACTGTCCCAATACTGGTTGTTTCAGACATGTCCACAGTCTCAGTCCCTGTTGTTTGTGATATATATAATGTCTCTGCTTTTTCTGAAATGTCACCTGTCTCAGTCCCTGTTTTCTCAGACATGAACATGCTCTTAGTCGCATTTGTATCACACATGTCCACTTTCTCTGTCCCTGCTGTCTCAGACTTGTCCACTGTCTAAGTAACTGTTGTTTCAGACATATCCAGTGTGTCAGTCCCTGTTGTCTCACACATGTCCACTGTCTCAGGCCCTGTTGTCTCAGATATGTACACTGTCTCAGACATGAACACACTCTTATTTGCATTTGTATCAGACATGTCCACTGTCTCAGTCCGTGTTCTCTGAGACTTGTCCACTGTCTCAGTCCCTGTTGTTTCAGACATATCCACTGTGTCATTCCCTGTTGTCTCAGACATGTCCACTGTCTCAGAACCTGTTGTCTCTGAAATGTCCCCTGTATCAGTCCCCATTGTCTCAGACATGAACACTCTCTTGTATCAGACATGTCCACTGTCTCATTCCCTGTTGTCTCAGATTTGTCCACTGCCTCAGTCCCTGTTGTCTCAGATATGTACACTGTCTCAGTCCCCATTTTCTAAGACATGTCCACAGTCTCAATCCCTGTTGTTTCAGGTATATCTACTGTCTCAGTCCCTGTTGTTTCAGAAATCTCACCTGTCTCAGTCCCTGTTGTCTGAGACATGTCCACAGTCTCAGTCCCTGTTGTTTCAGATATATCTAATGTCTCAGTCCCTGTTGTTTCAGACATGTGTCCTGTCTCAGTCCCCATTATCTCAGACGTGAACATGCTCTTAGTCGCAGTTGTATCAGACATGTCCACTGTCTCAGTCCCTGTTATCTCAGATATGTCCACTCTCTCAATCCTGGTTGTCTCTGATGTGTCCACTGTCTGTCACTGTTGTCTCAGATGTGTACACTGTCTCAGTCGCTGTCATCTCACACAGGATTTGTTCACTGGCTATGACATATCAACTGTCTCAGCCTCTATTGTTGAAGACATGTCCACTCTCTCGAACCTTGTTGACTCAGACTTGTCCACTGTCTCAGTCCCTGTTTTCTCAGACATGTCCATTGTCTCATTCCCTGTTGTTTCACACTGTCCACAGTCTCAGTGCCTGTTGTCTCATCCATGTCCACTGTCTCATTCCCTGTTGTCTCAGACATGACCATGGTCTCAAACCCTGTTTGACTCAGATGTGTCCACTGTCTCAGTCCATTTTCTCTCAGATATATCCACTGTCTCATTCCCTGTTGTTTCACACTTGTCCACAGTCTCAGTACCTGTTTTCTCAGCCATGTACCCCATCTCCGACCCTGTTGTCTCAGACATGTCCAATGTCTAAGTTCCTTTTTTCTCAGACATGTCCAATGTCTCAGGCAGTGTTGTATCACTCCCGGTTGTCTCAGATATGTCCAGCGTCTGAGTCACTGAAGTTTCAGACATTTCCAATCTCTGACTCCCAGTTGACTCAGACATGTCCAAAGTCTCAGTCCCTGTTATCTCAGACATGTCCACTCTATCAGTATCTGTTGTCTTAGACACGTCCACTGTCTCAGTCCCCATTGTCTAAGATATGTTCACAGTCTCAGTCCCTGTTGTTTCAGATATATCTACTGTCTCAGTCCCTGTTGTTTCAGAAATGTCACCTGTGCAGTCCCCTTTGTCTCAGACATAAAAGTGCTCTTAGTAGCAGTCGACTCAGAAATGTCCACTGTCTCAGTCACTGTTGTCTCAGATATGTTCACTGTCTCAGTCCTGGTTGACCCAGATGTGTCCACAAACTCAGTTCCTGTTCTCTCAGATGTGTCCACTGTCTCAGTCACTGTCATCTCAGACAGGACATATCCAATGGCGAAGACATGTCAAATCTCTCAGTCCGTGATGTTTCACACATGCCCACTGTCTCAGTCCCTGTTGTCTCAGAAATGTCTATTCTCTGACCCTGTTGTTTCAGATATGTGTGTTGTTTCAGACATGTCCACTGTCTCAGTCCCTGTTGTCTCAGACGTGTCCACTGTCTCAGTCCCTGTTGTCTCAGACAGGACAACTGTCTCAGTCCCAGTTGTTTCACTAGTCCACTGTCCCAGTCCCCGTTGGTTCAGACATATCCATGGTGTAAGACCCTGTTGTCTCAGACATGTCCACTGTCTCAGTCCCTGTTGTCTCCAACGTGTCCACTGTCACAGTCATTGTTGTCTCAGAAATGACGACTGTCTCAATCCCAGTTGTTTCACACATGTCCACTGTCTCATTCCCTGTTGCCTCAGACAGGTCCAAGTCTCAGACCCTGTTGTTTCAGATATGTGTGTTGTCTCCGACATGTCCACTGTCTCATTCCCTGTTGTCTCCGATGTGTCCACTGTCTCAGTTGTTGTTGTCTCAGAAATGACCACTGTCTCAATCCCAGTTGTTTCACACATGTCCACTGTCTCATTCCCTGTTGTCTCAGACTTGTCCACTGTCTCAGTAACTGTTGTTTCAGACATATCCACTGTATCAGTCCCTGTTGTCTCAGACATGTCCACTGTCTCAGGCCCTGTTGTCTCAGATATGTCCACTGTCTCTGTCCCCATTGTCTCAGACATGAACATGCTCTTAGTCGCAGTTTTAGCAGACATGTCCACTGTCTCAGTTTGTATTCTCTGTGACTTGTCCAATGTCCCAGTCCCTGTTGTTTCAGACATATCCACTGTGTCATTCCCTGTTGTCTCAGACATGTCGACTGTCTCAGACCCTGTTGTGTCAGATATGTCCACTGTCTCATTCCCCATTGTCTCAGACATGAACACGCTCTTAGTCGCAGTTGTATCAGACATGTCCACTGTCTCAGTCCCTGTTGTCTCAGATATGTGCACTGTCTCAGCCCCCATTTTCTAAGACATGTCCACAGTCTCAATCCCTGTTGTTTCAGATATATCTACTGTCTCAGTCCCTGTTGTTTCAGAAATCTCACCTGTCTCAGTCACGATTGTCTCAGACATGAACACGCCCTTATTTGTAGTTTTCTCTGACATGTCCACTGTCTCAGTCTGTGTTGTCTCAGATGTGTCCACTGTCTCATTCGCTGTCATCTCACACAGGATTTGTCCACTGGCTAGGACATGTCAACTGTCTCAGCCTCTATTGTAAAAGACCCGTTCACTCTCTCGAACCCTGTTGACTCTGACTTGTCCACTGTCTCAGTCCCTGTTGTCTCAGACATGTCCAATGTCTCATTCCCTGTTGTTTCACACTTGTCCAGAGTCTCACTGCCTATTGTCTCAGCCATGTCCACTGTCTCAGTCCCTGTTGTCTCAGATATGTCCATGGTCTCAAACCCTGTTGACTTACACGTGTCCATTGTCTCACTCCGTTTTGTCTCAGACATTTCCACTGTCTTATTCCCTGTTTTTTCACACTTGTCCACAGTCTCAGTCCCTGTTTTCTCAGCCAAGTCCCCTGTCTCATTCCCTGTTGTCTCAGACATGTCCAATGTCTCAGGCAGTGTTTTCTCAGACATATCCAATATCTCAGTCTCTGTTGTCTCAGACATGTCCATGGTATCAGTACCTGTTGTCTCAGACATGTCCATGGTATCAGTACCTGTTGTCTCAGACATGTCCACTATCTCAGTCCCTGTTGTCTCAGGCATTTCCAATGTCTCACTCCCGGTTGTCTCATAAATATCCAGTGTCTGAGTCACTGAAGTCTCAGATATTTCTAATGTCTGATTCCCTGTTGTCTCAGACATGTCCAATGTCTCAGTCCCTGTTATCTCAGAAATGTCCACTGTATCAGTCCCTGTTGTCTTAGACATGTCCACTGTCTCAGTCCACATTGTCTATGTCCACAGTCTCAGTACCTGCTGTTTCAGATATATCTTCTGTCTCAGTCCCTGTTGTTTCAGAAATGTCACCTGTGCAGTCCCCTTTGTCACAGACATGAAAACGCTCTTTTCACAGTTGTCTCAGACATGTCCACTGTCTCAGTCACTGTTGTCTAAGATATGTCCACTGTCTCAGTCCTGGTTGACTAAGATGTGTCCACAATCTCAGTACCTGTTCTCTCAGTTGTGTCCACCGTCTCAGTCGCACACATGCCCACTGTCTCAGTCCCTGTTGTCTCATAAATGTCCATTCTCTGACCCTGTTGTTTCAGATATGTGTGTTGTCTCAGATATGTCCACTGTCTCAGTCCCTGTTGTCTCAGACGTGTCCACTGTCTCAGTCCCTGTTGTCTCAGATATGACAACTGTCTCAGTCCCAGTTGTTTCACTAGTCCACTGTCCCAGTCCCTGTTGGTTCAGATATATCCATGGTGTAAGACCCTGTTGTCTCAGACATGGGTGTAGTTTCAGGCATGTCCACTATCTCAGTCCCTGTTGTCTCAGACATGTCCACTGTCGCAGTCATTGTTGTCTCACAAATGACCACTGTCTCAATACCAGTTGTTTCACACATGTCCACTGTCTCATTCCCTGTTGTCTCAGACATGTCCAAGGTCTCAGACCCTGTTGTTTCAGATATGTGTATTGTCTCAGACATGTCCAATGTCTAATTCCCTGTTGTCTCAGACATGTCCACTGTCTCAGTCAGTGTTGTCTCAGACATGTCCACTATCTCAGTCCCTGTTGTCTCAGACATGTCCACTCTCTCAGTCCCTGTTGTCTCAGACATGTCTATGGTCTCAGTTCCCTTTGTCTCAGACATGTCTACAGTGTCAGCCCCTGTTGTCTCACACATGTCCACGGTCTCAGCACCAGTTTTCTCAGACATGTCCACTGTCTCAGTCCCTGTTGTATCACGCATTTCCAATGTCTCAGTCCCTGTTGTCTCAGACATATCCAAAGTCTCAGTCCTGGTTGTCTCAGATATGTATAGTGTCTGAGTCCCTGCAGTCTCAGACATGTCCAATGTCTGATTCCCTGTTGTCTCAGACATATCCACAGTCTTAGTGCTTGTTGTGTCAGACATATCTACTGTCTCCATCCCTGTTGTCTCAGACATATCCACTTTCTCATTCCCTGTTTAATCACCCATTTCCAATGTCTCAGTGCCTGTTGTCTCAGACATGACCAAAGTCTCATTCACAATTTACTCAGATATGTATAGTGTCTGAGACCCTACAGTCTCAGAGATGTCCAATGTCTGATTCCCTGTTGTATCAGACATATCTACGGTCTCAGTACCTGTTGTCTCAGACATATCTACTATCTCCATCCCTGTTGTCTCAGACATGCCCACAGTCTCATTCCTTGTTGTCTTATATATGTCCACTGTCTCAGTCCCTGTTGTCTCAGACATGTCCATGTTGTCAGTCCCTGTTCTCAGATGTGTCCACTGTCTCAGTCTCAGTTATCTCAGATATGTCTACTGTCTAAATCCCTGCCTTCTCAGACAGGACCTGTCCACTGTCTCAGACATGTCAACTGTCTCAGTCTCTGTTGTCTCAGACATGCCCACTGTCCCAGTCCTTGTTGTTTCACACATGACCACTGTCTCAGTCCCTGTTGTCTCAGACATATCCATGGTGTCATACTCTGTTGACTCAGATATGTCCACTATCTCAGTTCCTGTTGTCTCAGACATGTCCAGTGTCTCTGTCCCTGTTGTCTCAAACTTGTCCATTGTGTCAATCTTTGTTGTCTCAGACAAGTCCAATGTCTCAGACCCTGATGAATCAGACATGTCCAATTTCCCAGTTCATGTTGCCTCAGACATGTCCACTGTCTCAGTCCCTGTTGTCTTATAGATGACTACTGTCTCTGTTCAGTTGCCTCAGATGTGTCCATTGTCCCAGTACATGTTGTCTCAGACATGTCCACTCTCTCAGTCCCTGTTGTCTCAGACATGTCCACTGTCTCAGTCCCTGTTGTCTCTTATATGTCCATGGTCTCAATCCCGGTTGTCTCAGATGTGTCCACTGTCCAAATCCCTGTTGTCTCAGACATATCCACTGTCTCAGTCCCTGATGTCTCAGACATGTCCACTGTCTCAGTACCTGTTGTCTCAGATATGTCCACTGTCACAGTCCCTGTTGTCGAGTATGTGTCCACAGTCTAATTTCCTGTCTTCTAAGACAGGACATGTCCACTGTCTCAGATATGTCAATTCTCTCTGTTTCTGTTGTCTAAGACATGTCCACAGTCTCAAAACCTGTTGTCTCAGACGTGTCCACAGTCCCAGTCCCTGTTTTCTCAGACATGTCCACTGTCTCAGTCCCAGTTGTTTCACACATGTCCACTGTCTCAGTCCCTGTTGTCTCAGATATGCCCATGGTCTCAGACCCTGTTGTCTCAGATATGTGTGTTATCTCCTACATGTCCAGTGTGTCAGTCCCTGTTTTTTCAGACATGCCACTGTGTCAGTCAATTTTGTCTCAGACATGTCCACTGACTCAGTCCCTGTTCTCTCAGACATGTCCAATCTCTCAGTCCCTGTTGTCTCAGATATAAATACTGTCTCAGTCCCTGTTGTTTGAGACATGTTGCCTGTCTCAGTCCCTGTTGTCTCAGATATAAATACTGTCTCAGTCCCTGTTGTTTGAGACATGTTGCCTGTCTCAGTCCCTGTTGTCTCAGATATAAATACTGTCTCAGTCCCTGTTGTTTGAGACATGTTGCCTGTCTCAGTCACTGTTGTCTCAGACATGAACACTCTCTTATTCGCAGTTATATCAGATATGTCCACTGTCTAAATCCCTGTTGTCTCAGACATGTCCACTGTCTCACTCCCTGTTGTTTCAGATATGTACTGTGTCAGTCCCTGTTGTCTCAGATATGTCCACTTTTTCAGTCCCTGTTGTCTCAGATATGTCCACTGTCTCAGTCACGGGTGTCTCAGATGTGTCCACTGCCTCAGTCTCTGTCATCACAGACAGGACTTGTCCACTGGCTAAGGCATGTCAACTGTTTCAGCCTTTTTTGTCCCAGACAGGTAGATTGTCTCGAAACTTGTTGACTCAGACTTGTCCATTGTCTCAGTCTCTTTTGTCATAGACATGTCCACTGTCTCATTCCCAGTTTTTTCACACTTGTCCACTGTCTCGGTGCCTGTTGTCTCATCCATGTACACTGTCTCAGTCCCTGTTGTCTCAGACATTTCCATGGTCTCAAACCCTGTTGGCTCAGACGTGTCCACTGTCTCAGTCCCTTTTGTCTCAGACATGTCCACTGTCTCATTCCCTGTTGTTTCACACTTGTCCACAGTCTCAGTACCTGTTGTCTCAGCCATGTCCAGTCTCTCGGTCCCTGTTGTCTTAGACATGTCCAATGTCTAAGTCCCTGTTGTCTCAGACATGCCAAATGTCTCAGTCAGTGTTGTCTCAGACATATCAATATCTCAGTCACTGTTGTCTCAGACATGTCCACTGTCTCAGTCCCTGTTGTCTCAGACATGTGCACGGTCTCAGTGCCTGTTGTCTCACACATATCAACTGTCTCAATCCCTGTAGTTTCAAACATGTCCATTGTCAAAATCCCTGTTATCTCAGATATGCCCACTGTCTCAGTCATGGTTTTCTTTGATGTGTCCACTCTCTCAGTCCCTGTTGTCTCAGAGGTGTCCACTCTCTATGTCCCTGTCCTCTCAGAAAGAGTATGTCCATTTTCTCGGACATGTCAACTGTCTCAGTCTCTGTTGTCTCAGACATGTCCACTGTCTTGAACCCTGTTGTCTCAGACATTTCCACTGTTACAGTTCCTGTTTTCTCAGACATGTCCACTGTCTAATACTTGTTGTCTCAGACATGTCCACTGTCTTAGTCCCTGCTGTTTCAGACATGTCTAATTTCTCAGCCCCTGTTTTTTCACACATGTCCAGCGCCTCTGTCCCTGGTTTATCAGACATTTCCATGGTCTCAGACCCTGTTGACTCAGACATCTGTGTTGTCTCTTACATGTCCACTGTCAGTCCCTTTTATCTCAGACATGTCCACTTTCTCAGTCCCTGTTTTCTCAGACATGTCCACTGTCTCATTCCCTGTTGTCTCAGACATGTCTAATTTCGCCATCCCTTTTTTTTTCACACACGTCCACTGTCTCAGTCCCTGCAGTCTCAGACATTTCCATGGTCTCAGAACCTGTTGTCTCAGTCATCTGTGTTGTCTCAGACATGACCACTGTCTCTGTTGTTTAAGACATGTCCACTGTCTCAGTCCCTAATGTGTCAGTCATGTCCACTGTCTCAGTGTCTGTTGTCTCAGACATGTCCACGGTCTCAGTGCCTGTTGTCTCAGACATATCCACTGTCTCAGTCCTTGTTGTCTCAGACATGTCTCAGTCCCTGTTTTCTCATATATGTCCACTGTTACTGTACTGGTTGTGTTAGATGTGTCCACTCTCTATGTCCTTGTTGTCTCAGATGTGTCCACTATCTAAATCCCTGTTGTGTCATAAGTGTACACTGTCTCAGTCACTGTTGTCTCAGATGTGCCCACTATCTAAGTCACTGTCTCTCAGACAGGACGTGTCCACTGTCTCAGACAGGTCAACTGTCTCAGTCTCTGTTGTCTCAGACATGTCTGCTGTCTCAAACCCTGTTGTCTCAGACATGTCCACTGTCCCAGTCCCTGTTGTTTCATACATGACCACTGTCTCAGTCCCCGTTGTCTCAGACATGTCCATGGTGTCAGACCCTGTTGTCTCAGATGTGTCCACTGTCTCAGTCCCTGTTGTCTCAGACATGTCCAGTGTCTCTGTCACTGTTGTCTCAAATTTGTCCACTCTGTCCGTCTACGTTGTCTTAAACAAGTCCAAGGTCTCAGACCCTGTTGTCTCAGACATGTCCACTTTCCCAGTCCATGTTGCCTCAGACATGTCCACTGTTTCAGTTCCTGTTGTCTTATCCACGACGACTGTCTCCGTCCAGGTGCCTCAGATGTGTCCATTGTCCCAGTCCATGTCTCAGACATGTCCATTCTCTCTGTCTTTGTTGTCTCAGTCATGTCCACTGTCTCAGTCCGTGTTGTCTCAGATACGTCCACGGTCTCAGTCCCAGTTTTCTCAGATGTATCCACTGTCCAAGTCCCTGTTGTCTCAGACATATCCACTGTCTCAGTTCCTGTTGTCTCAGACATGTCCACTGTCTCAGTCCCTGTTGTCTCAGACATGTCCACTGTCTCAGTCCCTGTTGTTTGAGACATGTCGCCTATCTCAGTCCCTGTTGTCTCAGACAGGAACACGCTTTTAGTCACAGTTGTATCAGATATCTCCACGGTCTCAATTCCTGTTGTCTCAGACATGTAGACTGTATCAGTCCCTGTTGTTTCAGACATATCCACTGTGTCAGTCCCTGTTGTCTCAGACATGTCCACTGTCTCAGTCCCTGTTGTCTCAGATATTTCCATAGTCTCAAATCCTGTTGACTCAGACGTGTCCACTGTCTCAGTCCCTTTTGTCTCAGACATGTACACTGTCTCATTCCCTGTTGTTTCACACTTGTCCACAGTTGTCTCAGTCATGTGCAGTCTCTCGGTCCCTGTTGTCTTAGACATGTCCAATGTCTAAGTCCCTGTTGTCTCAGCCATGCTAAATGTCTCAATCAGTGTTGTCTCAGACATATTACTATCTCAGTCCCTGTTGTTTCAGACATGTCAACTGTCTCAGTCCCTGTTGTCTCAGACATGTCCACGGTCTCAGTGCCTGTTGTCTCAGACATATCCACTGTCTCAATCCCTGTAGTCTCAAACTTGTCCACTCTCAAAGTCCCTGTTGTCTCAGATATGCCCACTGTCTCAGTTCTGGTTGTCTCGATGTGTCCACTGTCAACGTCCCTGTTGTCTCAGATGTGTCCACTCTCTATTTCCATGTCTTCTCAGACAGGACAAGTCCATTTTCTCAGACATGTCAATTGTTTCAGTCTCTGTTGTCTCAGACATGTCCACTGTCTAATCCTTGTTGTCTCAGACATGTCCACTGTCTTAGTCCCTGCTGTCTCAGTCATGTCTAATTTCTCAGCTCCTGTTTTTTCACACATGTCTACCTTCTCAGTCCCTGGTTTCTCAGACATTTCTATGGTCTCAAACCCTGTTGTCTCAGACATCTGTGTTGTCTCATACATGTCCACTGTCTCGGTCCCTGTTGTCTCAGATGTGTCCACTGTCTCAGTCCCTGTTTTCTCAGACATGTCCACAGTCTCAGTCCCTGTTGTCTCAGACATGTTCACTGTCTTAGTCCCTGCTGCCTCAGACATGTCTCATTTCTCTGTCATTGTTTTTTCACACATGTCCACTCTCTCAGTCCCAGGTGTCTCAGACACATCCACTGTCTCAGTCCCTGTTTTATCACACATTTCCAATGTCTCAGTCCCTGTTGTCTCAGATATGACCAAAGTCTCAGTTACAGTTGACTCAGATATGCATAGTGTCTGAGTCCCTGCAGTCTCAGTGATGTCCAATGTCTGATTCCCTGTTGTATCAGACATATCCATGGTCTCAGTGCCTGTTGTCTCAGATGTATCTACAGTCTCCATCCCTGTGGTCTGAGACATGTACACTGTCTCAGTCTCTGTTGTCTCAGATGTGTCCACTGTCTCATTCTCAGTTATCTCAGATATGTCTACTGTCTAAGTCCCTACCTTCTCAGACATGACATGTCCACTATCTCAGACATGTCAACTGTCTCAGTCTCTGATTTCTCAGTCATGTCTGCTGTATCAAACCCTGTTTTCTCAGGCATGTCCACTGTCCCAGTCCCTGTTGTTTCACACATGTCCATTGTCTCAGTCTCTGTTGTCTCACTCATGTCCATGGTGTCAGACCCTGTTGACTCAGATGTGTCCATTTTCTCAGTCCCTGTTGTCTCAGACATGTCCAGTGTCTCTGTCACTGTTTTCTCAAACTTGTCCACTGCGTCAGTCTTTGTTGTCTCAGATAAGTCCAAGGTCTCAGACCCTGTTGTCTCAGACATGTCCACTGTCCCAGTCCATGTTGCCTCAGACATGTCCACTGTCTCAGTACCTGTAGTCTTATATATGACCACTGTCTCAATCCAGATGCCTCAGATGTGTCCACTGTCCCAGTCCATGTTGTCTCAGACATGTCCACTGTCTCAGTCCCTGTTGTCTCAGATATGTCCATAGTCTCAGTCCCAGTTGTCTAAGGTGTGTGCAATGTCCAAGTCCCTGTTGTCCCAGACATATCTAATGTCTCATTACCTGTTGTCTCAGACATATCCTCTGTCTCAGTCCCTCTTATCGAGGATGTGTACACAGTCTAAGCTCCTGTCTTTTTTTAAAAAATTTTTAAATTAATTTTATTTATTTCCGTATGTGTATGAATGTACTGTCTGCATGCAAGTTTGTGCACCCGTGTTGTGCAATGCCGCGGAGGTCAGAAGAGGGTGTCGGATTCCCCTTGAACTGGAGTTCTCCTGGAATTGGAGTTTCAGACGGTTCTTGGCCGCCATGTGGGTGCTGGGGATCGAACCCGGGTCCTCTGTGAGAGCGGTCGGCGCTCTTAGCCACTAGGCCATCTCTCCAGCCCCTAAGCTCCTGTCTTCTAACACAGAACATGTCCACTGTCTCGAACCCTGTTGTCTCAGACGTGTCCACTGTCTCAGTCCCTGTTGTCTCAGATATGTCCACAGAATCAGTCCTGGTTGTCTCAGATGTGTCCACTGTCCAAGGCCCTGTTGTCTCAGACATATCCACTGTCTCAGACCCTGTTGTCTCAAACATGTCCACTGTCTCAGTCCCTCTTGTCGAGGAGGTGTCCACAGTCTAAGTTCCTGTCTTCTAAGACAAGATATGTCCACTATCTCAGATATATCAACTGTCTCTGTCTCTGTTTTCTCAGACATGTCCACAGTCTCAGTCCCTGTTTACTCAGACATGTTCATTGTCTCAGACACTGTTGTCTCAGATATGTGTGTTATCTCATACATGTCCACTGTTTCAGTCCCTGTTGTTTCAGACATGTCCACTCTCTCAGTCCCTGTTGTGTCAGACATGTCCACTGTCTCAGTCCCTGTTGTCTCAGATAGAACTACTTTCTCTGTCCCTGTAGTTTGAGACATGTCGCCTGTCTCAGTCCCCATTGTCTCAGACATGAACACACTCTTATTCGCAGTTGTATAAGATATGTCCACTGTGTCCACCCCTCTTGTCTCAGACATTTCCTCTGTCTCAGTCCCTGTTGTTTTAGACATATCCACTGTGTCAGTCCCTGTTGTCTCAGATATGTCCACTGTCTCAGTCCTGGTTGTCTCAGATGTGTCCACTGTCTCAGTCACTGTGGTCTCAGATGTATCCACTCTCTCAGTCGCTGTCATCTCAGACAGGACTTTTCCACTGGCTAAGACGTGTCAACTGTCTCAGCCTCTATTGTCTCAGACAGGTCCAATGTCTCAAACCTTGTTGACTCAGATGTGTCCACTGTCTCAGTCCCTTTTGTCTCAGATATGTCCACTGTCACAGTCCCTGTTTTTCTCAGACATTTCCATGGTCTCAAACCCTGTTGCCTCAGATGTGTCCACTGTCTCAGTCTCTTTTTTCTCAGACATGTCCACTGTCTCATTCCCTGTTGTTTCACACTTGTCCACAGTCTCAGTACCTGTTGTCTCAGCCATGTCCCCTGTCTAGGTCCCTGTTGTCTTAGACACGTCCAATTTCTAAGTCCCTGTTGTCTCAGACATGCCCACTGTCTCAGTCAATGTTGTCTCAGATATTTCCACTATCTCAGTCCGTGTTGTCTCAGACAAGTCCACTGTCTCAATCCCTATAGTATCAAACATGTCCACTGTCAAAGTTCCTCTTGTCTCAGATATGCTCACTGTCTCAATCCTGGCTGTCTCTGATGTGTCCACTGTCTCAGTCCCTGTTGTCCCAGAAGTGTCCACTCTCTAAGTCCCTGTCTTCTCAGACAGGACATGTCCACTGTCTCAGACATGTCAACTGCCTTAGTCTCTGTTGTCTCAGACATGTCCATTGTCTCAAACCCTGTTGTCTCAGACATGTCCACTGTTACAGTCCCTGTTTTCTCAGACATGTCCACTGTCTAATCACTGTTGTCTCAGACATATCCACTGTCTTAGTCCCTACTGTCTCAAACATGTCTAATTTCTCAGTCCCTGGTTTTTCACACATGTCCACCATCTCAGTCCCTGGTTTCTCAGACATTTCCATGATCTCAGACCCTGTTGTGTCAGACATCTTTGTTGTCACATACATGTCCACTGTCTCAGTCTCTGTTGTCTCAGATGTGTCCACTGTCTCAGTCCCTGTGCTCAGACATGTTCACTGTCTCAGTCCCTCTTGTCTCAGACATGTCCACTGTCTTAGTCCGTGCTGTCTCAGACATGTCTAATTTCTCTGTCCCTGTTTTTTCACACATGTCCACTGTCTCAGTCCCTGGTGTCTCAGACATTTCCATGGCCTCAGACCCTGTTGTCTCAGACATGTCCAATGACTCAGTCCCTCTTGTCTCATACATGTCCACGGTCTCAGTGCCTGTTGTCTCAGACATATCCACTCTCTCGTTCCTGTTGTCTCAGACATATTCACTGTGTCAGTCCCTGTTTTCTCAGATATGACCACTGTCTCTGTCCTGGTTGTCTTAGATGTGTCCACACTCTATGTCCCTCTTGTTTCAGATGTGTCTACTATCTAAATCCCTGTTGTGTCATAAGTGTACATTGTCTAAGTCACTGTTGTCTCAGATGTGTCCACTATCTAAGTCCCTGTCTTCTCAGACAGGATATGTCCACTGTCTCAGACAGGTCAACTGTCTCAGTCTCTGTTTTCTCAGACAGGTCTACTCTCTTGAACACTGTTGTCTCAGAAATGTCCACTGTCTCAGTCCCTGTTGTTTCACATATGACCACTGTCTTAGTGCCAGTTGTCTCAGACATATCCATGGTCTCAGACCCTGTGACTCAGACATGTCCACTGTCTCATTCCCTGTTGTCTCAGATATGTCCATTGTCTTAGTTCCTGTTGTCACCCATGTCTACTCTCCCAGTCCCTTTTTTCTCAGACATGTCCACTTTCTCATTCCCTTTTGTCTCAGACATTTGTATGTCCATTGTCTTATTTCCTGTTGTATCACCCATGTCCACTCACTCAGTCCCTGTTGTCTCAGACATGTCCAATGTCTAAGTCCCTGTTTTCTCAGACATGTCCATTTTCTCAGTCCCTGTTGTCTCAGACATGTCCACAGTCTCAGTCCCTTTGTCTCAGACATGTCCACGGTCTCATTGGCTGTTGACTCAGACATATCCACGCTCTCAATCTCTGCTGTCTCAGATATGTCCACTGTCTCAGTCCCGGTTGTCTCAGATGCGTCCACTATCTCAGTCCCCGTTGTCTCAGATGTGTCCACTGTCTAAGTCAATATTGTCTCAGATGTGTCCACTGTCTAATTCCCTGTCTTCTCAGACAGGACCTTTCTCAGACTTGTCCACTGTCTCAGTCCCTGTTGTCTCAAACATGTCCACAATCTTAGGCCCTATTGTCTCAGACATTTGCATTGTCTCGGACATGTCCACTATCTCAATACCTGTTTTTTCAGACATGTCCACTATCTCAGTCCTTGTTGTCTCAGACATGTCCACAGTCTCAGTCCTTGTTGTCTCAGACATGACATGTCCACTGTCACAGACATATCCACTATCTCTGTCCCTATTGTCCCAGAGATGTCCACTCTCTCAGGCCCTGTTGTCTCAGACATGTCCCCTGTCTCAGTCCATGTTGTCTCAAATATGTCAACAGTCTTTGTCCCTGTTGTCTAATATATGTCCACGGTCTCAGTCCCTGTTGTTTCAGACATGTCCACTCTCTCAGTCACTATTTTTTCAGACATGGCATGTCCCCTTTCTCAGACATGTCCAATATCTCTGTTCCTGTTGTCTCAGACATGACATGTCCACATTCTCAGACATTTTCACTTTATCAGACCCTGTTGTCTCAGATGTGTTCACTCTCTCCGGCCCTGTTGTCTTGGGCATATCTTCTGTCTCAGTCCCTGTGGTCTCAAACATGAACAACCTCTTTGTCCCTGTTTTCTCAGACATGTCCAAGGTGTCCTTCACTGTTCTCAAAGACACGTCCACTGTCTCATTCCCTGTTGTCTTAGACATTTCCACTCTCTCAGTCCCTGTTGTCTCAGACATGTCCAGTGTCTCAGTCGCTTTTGTCTCAGACATGTCCACTATCTCAGTCACCGTTGTCTCAGACATGTCCACTCTCTCAGGCCCTGTTGTCTCGAACATGTCCATAGTCCATTTCCTGTTGTCTCAGACATGTCAACTGTCTCAGTCCCTGTTGTCTCAGGCATGTCCAATCTTTCAATCCCTGTTTTCTCAGACATGACCAAAGTCTCAGTCCCTGTTGTCCCAGATATGTCCAGTGTCTGTTCCCTGTACTCTCGGCAGGTCCAATGTCTGATTACCTATTGTCTCAGACATGTACAAGGTCCCTGTAACTGTTGTCTCAGAAATGTCCACTGTCTCTGTCTCTGTTGTCTCAGACATGTCCAAGGTCTCAGTGCCTATTGTCTCAGACATATCCACTGTCTCAGTCCCTATTGTCTCAGACATGTCCACACTCTCAATCCCTCTTGTCTCAGATATGTCCACTGTCTCAGTCCTTGTTGTCTCAGATATGTACACTCTCTCAGTCCCAGTTCTCTCAGATGTGTCCACTGTCTAAGTCCCTGTCTTCTCACACAGTACATCTCCACTGTCTCAGACATCTCAACTCTCTCAGTCTCTGTTATCTCAAACATGTCCACTGACTCAAACCCTGTTGTCTCAAACATGTCCACTGTCTCAGTCCCTCTTTTCTCAGACATGTCCACTATCTCAGTTTCTGTTGTTTCACACATATCCAATGTCTCAGTCCCTGTTGTCTCAGACATGTCCACAGTCTCACTCCCTGTTGTCTCAGACAAATCCATAGACTCAGTTGCTGTTGTCTCAGATATGTGCATTGCTTCTGTCCCAGTTTTCTCATAAATGTACACTGTCCCAGTCACTGTTGTCTCAGACATGTCCACTGTCTGAGATAACAGGGACTGAGACAGTGTACATGAAGGTAGAAAACTGGAAACTATTTTTTGTTTTGAGACAGGGTCCCAGCTGGCCTAGAACTCACTCTTTAGACCAGGCTGGCCTTAAACTCACAAAGATCTGCCTGCCTCTGCCTCCCGTGTGCTAGGATTAAAGGCATGCACCACCACACCCGGCTTATTAGTTTATTACGTTTTATGTGTATGAATGTACTGTCGGATTCCCCTGGATCTGGAGTCAAAGACGGTTCTTAGCCGCCATGTGGGTGCTGGGAATTGTATGTAAGCAAGAAAGATACATGTCTTTTCAAAGGCCTACCAAGATAAAACAAGGTAATACATTCGTACACATAAAACCAAAAAAACTAAAATAAAATAAGAAGAAATCTATTTCAGTAATTGATTCCATTTCTTTTATGCGGATATATGAGTTTATCGCTTGCATGGATGAGAGTCCACCCCTGGAGGGGAAGGCTGAGGTGTTCAAACCATTCTCCTCCATCATGCTGACATTCCAGCCACTGTGCAAATGAAAATCAAGGAAGGGGTAGGGGGATGGCACCCTTGACTGAGCCGAGCTTACTTTTTTTTTTTTTCCCTGTTTTCAGTTTTCTTTTGTTTTGTTTTCTTAATGACCTGAACAGCTGAAAAGATAGAGGTGGAAGACTTAGGCCTAAAAATGTATGGAAATGAGGCCTACACAGAGTGCTGGCCTGGTATGTGGTATGGACATCTCTAACCCTTAAGGGGGCCTCCAAGTCACTTTACCAGAAGCAGCTGTCTTGCTTGTCTTGCAAATGGAGTGGCCCAGGCCTTTAATCACAGCATGACAGAGGAACTCTCTTGAGTTCCAGGACAGCCTACTGAACATACAGAGTTCCAGGCCAGCTAGGGCTCCAAGGAAACTGCTTTTCAAACACATGCACACATACACACACACAAACAAACAAAAGATAAATAAATAAATAACAAAAAATAAAGAAATAGCCATAGCAAGACATGATGCCCCCTGCCTTTAATTCCAGCTGGTTGGTCACTGTGAAATGAAAGTCAGTCAGTCCTCCTCCATAAGGATTTCCAGCCAGTTGGGCTATAGGAGGCTATACACCTCAAAAGTAAATGAAAGAAAAAATGAATGAATAAATAAATACATACATAAATAAATAAATCTACAATGAAATTTTCAAGTAAGTCTTGGAAGCTTTTGAAAGACACCAGAATAAGCCGGGTGTGGTGTCTCATGCCTTTAAACCATGGTAGAGACAGGCAGACCTTTGTGAGTTCAAGGGCAGCCTGGTCTACAGAGTGAGTTCTAGGACAGCTGGGGCTACAGATAGACCCTGTCTCGAAAAGACAAAAAAAAAAAAAGAAAAACCAATGCCAATTAAAAGACACCAGAATATTGAAGGAACTCCCATGCTCATAGATTGGAAAAATCAATATATTAAAGATGAGCGTCCTACCCAAAGTAATAAAGAGATTCAATGTAATCCCAATCAGAATCCCACCATGACACACTTCATAGAATTGGGGGGGGGGCACAAAAAATCCTAAAGCTCCCATGGAAGAGGGAGGACTGGGGATAGCCCAAGCAAATCAGAACACAAACAGAAATGGAGGTGGAGGCCCTATGAACAAAAAAAATAAAAACCCCACCCCACAGCCTGCCATCATACTGCTTTAGATCAAACAGAGCTGACTTATATTTAGGCTAGCTACTGCTATTAATGTGCTTCTTGCATGTTCATAAACACAATCTTCTTCCTGGACAGGTCTCGGAAATCTAAAACTGTGGGAGGTACACTCAATTAGATCTCATGCCATTATGCAGACACAGAGACACACAGATATAGAGACACATAGACACACACAGACACACAAAACACACACACACACACACACACACGGGCAGATAGAAAACATGAAACTAATTTTTTTTTGGCGATTGGAGACAGGGTCCCAGCTGGCCTAGAACTCACGGTGTATATCAGGCTCACCTTTAACTCACAAAGATCCACCTAAAGAGGTGTGGCACCACACCCAGAGAGAATACTTTTCAAAGTAGAGAGGCTAAATATCATCTTTAAAACTGAAAGGCCAGGTGGGTGCGTGGTGGTGCAGGCCTTTTATCTAGCAGTTCCGAGGCAGAGGCATGCGGATCTTTGTGAGTTCAAGGCCAGCCTGGTTTACAAAGCGAGTTCCAGGACAGCCGGAGCTACAGGGAGACCCTGTCTCAAAAAGACCAAAAAATAATTATAATAATAGAAAATAAATAATTAAATAAATTTATTTAAAATTGATTCAAACTATATTAATTTACAATTTAGAGATTTCCAGGCCAACTGGGTGGGGCTACAGAAAAGCACTTTTCAAACGACCAAAAAAAAAAAATAATAAAAGCCATAGCCGGGGGCATGGTTTCCCACACCTTCCTTCAATCCCAGCACCCAGAGGCAGAGACAGGCTCAACACTGTGAGTTCAACGTCAACCTGGTTGGTCCCCATAGGGAGTATTTCAGTAACCTATTACTTTTATGTGTATGTACAAGTATATCGACCTCATGTATGAGAGTGCACCCCTGTCACAAAAATAAAAAGAAAAAGAAAAAGAATAGAACTGATACCAAATCATCCAGAAAAATCAAACAAAACAAAATCCGCCCATATGTCCATGTGGGAAATCCTGACCGCAACAGCCTTACGGAAACCAAAGGGGGAGGAATCTGTACACATATGTCTTTTCAAAGGCTTAGCAAAGGGGCTGGAGAGATGGCGTAGTGGATAAGAGCGCAGGGTTAGATCCCCACACCCACATGATGGCTGAGAACCATTGTTAACTCCAGTTCCAGGGGAAACTGACGCCCCCTCAGATCTCCACAGCATTGCACGTCATGGGTGCACAAACCTACATGCAGACTGTACATTCATACACATAAAAATAAATAATTTTTAAAAATGTGTTAAAAAATATGGCCCACCAAGATAAAACAAGGTAATACATTCCTACACATAAAACAAAACAAAACAAAAAAAGGGCGGGGGGGAAATAAATGAATAAATAATTAAGTAAATAAGTAAATAAGTAAATAAATAAATACAAAGTCTAAAAAAACACATCATGGTTAAATCACGGATGGTACTTCTAATTCTGATCAATGATTCTAAGCTCAGAACATACAGGAGGAGGACCCCAGGAAGAGCACAATATTAAGCTGACCTACCTAAATAAACGTAGGCTCAGCTACTGCTATTATGTCCTTCATACATGTTCATAGATACAATCTTCCTGAACACGACTTAGAAATCTGAAGATAGGGCAGAAATACACACAAAACAGGATTTTATTTTTATTTATTTAAAATTCATTCTAAATATATTAATTTCTTTCGTGTCTAAAAAATTTTTTGGTCTTTTCGAGACAGGGTCTCCCTGTAGCCCCAGCTGTCCTGGAAGTCGCCCTATAGACCAGGCTTTCCTTGAACTCACAAAGATCAGCCTGCCTCTGCCTCCCAAGTGCTAGGATTGAGGCATGTGCCACCATGCCCGGCTTTTAAAAATATTTTAATAAGCATATCAGCCAAATGGCAGAAGGAAATGGGAGAAGGGACATATTCTACAATGCAAAATTATTATGCATAAATTTAAATACATCTAGTTCATAATTTTGACCATCTATGTTAATAAATACTTCAAATACCTTTTGTGGTTTTGTTTTGTTTTTCATGTAATACACGTCTTTTTTTTTTAATGACAATCATGGCAAAGAATTAAAGAATGTTACATTTGTGAACCATTAAAAAAATCTTCATTTTGGATAGTAGATAACTAAACAAACATTTCACTTTTGAAAATACTGTGATAGCCAATATTTAGAAGCTCGCCTTTATGTGAGCACAGAAATGGAACTTAGAGTATAAAACAAACCATTTTGGAACTGCTCGGGAGAAGTGACACTGAAATTCCATACTGGTTTTATACACCTTCTATAAAATACTTAAATATAAGAGCAAAGTTAAGACTCTCCTTTACTTTTGCTAAACAATTACATGGTAGACTTAGATGACTTTCTCCCTCAGTTTTACCTGGGAGTGATTGTAATCTTTTACTTTATAAGAGGGAAGTTTTGGCACTTGCATACCAAGGTCACCAGTGTTAATATCTACTGGGTCTCAGGGCAATTCCTATAAATTCACATTCTTTACAGCTGATACAGCATGAGCTGGAGCTCCTGCTAAGCCAGCCTTGGATTGATTTTTCCAGTTTATTCTGCATGTCAATCTGTATAACAATTTCATTCATGAGTGTCTCCACTTCCATTACCCCATCATCATTTCTGCAAGAATGAATGTTATGAACCTTGTTGGGCAATAGGGATAAAGATGGAAGAAGGCACTCAAGGGAGGGGGATAATAGGAGAGAGACAGTTATTATCAAGGGGGAAAGAAAGGGAGATACTTAAGCTGGAGATGTAGGAGAATTAGACAGGGAAGGAGAGAAGAGAAATACATAATGCTTAGGTGGTGGTGGTGGTATTTGTAAGGTTATGGCGCGCTCCCCCCGGAATGAAAAGCCACGAGGTCTGAGTTCTTCGGAGCAAAGTTTAATTCAGAGTAGCCGGGGCTAGGATAAGGGGAGAGGTAGAGCCAAGCCCAGAATGGCATCTGGCTTGGGAATTTAAGGGAGAAGGTGGGGATGGGATTCAGGGGGAGTGGGGGTGGGTCGGAGTCTGGAATCTGGCTTCCGAAGGGTGAGGGGCGAGGTGGAAGATTCCTGAGTAATCAGTGGTGACCTGATTTAGCATAACCAAAGGCCATGCCTGGTAGAGCAGGTTTTGGACCTCCGGTCTTAGGTATCTCTGCATTCCGATGGGCTTCTGGAGCTCACACCCTGACATTCCAGCCTTTTGTTCCTATAGGAAAAAGGGGCAGAGGTCGTCTTCTGTAGCTACTTCAAGCTGGACAGGGGAGAAGTTCTGGGGGAACAGCTGTCAGGCTGGAGGGTTAGAGTCCAGTTTTTCATTTTGGCTGCTTGGGGTACTCTGCCTGGTGGGTTTGGTCCAGATCGATAGTAGCCAGTACTTAGTGGATGTTTTCTCTGCAACTGAAAGGACAAGCTGGTTGAGTCTTACATGAGTATACCAGTGCAGGGACTTCACAGTACAAACAGGGGGCTACAGGGTGCATTAGCAATTGGAGGGTCCCGGTCTAGGGAATGCAGAGGGAAAAAGGATGAGGAATTGGAAAAAGTTTTAGTACACAGAGCTCTAGAATGAGAGCCAGCTTTAATACACGGGGCTCCAGAATGAGAGCCATAACCATGAGAATATAAAAGGTGGTATTTTCTGGCATGGGACATTAGATCTGTCATCTATCTCTGAGATATTTTCTAACATGACACAGTAGATCTCTCACCTATTTCTCTGATAATAACCTATTTCATTTTCTCTTCTTTAGATTACAGTCTCCTGTTGGGGTGTTTAAAACCACACAGTTAGCTCAGATAAATGAAGTTTGTTTTGGTGTTAAGGTCAGTTGAGGTTCTGGTCCTTAACGGGTCACTCAGGCCTTGCGCCTGGCTCTCTTCACCAGTTCCATCTATGTGTTGACAGGGTCAGGCCTTGCTTGACCTGAGCTTCCCTTTGAAGCATGAGGAGTCTCTTCTCTATATGGACTTTCCTCCTTTGACTGGACACTGGCAGGATGAAGTCCCTTTAAGTGAATCTTCAAGACTTCCCTGGCTCAGGATGACTGGTGGCTCGCTGCCACAGGACATGTACAAAGTTGTGGATGCAGGAACCTAGGACCCAAGTCGACCTCAGAGGGTGGGGCCAAAATATTGTCCCATCAAATCCCTCTTGCCAAATCAGATTAGAGCTTTAAGTGTGGTTGCTAAACCTCCAAGAGGATTGTTTGAAAGCACTGTTAATAAATTCTTAATTGCTGTGGCAAAATATTCTGACTAATAATAAAGGCTCATGGTAGGAGCCTGGTAGTGGCTGCAGCACAGGCTAGGAAAGGATGCTGGCTCGTATTCAGCCTATTGTGTACAATATAGAATATCTGGCCAAGAACGGCATTGCCCACAATGGGTACGGGCCAGTCCAATTAAGGCAATTATTGAGGTTTCTCAGCTCAGGTGTATCAAGTTGACATTAAATCTGTGCAGTAAGTCCTACAACTTGTTCTTTAAGGTCTATGAAGGTCATTCAAGTACTCAAAGTATATTGATTTAAACCGTGCAAGGCAAAAGTTTCTAACAACATGGGCCATGAAACAAACCCAAGATAATAAAGGGGTTAAAAGTACCTTCTCAAATGAAGGCCATGTCACTTGTCCCCAGATTTTGAATTATAGCTTTTAAAAGGAAAGGGAAGTGGGGGCATTGTCACATACCAGCAGCAGGCAGATAATACTTAGGGCTCACCCAAATTGGTTACACTCGGACTGTCCGTGTGGGCCCCAGAAGCAAAACCTAATTTTTCTTAAAATATTAAAAGTAACATGTGCAAAGTATAACAGATATACAAAACAAGTTTAGTATATATGGGTAACTATGTCTGTTTCACTTCAGGCTGTAACTAGGTATATAGTACGTGGTAGGTGGAGCACAATTTCTTGTATATGCCATAATTACATTATAGAATTTTAAAAAGTGAACAGTACTTCATGCATACACACATAAATAAGGTTCTAATAAATACATTTGACGATGACACTTTGTAAAGGTTGTGTTAAGCAAAGGCACATGTATTGTAATCATACAGATAGATCTTAATATGCTGTTTAACAATGTCATACACATATTTATGTACACATTTCTTTAAGAGATTTTATCCTAGCAGTTGTATTGTACCATCATATGCATTGAAACATTATTTAAAAACATGCAGCTCTGATTAATTGTGCTGCCAAGGCTAAGATGACATCTTGCACCTTTGGTTTTAAAACTATGATCTTATTGAAATACTTTAACAAGTGATGGAAAACAGAATTATATATAATAATTAAAGAACTGACAATATCAAAGGTACTTAGGCTGTTTTATTGGAGGGAAGGGATTGCAGGGGAAGCAATGTGTCACTGTCCAAGTACCAGAGTATGAATGAATCCAGGGATTTTTTAAAAGTGGTCTCTGGTCAGAAGGACGGTGGCATAGCACAGGAGAGAAAAAAAAAGTTAGTGAACCCGTAAGGGTCAAAAAATCAGGTCTTCAGACGTCTGGAAACAAGAAAAAACTGGAAGAGAAAATTTTTAGTTGTAATACCTGTGGAAAAATACTTTGGACAGAGAAGAAATAAAACCTTCAGATAAACAGTGTAGAAACCTAGGAACCCGGGTTCAAATCAGGCCTTTGAAAAAAAAATTTTAGAGGCATGCCAAAAGTAAACTTAATTTTTGTTTGTGCGCAACATAGAATAAAACAAGTTTGAAGTGGCCACTTTGTTTTGACAAAAAACACAGAACATGGACACATGACAGTTACAAAGACACATTGAAGAACGGTTATGACAAACGGTTATAACACAGACAGGTTTGGACAGACACATGACTTAACTGTATCCATTAACTCTGGACAGTGGGAAAATCCCCTTTTATCTAAAGTTGCCCTCCCTTGTCCAGGGCTGTAGACAATTATCACATTTACAAAGAATTACTTAGAGTTTAAGACATTTGTTTAGGTGGAAAATAGACTATGTTTTACTGTGCTTTGCAGCACAGCCTGTTCTCATACACCTGCGAAGGATGGTGGACTGGGTAAGCAGGAAAATCTGATGGCTTGTGCATATTATCTGTTAATTTAATGAGAATGTATTTAGTTAGTGGAAAAATCAAAAGATCCCAGCCAAGTGAAAGTTTACTGCCTGAGGCAAAAGCTGGATGCAGGTTGGGCAGGGTGTGGTCAACACACCTTCTTAATCTCAGACTCAGGGGCTTGTATCCTGAAGCAGACAAAATGGATTTCTGAATAAAATGGGGTTTAAAAGGAAAAAACAATGAAATGGAAAATGTCAAAATCTGAAAATAATCCCTTAAAATTTAGGCAAGTTTTGTAAACAAAATATAAAAAAACCAAAATTGTGAAAGGATCAGAATATGTCATTAAATAAATTGCAAGAGAATTAGAATATAGAAATATAGCATTAGTTATTACAAGGTCTGTTGTAAATTCAGGCTTCTTGCCACGTGGTCTTACTGTGGCTCAGCAGAAATGGGGCAGGTGTGCGGCAGACTGGGGAGAAGAGAGCTGTACGAAGGAAGTAAAGTTTTTTAGCCTCAGAAGTAGAGGAAGAAGGGAGGAGTACAAGGGGAATGAAGTGTAGAGAGAGAGAGAGAGAAATAGAGAGAAGGGATATCTGAAGAAATACTGGGCTGGCAAGTTCAGGGGTTGCAAATTGTCATGGAGACAGGCAGAGAGAAGGAGGGAGAAGATGGAGGGAAGCAGGAGAGAGTACTGCAAAACAATGAGGGTCTCTGAAGCAGAACGGGAGGCTAAAATGAAGGAAGAATTGGAGTGTAGATAGGCAGAGAGAAGGAGGGAGAAGGAAGACAGAGGAAAGCAGGAGAGAGTACCGCCTTTGTGCGGGAACCCAGTTCAAGCCTGTGGATTTAAAACAATGAGGGACTAATGCTGAGAGAAGCAGAGGGAGAAGGGAGGAGTACAAGGGGAATGAAGTGGAGAGAGAGAGAGAGAGAGAGAGAGAGAGAGAGAGAGAGAGAGAGAGATCTGGAGAAATACTCGGCTGGCAAGTCCAGGGGTTGGAAAATGTAGCATGCTTTACTTACACCTGGGACTGCCAGTTTGAGCCGCCTGCAGACACGTGGTGGGACCAGACAGCATGGCCCGGGGCAGAGAGAAAGAGGTGGGACGGGGACAGAGCAAGACAGAGAGAGAGAGAGAGAGAGGCACACACACAGAGGAGAGCCTAGGTCGGCCACCCAAGGTCAAAAGCAGAGGTGGAGTTCTGGTCTAGTGTATAGGGTGGGGGATGGGGGTCTTGAGAGGAATAGAGGGACATGAGTGAAGGGCAAAGAATGCCTGTACACAAGCATTCTGACCATTTACCAGAGCGCTGGCAGAAGTCTCTCAAAGCTGAGAATTTGGAGATCTAAGGTACTTAAAGAGTGTAGGAGACACTCCAAGGGTGTGAGGCCCAGGGCCTCTGCTTTAGAGTGTGAGGCTCCCATGTTAGGAGTCAGAGGATGAGGAAGAGGGGAGAAGAGAGGGAGAGGGGGAGAGAGAGAGACAGAGAGAGGTCTGTAGGAAGGAAAATAGATTCTTTTAGTCTCAGCACCCAGGCAAGACCTAAGGCACGTCCACCTTAGATATAGGTGGGCGCTCAGAGACCCCAGGTCTGTGACCAGTGTGGGAATCTCTGAAATTGGGGCTTGCATATCTGTGAAGTCAGCGTCCCGAAAATCACAGAGGAAGCCAAAATTCGGGTCCAGAGTCTGTCCCCAGCGTCCTGGTAATAGGCAGCAAACTGGACAGGGAAAAGGGGAGAGGATTCCCTGACTTAGCCGGCACTCAGGGATCCAAAACGGAACGGAACAGGAGACTAAAAGAATGGAAAAAGAGGATCGGAGAGAGCAGTAGTTAGAACAGGAAGTGTCGAGGCCGAGGGGCAGCTAGAGGGGGCAGAATATACACGGGGTTACACAGAAGGTAGGGTGGGAGATGGAATCTCCCCTCACTCAGGTGCCTGTCCAGCCGGCCGCCCGCGAGGCGACTTAAGAAGTCTTACCATGAGGGCCACACGTATGAACCCCGTGCTCGGTCATCACGAGTGTGATGAGTGCCCAATAAGGTGAAACAACTTGCAGCGGAACCGAGGATTAGGGCCCGATCAGATTCCGTAGTCCGAGAGCTGTGGAACCATAACACACACTCATCTTTCACGCACAGTCACACGGGAATAGAGTAGGATAGGATAAGGAGAGGAGAGAAGATACCTGTGGCTGAATTGTGGTGGATGTTGTCGAGGCCTGCGCTTGGTGTCTGGCTTACCGACTACTCTGAAGCTGCTCTGAGGGGCGTGGGGGGGGCGGGAAATAAAAAGGCGATCCGAGTCACCGGCACCAGAATGTAAGGTTATGGCGTGCTCCCCCCGGAATGAAAAGCCACGAGGTCTGAGTTCTTCGGAGCAAAGTTTAATTTCTCCCCTGGCTATGGGGAGAGGTAGAGCCAAGCCCAGAATGGTGTCTGGCTTGGGAATTTAAGGGAGAAGGTGGGGATGGGATTCAGGGGGAGTGGGGGTGGGTCGGAGTCTGGAATCTGGCTTCTGAAGGGTGAGGGGCGAGGTGGAAGATTCCTGAGTAATCAGTGGTGGCCTGCTTTAGAGTATTGCTGTGACAGACCTGACCTTGGTGTTATGGGGAAGGATTGTGGAAGCGTTTGGAACTTTGGGCTGGGAAGATCATTGAATGCCTAAAGATCATTGCTGTGGAACTTGGAACAGTTTTGCTGAAGGAGTTATTGAAGATGGAAGCCTGGCTTGTGAAATTTCTAGTTTCAACGGGGAGCAGAGATCATCAGGACTGTGTGATCTGGTCAGCTAGGGCTGAAGAACCAGCTGTAAGTAACAAGAGACCAGAACCTGAAGTGAAAGCTTTGTTGTACAGGGACAATTGATGCTGGTTAGCTGGGGCTGAAAAATCAGCTGTAAGAAAAAAGATACTAGCATCACTGTGGTGAAATCTTCTGGGAAGAATTTCTTCAGGGTCAGCACACCGAAGCTGTGATCCAGAAGGGGCCTGAGCCTCCATCTCAAGCCAGAAGCAGGACTTGGTAGTATGTAAGAGTCTCCAATATAGTTCTGGCATTGAAATTTGAGGGGGTCACAGAGAGCAGCCAAGGCTTAGCACTGTGAGAGGTCAGGAAAGACCATTGGGGGAAGTGCACCTCAGTTGCAGTGAAGACCCCAGGATTGCAGGGGTCATGGAGAGAAGCTGAGGCTTTGCACCAGGAGAGGTCAAAAGAGACCATTGGTGAAGGTGCTGCCTCAGTTTCAGTGGAGACCCCAGCTTTTTGGAGATGCCAGGACCATGGGACAACCACCAAGAGCAGCAGCAGATGTGGAATGGAGCCAGCCTGGGCCTTCGAGATAAGCTGTGTGTGCCACAGATAGCAGAGTCATAGATGGGGAGCTGCCGAAACCCTTTGGAACCCAGAAGATCATGAGTGAGTCCCAGGTTTCCAGCCTTGAGCTACTTTGCTGGACTTAGGTTTTGTTTGAGTGTGCCTGGTTCTTCCCTTTGAAATAAGACAGTACTTGTTTTGAATTGTACAGCAGCCCACAGTTAAGAGACTTAACAGACTGTGAACTTTTAAGTGTTTGGACATTCTAAGGACTGTAGAGCTTTTAAGGTTATACTGTCTTAGGTTTTGGTTAATGTTAACATCATACTTTGGGGATAAGAACTGGAAAGGTTGTGGTTTAACAGTGATGTGTTTTGTGTGTCAAATTGACCAGGAGTCAATTGTGCTGGATAACTTTATTGTCAACTTGACACACCTGGGTTGAGGAAGCCTCAATTGGGGAATTGGCTCTATTGTATTGGCCTGTGGCCACATCTGTGGAGTATTGTCTTGCTGGTTGTGCAGTGTTGGAGGGCCTGGCCCACAATGAGTCGTGCTACCCTGGGCAGGTTGTTGTGTACAGTATAAGTGGGAAGGCTGAGCATGGGCCAGTGGAGCAAGCCAGTGAACAGCATTCCTCCGTGGCCTGTGCTTCATCTACTACCTCCAGGTTCCTGCCCTGAGTTCCTGCCTTGGTTTCCCTGAGTGATGAACTACGATCCAGGAGATGTGAGCTGAATAAACCCTTTCCTCCCCAAGTTGGTGTTGGTCAGAGGGTTTTGTCACAGCAATGGAAGACAAACTGGAACAACATGTGTCTAGCTATAGGCTGTAGGAGAAATACAGTGCCAGACAGGAGAAACCTCCATACAATTTGTTGGTCAAGGTAGAGCAAGTGACTCCCAAAATAACACAGGCTATTGCCACAGTCCTTCAAATACCTTTGGAATCCCAACAGTTTTGTGGTGAACTGAATTGCAGATTCTGAACCTTACAGAGAAAATACATCATAAAACACTATTCCCCAAAAGAAAATGACATGCTTTGTCAGGGATTTCCTTTTTTTTTGTTTTTTTTTTCTTTGTTATTATTATTATTATTATTATTATTATTAATATTTTATGTGTATGAGTGTGCTGTCTCCATGTAGGTTGGTGCACACGTGTCATGCAATGCCACGGAGGTCAGAAGAGGGCATCGGATTCCGTTGGAACTGTATCCAAAGGCAGTTCTTAGCTGCCATGTGGGTGCTGGGAATCGAACCTGGGTCCTGTGCAAGAGCAGTCAGTGGGTGCTCTTAACAGCTGAGCCATCTCTCCATCCCAGAGACAACTTTTCAAAGCAGAAAGGCTAAATATCAAATCAGATGGATTCTGATTAGAACTGGAGGTGAAAGACCAGTTGTCTTGCTTGTAATTTAGACCAGAAGATGGCTGTGTTGTCCCACTGGCTACCGGCTGGCCATGAAAGCTTGCCGCAGGGGTGGGGGTGGTGGTGGGGTGGGGTGGGGAGGCAGAGAAGGGCCATTCAATTTGAGGTCAAGGTCAGCGTTCCCTGATAGGGATTTCCAGCAGGCCGGCGGGGGCTACTACAGGGAAGCCATTCGTCTTTCTTTCCCTCCTCCCTACACTCACCCCTCCAGAGATTTATGTTCTTTTATGTTTAATTCAGACAAGAGATTTGAAAGGAAAGAAAAAAAAACCCATCCTCCCTCTTCATTATTACAATGAAAACTCCCACCTTAGCAAAGGGTTAAAATTAGAGCTGATGACTATAACTGGCAGCTCATCTTTAAAACTGAAAGCCTGGGTGAGCGAGATGGGACACACCTTTAATCCTAGCACTCTGAAGACAAAGAGAGAGGCAGGCAGTTCTTTGTGAGTTCAAGGCCAGCCTGGTCTCCACAATGATTTCCGGACCAGCTGGGCCTACAGGGAGACAATGTGGCCAAAAGACTAAATAAATAAATAAATAAATAAAGTTTAAAAATCATTTAAAATTGATTCAAACTATATTAATTTAGAATTTAGTGAGTTCTAGGCCAGCTGGGTGGGGCTACAGAAAAACACTTTTTTCAAAAAGACCAAAAAAAAAAAAAAAAGCCATAGTTGGGGGCATGGTTGCCCCCACCTTCCTTCAATCCCAGCACCCAGAGGCAGAATCAGGCCCAATACTATGAGTTCAAGCCTGGTTGGTCTCCATAGGGAGTATTTCAGTAATCTATTAAATTTATGTGTATGTACCAGTATACATGTATATCGCCCTCATGTATGAGAGTGCACCCCTGTCACGAAAATAAAAAACAAAAAAGAAAAAGAATAGAACTGATACCAAATCATCCAGAAAAATCAATCAAAACAAAATTCGCCCATATGTCCATGTGGGTGTAAGGTTATGGCACGCTCCCCCCGGAATGAAAAGCCACGAGGTCTGAGTTCTTTGGAGCAAAGTTTAATTCAGAGTAGCCGGGGCTATGCTCAGGGAGAGAGAGAGAGCCAAGCACAGAATGACGTCTTGCTTGGGAATTTAAGGGAGAAAGGATGGGGATGAGATTCAGGGGGAGTGGGGGTGGGTTGGAGTCTGGAATCTGGCTTCTGAAGGGTGAGGGGCGAGGTGGAAGATTCCTGAGTAATCATTGGTGGCCTGCTTTAGCAGAACCAAAGGCCATGCCTGGTAGAGCAGTTTTTTGGACCTCCGGTCTTTGGTGTCTCTGCATTCCAATGTGCTTCTGGAGCTCACACCCTAATATTCCAGCTTTTGTTTTCCTTTTGAAAAAGGGGAAAGGTCGTCTTCCTGTGGCATAATTCAGCTGGACTGGGGAGAAGTTCTGTGGGGACAGCTGTCAGAGCTGGAGGGTTAGAGTCCAGTTGTTTTTATTTTGGCTGCTTGGCGTACTCTGCCCGGTGGGTTTGGTCCCGATCAATAGTGGCCAGTACTAGTGGATGCTTTCCTCTGCAAACTGAAAGACAAGCTGGTTTGAGTTTTATATGAGTATACCAGTGCATGGACTTCACAGTACCAACTGGGGTTCTAGTAGGTGTATTAAGCAATTGGAGGGTCCCGGTATAGGGAATGCAGAGGGAAAAAGGATGAGGATTTGGAAAAAGTTTTAGTACAAAGAGCTTCTAGGATGAGGGCACTTTAATCAACGGGGCTCCAAATTGAAGCCATAACCATGAGATATAACGGTGGTATTTTCCTGGCATGGGACATTAGATCTGTCATCTATCCTGAGATATTTTGATAACATGACAAGTAGATCTCTCACCTGTTTTCTCTGATAATAACCTATTGCATTTTCTCTTCTTTAGATTACAGTCGCCTGTTGGGGTGTTTAACCACACAGTTAGCTCAGATAAATTGAAGTTGTTTTGGTGTTAAGGTCAGTTGAGGTTCTGGGTCCTTAACGGGTCACTCAGGCCTTGCGCCTGGCTCCCTTCACCAGTTCCATCTATTTGTTGACAGGGTCAGGCCTGGCTGACCAGGCTTCCCTTTGAGCATGAGGAGCTCTCGCTTAGGGACTTTTCCTCCTTTGACTGAACACTGGCAGGATGAAGTCCTTTAAGTGAATCTCCATACAGCCCTGGCTTAGGATGACTGGTGACTCGCTGCCACAGGACATGTCACAAAGTTGTGATGCAGGACTTAGGACCCAAGTCGACCTCAGAGGGTGGGGCCAAAATATTGTCCCATACAATCCCCTCTTGCCAAATCAAGATTAGAGCTTTAAGTGTGGTTGGCTAAACCTTCAAACTGAGAATTTGGTCCTTACTTGAAAGACAAGCATGGTAATAAATTCTTAATTGCTGGAGCAAACATATTCTGACTAAAAATAAAATGCTCATGTAGAGAACCTGGTGTGGCTGCAGCACAGGCTACGATAACATGTGATTTACACTGGCTTTCATGCCATTTCAGCCTATTGTATTATACAATATAAATTATCTGGCAAGAATGGCATAGCCCACAATGGGGTACACGGCCAATCCCATTAAGGCTATTATTGAGGTTTCTTCCAGCTCAAGGTTGTTCAAAGTTGACATATAAACTCTAGTGCAGTAAGTCCTACACTTGTTCCTTAAGGTCTACTGAAGGTCATTCAAGTACTCAAAGTAATATTGATTTAAACCGTGCAAGGCAAAGTTTCTAACAACTCCATGAAACAAACCCAAGGTATAATAAAGGGTTAAAACTACCTTCTACAAAATGAAGGCCATGTTCACTTGTCCCGATTTTGAATTATAGCTTTGAAAAGGAAAGGGGGGGGGGGGCATTGTCACATACCAGCAGCCAGGGCAGATAATACTTAGGGCTCACCAACATTGGTTACATTCGGATTGTCCGTGTGGTGCCCGCAGAAGCAAACCTAATTTCTTAAAGAATATTAAAAGTAACATGTGAAAGTATAACAGATATACAAAAACAATTTTAAGTAATATATGGGTAACTATTTGTTCACTTCAGGTGTAACTAGTAGTAATAGTACGAATGGTAATGATGCAACTTTTACTGTAAATTGCCAGAATATAAGTAACAATGTACTTTGCCATACAACCATAAATAAGGTTCTAATAAATACATTTGGTCGATGACACTGTGTAAAGTTGTCGCTAAGCAACAGGCACGATGCATTGTAATCATACAGATAGATCTTAATATGATGTTTAACATGTCAAACACATATTTATGCACACATTCCTTTTAAGAGAAATTTTATCTCTAGCAGTTGTATTGTACCATCATATCCATTGGAAAACATTAATATTATTAAAACATGCAGCTCTGATTATTGTGGTGCCAAGGCTAAGATGACAATTGTGCATTTGGTTTTAAAACTATGATCTTATTGAAATATTTAACCAGTGATGGAAAACAGAAATTATTATATATAAGTAAAGAACTGACAATATCAAAGGTACTTAGGCTGTTTCATTGGAGGGAAGGATTACAGTTCATGGTTGGAAGCATGTGCCACTGTCCAAGTACCAGAGTATGAATGATCCAGGGATTTTTTAAAAGTGTTTCTGGTCAGAGGACGGTGGTATAACACAGGAGAGAAAAAAAAGTGCAGTGAACCCGTAAGGGTCAAAGAAATCACGTTCTTCAGATGCTGGAAACAAGAAAAAAAACTGGAAGAGAAAATTTTAGTTGTAATACCTGCGGAAAAATAGCTGATTAGACGAGAAGAAATAAAACCATCAGATAAACAGTGGAGAAATAGAAACCCAGGGTTCGAAGATCAGGCTTTGAAAAAAATTTTTAGAGAGCATGCCAAAAGTAAACTTAATTTAAATTTTTGTGTTTGTGCGCAACTAGAATAAAACAGTTTGAAGTGGCGCACTTTGTTTTGACAAAAAACACAGACATGGACACATGACATTTACAAAAGACACATTGAAGAACGGTTATAGACAAACTTATAACAGACAGGTTGGAAGACACTGACTAATGTATCGCATTAACTTCTGGACAGTGGGAAAATCACCCTTTTATCTAAAGTTGACCTTCCTTGTCCAGAGCTGTAGACAATTATACATTTACAAAGAATTACTTAGAGTTTAAGACATTTGTTTAGGTGGAAAATAGACTATGTTTTTACTGAGGCTTTGCAGCACAGCGCTGTTCTATATACACACTCGAAGGATGGTGGACTGGGTAAGCAGGAAAACTCTGATGGCCTTGTTCGAATTAATTTATCTTAATTTAATGAAGATGTAGTTAGTTAGTGAAGAATCAAAAGATATCCCAGCCAAGTGAAAGTTTACTGCCTGAGGTAAAAAGCTGGATGCAGGTTGGCAGGGTGTGGTAACACACACCTTCTTTAATCTCAGACCAGGGGCTTGTATCCTGAAGCAGACAAAATGGATTTCTGAAATAAATGGGGTTTAAAAGGGAAAAACAATGAAATGGAAAATGTCAAAATCTGAAAATAATCCCTTAAAATTTAGGCAAGTTGTTGTAAAAAAATATATAAAAACCAAAATGTGAAAGGATCAGAATATGTCATTAAATAAATTGCAAGAGAATTAGAATATAGAAATATAGCATTAGTTATTACAAGGTCTGATTGTAAATTCAGGCTTCTTGCCACGTGGTCTTACTGTGGCTCAGCAGAAATGGGGAAGGTGTGCGGCAGACTGGGGAGAAGAGAGAGCTGACCAAGAGAAGTAAAGTTTTTTAAGCTTCAAAGAGAGGATAAGAGGGAGGAGTACAAGGGGAATGAAGTTGTAGAAGAGATAGAGATGAGAATGAAGAGGGATGATCTGAAGAATACTGGCTGGCAAGTTCAGGAGTTGTTCAGAAATGTGCATCTACTTCATTGGATTCAGCGTGGCCAGACATGGGTGCCAGAGATGCAGGAAACAGAGAGGGAGGAAGACGGAGGGAACCAAGAAGATACGCAAAAATGAGGGTCGAGAAGACACAGGCACAAATGAGGAAGCCATAGGTCGGCCTAGACGAATGATGAAAGAGACAGAGGAAGAGGAGTATGGTCACGCCTTTGTGCGGACGTTCAGTGTGGATTAAAAGGGAGTTGCTGAGAGGAAGCAGAGGACATAGGAGGAGTAAAGGGAAAGAATGGGAAATGCCAGTAAGAAAGATCGAGACCATTCCGAGAGAAGGAGAGCAGGTGAGACGGAATACTCCTGCACAAGCCAGGGGAATTTGGAACAAGATGTAGCATGCTTTAGTTTAACTGGAGACATCCATAGGCCGACATGTGGAGGACCAGCAGCTGGCCTCTGCTTAGAAGTGCGGGGGGCTGGCCATTGGAATGACAGGCAGAGAGAGAGAGAAGAGACACGAGAGCTAGTGCACCAAGGAAAGAGAGAGTTCTGTCAGATGGGGGAGCTAGAGGAAGAGGACGAGTGAGGGAAGATCGTAATCGCATGATATTACCGAGCGTCAGAGCTCAAGCTATTATCTAGTAAAGGTAGAACCAGGTTAGGCAGCAGATGGAGGCTCCATTTGGCAGTGAAGGAGAGGAGGAAGGCAAGAGGTTTAGGAGAATAAGATTGTACAGCACCCAGGCAAGACCTAAGGTGAGTCTCACTCACGATATAGGGTGGGCGCTCAGAGACCCCAGGATTGTGACCAGTGTGGGAATCTCTGAAATTGGGGTCTTGCATGTCTGTGAAGTCGGCATCCCGAAATCACAGAGAAGCCAAAATTCGGGTCCAGAGTCTGTCCCCAGCGTCCTGGTAATAGGCAACAAACTGGACAGGGAGAATCGGGAGGGATTCCCTGACTTAGCTGGCACTCAGGGATCCAAAAACGGAATGGATAGAGGAGACTTAAAGAATGGAAAAAGACGGATCGGAGAGAGCAGTAGTTACGAACAGGAAGTGTACGAGGCAGAGGGGCAGCTAGAGGGGGCATCGATATACACGGGGTGTACACAGAAGGTAAGGGTGGGAGATGATCTCCCCTCACTCAGGTGCCTGTCCCAGCCGGCCGCCCGCGAGGCGACTTAAGAAGTATTACCATGAGGGCCACACGTATCAAACCCCGTGCTTCGGTCATCATAGTGTGATGAGTGCCCTATGAGGTAAAAATTGACCCAGGGAACCGAGGATTAGGGCCCGATCAGAATTTCCGTAGTCCGAGTGATGGAACCATAAAACCACCATCTCTCACCACAGTCACACAGGGAAGAGAGTAGGTAGGATAAGGAAAAGAGAGAAGGTTACCTTGGCCATGAATGGTGAGAGGATGTTGTCGAGGCCTGCGCTTGGTGTCCTGGCTTACCGACTACTCTGAACTGCGTCTGAGGCGCGGTGGGGGGGCGGAAATAAAAGGCGATCCGATTCACGCACCAAAATGTAAGGTTATGGTGCGCTCCCCCCGGATGAAAAGCACGAGGTCTAGGGTTCTTGGAGCAAAGTTTAATTCAAGTACCGGCTAGGCTCATGGGGAGAGAGAGTAGAGCCAAGCTCAGAATGGGTCTGGCATGGAATTTAGGGAGAAGGTGGGGATGGGATTCAGGGGAAGGGGGGTGTGTCGAATCTAGAATCTGGCTTCCTGAAGGGCAAAGGGGCGAGGTGGAAATTCTGAGTAATCAGTGGTGGTCTGCTTTAGCATAACCAAAGCCCATGCCTGGTAAGAGGTTTTGGACCTCCAGTCTTAAGTGTCTCTGCATTCCGATGGGCTTCTGAAGCGCACACCCTGACGTGGGAATCCTTCACCGCGACAGCCTTATGGACACCAAAGGGAGAGAAAACTGTACACATATGTCTTTTCAAAGGCCCTACCAAGATAAAACATGGTAATACATTCGTACATATAAAACAAACAAATTCCTATTTCATACTTTAAATTACTTTTCTTTTATGCGGAAATAGGACATCATCCTGACATGCCAGCCACTGTGCAAAGGAAAACCAAGAAAGGGGCAGGGGGGTGACACCCAACGCGCGTGACTGAAGCTTCCGTTTTTTTTTGTTTTTTTCCTGGTGTTCTGTTGTTCCTTTTTCTTTTTTTTTTTTTCCTGTTTTCTGTTTTCTTTTCTTTTTTTTCCTTTTCTTTTTTTTTTTCCCTAATGACCCGAAAAGATGAAGGTGGTTGTATTAGGCAAAAAATATACAGAAATGGGGCCTACCCAGACTGCTGGCCTGGTATGTGTTATGGACACCTCTGACCCTTAAGGGGGCCTCCAAGTCACTTTACCAGAAGCAGATGTCTTGCTTGCCTTACAAATGGAGTGGCTCAGGCCTTTAATCCCAGAGGAACTCTCTGAGGTCCAGGCTAGCCTGCTGACTGTAGAGAGTTTCAGGCAGCTGAGGCGATAGGTAAACTGTCTTTAAAATACACACACACACACACACACACACACACACAAGAGAATGGTATTGATCAGATCTTCAATAAGATAATTATAGACTCATACCATAATGAAAAAATAATGCAAAAATTATCAAAAAAGTGAAAACCACACAGAGGCACACATCAAATTATCATCCACAATGATCAACTCCTCATTATGCCAGAGAGGCAGGAATAGTTCAAAACATGTAAGACAATAAATGTCATAAATCATATAAATGCACTCAAAAACAAAAATCACATGGTTATCTCAGTAGATGCAGTATTGACAAGATTAAACATGCATTTAGGATAAAAATCCTAGCACAAATTGGACTGGAGGGAACATCTCAACATAATTAAAGCTGTATAAAATAAATCCAATTCTACCATTATTCTAAATGGAAAAATTCAGGAACAACACAAATCCTCCACTCATTTTAAATATAATACTTGAAACTCTTGCTAGAGCAATTAGTCAAAGGGAAGTACGGGAGTACTAATTGGAGAAGAGTTTAAATTACCCCTTTTACAGATGATATAACAGTATACCTAAGAGACTAAAAAAAATTCCACCAGAAAACTCCTAGGAGTGATTAACACATTCATATATTTTGCACCATGTGTCACTTCAACACTACCAACAGCTAACTACTTGGAATGCAAGAATAGCCTGAACCCTCAACTCAAACAAGGCCAAAGTTATTCTGGACCCAATAATTACTAGGCTCCTATGAGCAGGTGGCCTGTTGTGCTCAGGGGAACATGTGCATAGGAGGGTGTGGGTAACAAGGTCTCTTGGGGTTTGCAGGTAATAAAAATAGTCTATGGTCTTATATACCCAATGACATACTAGAAAATGGAGACTAGAAGAATGACAATCAGGGATGAGGTAGGGAGAGTGGGATGACCCTGGGAGGAAGGTTTGTTGAGATGGTATGGGCAGGGTGGATTGGAAACACTTCTGCTTCCTCATTGATGAGACACTGGGTGAAGCCAGCTTCCCAGATCAGTATGGTATGGTGAGGGTAGTGGAATGGAACACTACCTGGTTCACATGCAATGGGGGAAGGAAGGGAGAAAGTAGTCCAGGCAGCCTCAGTGAAGGTCCACTGTGAGTAAGAGGCTAGGGTAAGAGGATCCCAGGAAGTCACCTCACCTTTATGACATCAGTCCAAAAAGAACTCAGAATCCTGGTTACCAGCAACTACAGGCAAGTGGCAATCTGAAACACCTCACCTGTTTTGAGAGACTGGACTGAGCAGGATGTTGCTTTGCTGTTTGCTGCCTTCTGGAGGCTCAGACCCCAGAAGACCCAGGAATCCAGTGTTTGGAAACTCCTGGAGATGCAGGGTGTGCCGTTTAGCTCATCATATCTGGCCATTTTCCCATGGGGACACACAAGGGACACTGGTCAGTCCAAAGTAGAAAGCTTGCGATACCCCTCATATACCCAGTACATCAATGTGTGTGTGTGTGAGAGAGAGAGAAAGAGAGAGAGAGAGAGAGAGAGAGAGAGAGAGAGAGAGAGAGAGAGAAAGTCAACCATAGGAAATTATCTTGTTTTGAATTTAGTGTATGTCAATAAATCATTGAGAATTATGTTAGAGTTTGTAAGTTTGAACCTTCCGTTCTTTGTCCTTCCTCAGGATGAAGAAATAGCAGCTCATATTTTTCATGAGCTCTGTAGCTTAAGGCCCCAGAGTGCTAAAAATGTGAAGAAGTTGGTGAGCTACCTGTCAACTGCTGTGTGGAATGGGGCTATGACTTTGTATGTAGCTTCATTAACATCTATACAAGGTACACCACCTGGCAACTGCTGACCCGGATCATGCAAAGGTGAGTGAACAGGTTCAGGGCAGCCCAGTCTTCCTGGTTTCCTTGTAGGAAGGCTCCACTCTTCGTGGGGGCACATTCCTCTTAGGGGCTTTGTCAAGAACAAGAGGGATTTGCCCATGGCAGCACTGGCCCTGGTTCTAGCCTTTCAAAGTACTCAGGCCTGGATAGGAGACTCTAGTTTATGGCATTGGCTTCTCCTAAGCTGTAGATTGTCTTCCACACATTTTTGAGGCTTTGAGGATAATAGTCTTTCTCCCATTTGTAAACAGACTTTCGCTCTACAATTGCAGTACAGGGCATAACTGTAAGGATCCCAAGGGGAACACCAAGAATCCTTGTCCCAACCAATGAATCAGGAAATAAGCAGTTTGGGTTCAGTCAGATTACATGAATCTCCCTGAATCCTCTGTGACAGCAGGCTGTTTCTCAGGCTCTCATTTTAGATCTCTCAAGGCAGCAAAGGCTAAACCCTCCCAGTCCAGATAGAGCTTCTGCTCATAACCCCACAGATTTCCTGGTGGGTGGGGGCCACAGTGCCTTAGAGATGGCAACCTTCTGTATTCATACAGATACGGACCCTTCCAAACTGAGGATGGTGAAGATGACCAAATGGAAAAGAAGTGAGTGGGTTTTGGGTAAGGAGGTATGTAAGATACCATCTGCAGAATGGAGTAGTTGTGTGCTAGTTCGAGGGATTGAATCATGGCTAGACATCTTCTTACTGGGATTTCCACTAGAGGGAAGAAGCTGAGACTTCACCTGCAGAGGGGAATGAATAAAAGAATTGGGAGGTCTTCAGGGTCATACAGGGCAGAAGGGAGGATGGTAGCTAAAAGTCTGTCCCTGTGAGAATTCATCCCCACCACAGACCAGGCAGTTTTCCCAGTCTGACCACTGGGTGACTGGACAGAGACAAACCAGGCAATCTTACCTTTTTTTTTTTTTTTTTTGTCTTTTTGAGACAGGGTCTCCCTGTAGCCCCAGCTCTCCTGGAACTCACTTTGTAGACCAGGCTGGCCTTGAACTCACAAAGATCCGCCTGCCTCTGCCTCCCAAGTGCTAGGATTAAAGGTGTGCACCACCATGCCCGGCTCCCAGGTAATCTTATCTTAACCCTAACTTTGCCATTTATTCATTCACAGACATAAAGCAGAAAGCTAAACTAAATAAACAGATCTTTCTACATAGACCTACCTCAGGATATTACTGTTGTTATTCCCCCTTGATATTGTTGTTGTTGTTGATGATGATAAGATTGATTGATGATTGATTAATACTTCAAGACCCTCTTTGCTTCTTCATTTTCTTCCCTGGGTATCCACATACCTAGTCCCCAACCCACCCAACATTCTTACAATCAGAGCCCCACCCACCTAACCAGAGATCAGAAGAAGGACAACTTTCCTTTACTCCAACGTTTTGGTTTGTTTTTCATTTCTCTCTCTCTCTCTCTCTCTCTCTCTCTCTCTCTCTCTCTCTCTCTCTCTCCCTCACTTCCTAACCCTAACCCTACTGCTAACCTTAACCCTAACCCGTCTCTGTCCCCAGGCCCACCAACCCCAGACTTGGTTAGTTCATTTCATCATTGATTTACTTTCTTTTCCTATCTATCCATGCAAGGTCCAGAGCTATCTATCTCCAAACAAAGCCCCATGGACTCAGAACTCTTGACGTCAAGGATGACACCACAAAGAGCTGCAGTCTGGTGCTTGCTGCTGAAACTGAATTTAATTTGTATCACTCTGCGTGGCAATGTGAGAACACACAAAGATGTGGGGGGAGGTCCCTCACCCTTGCGCTTTTCCAGTGTACTCAATAAATAATTGTTGTTGCTTGAATAGCACCTAGCCGAGGGGTCCTGGGCGGGTAGGGGCAACCACACTCTGGGTCAGCACCCTTCATTGTGTGTGAGTGCATTCATGTTAGTCACACAATTTCTTTTAGTTTGTTCTTTTGGACACATCACAATCTTTTCCTACTTTTCTGTTGTTTTGGTCATTACATAGGTGTTCCTTTCTTTACATTCACACTCTTCCTCTCAACCCTGAATGAATGGAGGGTCTTCTTCCTTGTCTGTGGACTTCAGGCAGACTCACGATGATGACCACCTAGCCACTCTGCAACCTGCAGTACCCCTCTCCCCCAACTCTCTCAATCAATCTCTCCCCCCCCCAGGGGAAATCCATCTACTCCTTCAGAATACATGGCTCCTATTAACCCTCTTGTAGTTCTGGTTCCTTGTCAGACACTACCCATCTCTTTTTCCCGGGTCCCTGATCACCACCATGATCTGCCCAGGAAGGCATGTCCCCCCACCCCCCTTCTGGCATTCTGGAAGTGCATGGCTGGTCCGTTTTCTGTGATTTTCTGGGTGGGCCCATCCACCTATAAATTCTAGATATCACCGAATGCTGACTGACATGCAACCTCCTTTCCCTCGGGAAGGCTGTGTGCCTCTCTCTTCCTTAGCAGATAATAATAATATTATTATTAATAGGGGCTGGAGAAATAGCCTAGTGGTTAAGAGCACCGACTGCTCTTGCAGAAGACCTGGGTTAGATCCCCAGCACCCACATGGCAGCTAAGAACAATCTGTAACTCCAATTTCAGGAGAACTCCAGTTCTAGGGGAATCCGACGCCCTCTTCTGACCTCCACGGCATTGCACGACATGGGTGCACAAACTTACATGCAGACAGTACACTCATACACATACAAAAATAAATAATAATAATAATAAAGCTGTCTGTTGAATGAAGATTTGATTCCATTTCTACTTCTTTTTTTTTAATTTTTTTTTATTTATTTCTGTAATGTGTATGAATGTACTGTCTGCCTGCAAGTGTGTGCACCCGTGTCGTGCAGTGCCGCGGAGGTCAGAAGAGGGTGTCGGAATCCCCTGGAACTGGAGTTCTCCTGGAATTGGAGTTTCAGATGGTTCTCGGCCACCATGTGGGTGCTGGGGATCGAACCCAGGTCCTCTGTAAGAGCGGTCAGCGCTCTTAACCACTAGGCCATCGCTCCAGCCCCCATTTCTACTTCTTTATCGTCACAGTGTATTCATTGCCTGCACTTGTGTAAGGAAGGCAGGCAGGCAGGTAAGGTTGGCAGGCAAGGCAGGCAGTCACCAGAGTCAAGCAAGGAGTCAATCAAGCAATGCCTGTGGAGAAGAGAGGAGGGCGTTGGGCTTCCCCTGGAACTGGAGCACCAAAGGGTCCTGCTAAGAGGTAAGGAATTTATATGCCACACATACAAATGGTAGTGGAATGCATGGGAAGGGGAAGTTGAAACAATCCCCATGCCAAAGGGGGGGGGAGAGAGAGAGAGAGAGAGAGAGAGAGAGAGAGAGAGAGAGAGAGAAATGAACTTAAATTTCTGCACAGCCAAGAAATAAACATGTCAATAGATCACCTAGACAAGATATGAGAAATTCTGGAGGCTAATAACTAAAACAAAGAGAGAGAAGGCTAAGGAATCGAATGCACGGTTTTTGGAAATTGTTTAGAAATGGCGGAGGGAAGACGGGTGTGGGGACGCATGCCTTTAATCCTAGCAGAGGCAGGTGGATCTTTGTGAGTTCAAGGCCAACCTGGTCTACAGAGTGAGTGCCAAGGCAGCTGAGGCTACAGGGACATCCTGTCTCAAAAAGGCCCAAACAAACAAACAAACAAACAACATGGCAGAGGGTGCACTTGTTTGTTTTTGTTTTGAGGCAGGATATCCAGAATCAGGCTGTCTGTCCTCTGAGGCTATCCGGAATCGGGCTCCTCTGAGGCTAGCAGGAATCAGGCTGGCTTGCTGCTCTGCTGCCTGTCCCCAAAGAGACAGACAACATTTTCCTCCTCTGTCTGCCTAGATTCGGCTTTACTGCCCCACACAGATCCAACTGCCAGTGGCCCTGCCTCTCGAGTGAGTGCTGGGATTTTTTATTTTTATTATAATTTTTTTTGCGGGGGAGTCTCTTTGACATGGGAGTCTCCCTTTAGCCTCAGCTGGCCTGGAACTGTGGTCAGTCCTGTGAAATCCATGAGGCTGGAGCTATTGCCAGGTGTGGTGGCACATGCCTTTAATCCTAGCACTTGGGAGGCAGAGGTTGGCGGATCTCTGAGTTCAAGGCCAGCCTGGTTTACAGAGCATGTTCGAGGACAATCACAGTTCCAGGGAGTCTCTGCCTCAAAAAGACAAAAAAGAAAGAAAGAAAGAAAGAAAGAAAGAAAGAGAAAGAAAGAGGCTATAATGAGGAAGAGATTTACTTCTCAAGTTCGCTTGAGAAAAGATTTAGGGGCCTTACAGTCCCTGAGTAGCCCAGGGGTCAGTCCTGGGAAATTACACTGTTATGTGAAGGCATTTTTGTCCTGAAACAGTTCTAAGGTCAAACACTTTCACTCTGAAAATCAGAAATCCTTAGTAATTGCACACAATTACCAACAGGTGGCACCCGTTCACCTTAACATTGGAAGAATGGGTGGGTCTTGTCCTTTCCCTGTGAGTTTGCGAGGATCTATGAGGCCAAACGTAGGGTTTTGATTGTTTGTTTGTTTTGTTTTGTTTGGAGGTGAGGTGTCTTTTTGAGACAGAGTCTCCCTGTAACTCCAGCTGGCCTGGAACTCACTTTGGAGTCCAGGTGACCTTGTATTTTTGTTTGATTCTTATTATTATTATTGGTATTTTTGAGAAAGGGTCTCCCTTTAGTCCTAGCTGGCCTGGAACTCGCTCTGTAGACCAAGGCCTGGTGGCTCAAAGTGCGCTTGTTTGTTTGTTTGGGCTTGTTATGGTGTAATAGGGTCATTTCACCAGAGAATTCCACTGGTGCAGACACAAAAGGAAACAGATGGAAAAAGGCTTTAGTTAGTCAGTTGCAGATGACTGTACACCAATATTAAGTCCAGGATGTGTAGGTAACTCCGAGTTACAGTCGGGAGATGTTTCTGTAGGAAAAACCCTATCCAGGGGTGAAAAGTAAAGTGCAGAAGCCATTGGGGGAGTGAATGAGTTTGTTTCTAAGCGGACGCCCCCCTCACCACACACACACACACACACACACACACACACACACACGTGCTGACCTCCTGTTCTTCTCACACTCATGCCCCGGTTCAGTTGAATTAAAAAAAAAATTTTTTTTACTCACATACTTTAAAGTATGGGCAGCCATGCCCCAGGCTATGGTTTTTGGGGGTTTTTTGTTTTTGTTTTTTGTTTGTTTGTTTGTTTGTTTGTTTGTTTTCCATAGCCCCAGCTGGCCTGGAACTCTCTAGTTTGCCAGGATGGAAGGTAAATTGTAAATTAATGTAATTCGAATGAATTTTAAATAAATAAATAAATAAGTAAATAAATAAATAAATAAATAAATAAATAAGCTTTTTCATGTGTATTTCTGCCCTATCTTGAGAATTCTAAGCAGTGTACAGGAAGATTGTTATCTATGCAATGCTGCAGTAAATTCTGATAATTTCACACTTTGTTTGTTCATATGCAGCCTACTCTAACTTGATAAATCATTGCACTATTTCAACATTTTAGTAATAGAAATTTAAGTTGGGGCTGGAGAGATGGCTCGCTAGTGGATAAGAGCACCGACTGCTCCTGCAGAAGACCCGTGTTGGATTCCCAGCACTCATGCGGCGGCTAAGAACTGTCTTTAACTCCAGTTCCAGGGGAATCCGACACCCTCTTCTGATTTCCACCGCATTCCATGACATGAGTGCACCAACCTACATGCAGCAGTACACTCATACACATTAAAAATTAATAATAATAATAATAATAATAATAACAAAGAAAAAAAATCCCTGACAAAGCACTGTCATTTTCATTTGGGGAATAGACTGTTTTATGACGTATTTTCTATGTAAGGTTCAGAATCTGCAATTCAGTTCACCACAAAACTGTTGAGATTCCAAAGGTATTTGAAGGACTGTGGCAATAGCCTGTGCTATTTTGGGACTCTCTTGCACTACCCATATGAACAACCTGTATGGAGGTTTCTCCTGTCTGGCACTGTATTTCTCCTATAGCCTTCAGCTAGACACATGCGCTCATGTGTAGATACTCTATGTGTAGGTTTTTATGCTTACTAATCCATTTCTGATGATATGCTTATTGAAATATTTCTTTTTTTAAAGGATTTAAAGTCTTTTTGAGGGGTGGTTGTCTCATTCTTTAAATTTTATTTATTTTTGTATGTGTATGAATGTACTTCCTTCATGAAAGTTTTGTGCACCCGTGTCGTGCAATGCCGAGGAGGTCAGAAGAGGGTCTCAGATTCCCCTGGAACTGGAGTTCTCCTGGAATTGGAGTTAACATACGGGTCTCGGCCACCATGTGGGTGCTGGAGATTGAACCCGGGTCCTCTGCAAGAGCAATCGGTGCTCTTAACCACTAGGCTATCTCTCCAGCCCTATTAAAGTATTTCTTAAAAGCCGGGCATGGTGGTGCATGCCTTTAATCATAGCACTCCGGAGGTAGAGGCAGGCTGATCATTGTGAGTTCAAGGTCAGCCTGGTCTACAGAGTGACTTCCAGGACAGCTGGGGCTCCAGGGAGACCCAGTCTCAAAAAGACGAAAAAAATTTTTTTTAAATGTTTAGACATAAAAACATTAATAATTAGAATGAATTTTAAACAAATAAAAATAAAAACCTGTTTCATGTGTATTTCTGCCCTATCTTCATATTTCTAACTCCTGTACAGGGAGATTGTATCTATGAACACATAAGAAGGTCATAATAGTAGTAGCTTAGCCTACACATATTAAGATAGGTCAGCTTCATATTGTGCTGTTCCTGGGGTCCTCCTCCTGTATGTTCTGCGCTTAGAATCATTGATCAGAATCGGAAGTAGCTTCTGTGCTTTAATGATGGCCTTTTTTTTAGACTTTGTATTTATTTATTTACTTATTTACATAATTATTTATTCATTTATTTTCCCCCACCTTTTTTTTTTTGCTTTATGTGTGCGAATGTATCACCTTGTTTTATCTTGGTAGGCCTTTTTATAAATAAATTTTTAAAAATTATTTATTTATGTATTTATTTTTATGTGTATGAATGTACTGTCTGCATGTAGGTTTGTGCACCCATGTCATGCAGTGCCGCAGAGATCAGAGGTGGGTGTTACATTCCCCTAGAACTAGAGTTAATGATGGTTCTCTGGCGACAAGTGGGTGCTGGGGATCTAACCAGGCGCTCTTAAACTCAAGACCATCTCTGCAACCCCTTTGCTAAGCCTTTGAAAAGACATATGTGTATACCTTGGGTTTCGGTAAGGTGCTGGGATTGAAGGAAGGTGTGGGCAACCATGTCCCTGCTTATGACTTTTTATTTTGGTCATTTTGAAAAGTGCTTGTCTGTACCCCACCCAGCTGACCCGGAAATCTCTAAATTGTAAATTAATATAGTTTGAATCAATTTGAAATGATTTTATTTATTTACTTATTTATTATTTATTTATTTATTTATTTGCCCTGGCCCATGGGGTCTTCAACAGTGGCCCGAGGAGAAAGTTACCTGAATGAGAGACAAACCAGACACAAAGAAGGAGACCAAGACAAGAATCTGATCGAGGTCTCAAATTCTATTTTTGTAAGGCAGTAATATATACTGGAGCAGGCAGAAGAAAACAGCCCCAGTTGGCATAGTTTAAGGCCGTTAGGTTGCTAGGACACCTAACTGCCTATTGTTCTCTGGGGAAGGTTATGGGTGGGTGAATTCCCAAGAAGTGGAGTGTTCTAGTCAAACGGGGCATGCTGTCCTAATAGGTTAACTATAAGCTTGATTAGCTGCTTTGTGCTAAATGGGTGAGCCTTGGAGAAACAGAAACCTAAGGTGGCTCTAGATAGCTGTGGCAAGACAGTTTCCTAGTAGCCATAGCTCCCAACATTTATTTATTTATTTATTTATTTATTTATTTAGTTAGTTAGTTAGTTAGTTAGTTAGTTAGTTTTTTGCCACCGTGTCTCCCTGTAGCCCGAGCTGGCCCAGAACTCTTTGTGGAGACTAGGCTGGCCTTGAACTCACAAAAATCTGCCTGCCTCTCTCTGTCTTCAGAGTGCTAGGATTAAAGGTGTGTCCCACCTCACCCACCCAGCCTTTCAATTTTAAAGATGAGCTGTCAGTTATAATCATCAACTCTAATTTTAACCCTTTGCTAAGGTGGGAGTTTTCATTGTAATAATGCAGAGGGAGGATGGGTTTTTTTCTTTCCTTTCAAATCTCTTGTCTGAATTATACATATAAGAACATAAGTCTCTGGAGGGGTAAGGGTGGGGAGGAGGGAAAGACGAATGGCTTCCCTGTAGTAGGCCCTTCTTTGGCCCACCCCCCACCCCACCCACACACACGAGGCAAGCTTCCAGGCCCAGACTGTAACCAGTGGGACAACACAGCCATCTTCAGGTCTAAATTAGAAGCAAGACTACCGGCCTTTTGCATCTAGTTCTATCAGAATCCATCCGATTTGATATTTAGCCTCTCTACTTTGAAAAGTAGCCTCATCTGAGATGTCCTGAGGCCAGCGGAAGGAAGAGTAGGAGAGCAGGTAGGGACTGGGTGCCTCAGCAAGGCTGATTGTTGATCCTTTAATACAGCTGTCTTTGGCTTGATTGGCTTTTGTGGTTGTGGGGGCGGAGTTATCCTCCCAGCTGCTATTAAAGTGGGGTTGTGTGACTCTTGAGATCTCCTGAGGCCAGTGGAAGGAAGAGCAGGAGAGCAGGTAGGAACTGGGTGCCTCAGCAAGGCTGATTCTTGATCCTTTAATCCAGCTGTCTTTGGCTTGATTGGCTTTTGTGGCTGTGGGGGAGGAGTTATCCTCCCAGCCGGTATTAAAGGTGGGGTTATGTGACTCTTGAGATCTGAGATCTCCTGAGGCCAGTGGAAGGTACCCGGGTATGGGCTGAAGAGCCGCCCACCCCCCCACCAACTAGGATTACGAAGCCATCTGAATGAGGCAAGCAAAGTAAGACTTCAACACAGTGAAGAGGCATTTAGGACTCACATGGGAATACAGGCAAGGAGAAGCCCATATGCCAGGATTACGAAGAAGAGACAACACTGGAAAGGGGCAGGATAATCCTGAACCAAGCTCTACCAAATCTATGGAAGACTCCTGCAGTGGGATCCCTCTGGAGATGCCCCTTTATATCAGAAACACAATTGGGAACATATTTAAAGAACTAAGAAAAGAGAATGAAGAACTCAAGAAGGTCCTAGAGAGAGAGAATGACAAGCTCTGGAAGGAAGTAGAAACACTGCAAAGATCCCATGCTGAAAAAGATAAGGAAACCAACCAGCGAAGCAAAGAGCTACAAGAAGAGATTAAGAAGCTCCAAAAAGAAGTAGAAATACTAAAGAAATCAGAAGAGGAAATGAAAAAGGAAATCAAACACTCATCCATTCAAGAGGAAAGGAATGGAAAAAGCCTCAGAAGCAGAATGGAGGAACCAGAACAAAGAATATCAGACCTGGAAGATAACACAGAACAACTAAAAACCTCAAGGAAAGATTATGAAAAATTTAAAAATACACAAAAGTGGAACAACCAAGAACTGTGGGACACTATGAAAAGATCAAATCTCTGCATCATAGGAATAGAGGAAGGAGAAGAATCACAAGAGAATGGTATTGATCAGATCTTCAATAAGATAATAGATCTTCAATAAGATAATTATAAAGCCAATCTTTGCTTTCCACGGGTTTGCATCTCATACAGGGCTCTCTTTCTTAATTTTACTAATAAAACATGAATAGCAAGATGTACAGGGTCATAAAAACATGAATTATCATGAGAATTAATGTTATAGGCACAAGCATAAATGTTTAGATGGTATTTGATCTAAGAACTGTTGCTTTTTTTATTTTATTTTCGTATGTGTATAAATATACTGTCTGCATGTAGGTCTGTGCACCCGTGTAGTGCAATGCTGTGGAGGTCAGAAGAGGGTGTCAGATTCCCCTGGAACTGGAGTTAAAGATGGCTCTCAGCCACAATGTGGGTGCTGGGGATAGAACCCGGGTCATCTGCAAGAGCAGTCGGTGCTCTTAACCACTAGGCCATCTCTCCAGCTCCAAACTGTTGCTTTTGTGCCAAGGGATGACAACGAATTTCTGGTGTGGCCTACAATATCCCTTAGTCACTAGAGGATGCAACCTTATGGTATCAACTGCTTGGTAGACCTCAAGGGCGCCATAACAAATTAACTCATTTGGTGAACTAATATCTGGCTCCCACTAACTGTTGCATTTCCAGGCAAGTTAGGTATAGCTGACGAGTCTTGCTTGATGCAGGAGACCATTACTATTCAGTGGTCTTTGTGGTGTTCTCTGGCACTTTGGAGACCAACTCACTGTCCATTTGCAGGGTGAGGTCTCTAAACACCGTTTTATGCTAACACCATGTATACCCAGTAAAATATTTAATTGTTATTAGACATTTGTAACTTTACCAGTTACCTTTAATAAACATAAATAAATGACAGACAAATAGCCATAAATGTTGTTGAAGTCAATGTATCTGTTAGCTGTTTGATTATAATAACCATTCTGAGTCTGGGAAGGAAGGGCCAGATCCAACTCAGAGTCAGCCATTACTGAATTTAAACAGCATGCAAATATATATAAAAATACATAAAGCCAATTAAAATTTTCAATACCAAAGGCATAAAACAAATTGTTTGATGAGTTGAATCTATTTATCCATGTTTATAGTTGACATTCATAGAAATAAACCTGGACTCAGGATCTGCTTTCCAGGAATTCCGGTAGCCACAGTGTGATTTTCCTCTTAAGTAGCTGCTAAATACAAAGAGGAAACTTTATTATGTAGCAACAAATCTCATATGATCTTAAATGGCTTTAAGTCTAATGTTCGGAAGCACAATCTCTGAGACTTTAAAGAAAGTATAATCATTACTTGCCTTTTGGTTATACTTTCCTTTTGGGTGTTTAAGTCCATACAGTTAGCCCAAATTAACCAAGCTTTGTTTTCTCAAGTTCTGTTAAGGATCTGGTCCTCAAGGGCGACTTGGGTTTGGGGGGAAGCCTCGTGCCCCTTTTGGCTTTTTATTTCTCAGTTCCATCCACAGGAGGACAAAGTCAGGTCTTGCAGGGCCAGGCATCCCTTTTGGAAGCATGAAGAAATTTTTGTCTTTATAAACTGGACAGTGGCTAGAGCTCCATTAGTGGATCTTTAAGACCTCCTTGCACAGGAGGACTGGTGACTCACGATTGCAGGACATTTTAAGTGATGCCCTCATACACAGTCCCCTGGGACTTAGTTGACCTCAGAGGGAAAGAAACAAAGTCATTCCTTAAGTCCCTCACCCTAATTGCAAAGGACATTAGGTATGGTCATCATCCATCCAGAAAGGCTACGTTATACCAGACTGATAGATTTTATTACTGTATATTATTTTAGATAAGGCTTAAGCAATAATTCAAGCAGCTTTGTATAACACTGACTGAAAGAGGGATTTAAAAGAAAAATTATAGAGAACATTTGTATGTGCCAATCCCAAAATTATTGTTATACAGATTTTATGTAGAACAAACGTGGTCAACAGCAATTTATGTCTCCATTTAACTCAGATGCATTACCATTTTTTTCAGAGATTGGCACATACAAATGTTCTCTATAATTTTTCTGTTGTTCAGTATCACCTTGTAGCATTCTCTTTCACCTCTAAGATGATTTTATGAAAAAATTAAGTTTGCTTACCAAGTTAATCACATACAGTCACCCAAAACAGCATGGGTGAATTTGATGAAATCTGTACCTTGATTCCAACCTATAGGTATGTATAATACAACTGCCTTCTGGAGACTCAGGGGTCAAAAAACAAAAACCTAAAAAAAATGGGGGAGGATACAGATAGATATGAAACCTTTTTGTCAAAAACCTTGCAATTCAAATCTTAAAACTAACTATAGGAAAAGATTTGTATGTTCCAACAGGTCAAAATGTCACCAACTTAATGGCTGAGAAAGAAAAGATACAGCTTTGCATCGAGTAGGATGTACCAGAAAGTGCCAACAGAAAGGTTGGCCTGTCTGAACATTGAAAGGAAGAAAAGGCTCAGATTGCTACAACATCAAACCCCTCTGTGTATCCTACTTGTAACAACTATGTATAATGATTCCTAAGGAAACTTACCTGCTAGGAGCCACAAAGGTTTTAATACAAGAGACTTTCGTACCTCCCCCCATAGAACAAGGAGAAATATGATGATGATGAGGTCATTCTCCAACTGTAAATTGGAGACAACTATTATAGAGGTAATCTCTTATAAAACCGGTAAAACTGCCTTCTTTAATTGACTAATAGACATAGGAACTGTCAAAAGGATTATTCTCTATTCAGAACCAAATATAATATTAAAGTCTCCTTAAGCTATGCACTTAAGCAAAATATATTAATGCAGGAGCTCTGACATCAGCAATGGATTATTCTACCAAGGAGATGTTGGCCAGGGGATCCAAGCCCCCACAAAAGGTAAAGGCTCCTTGCCTCTAAACTGGGATACCTGCAAGAAGAGAGGCGATAAGGCCCTCCTGTCAAAGACCTGATGTTAACATGGGAAAGATGTATTAAGACCACATGTGCAAGTGTAAAGATGGTCTCTGGCATACCAGAGAGTGTTACCAAAGGCCACTAAATCAATAAAGCAAATATGGGTCGCCTTGAGTCAAGCAAGACTCTTCCGTCAGCACCAGTTACACCTCACCTGCCTGGAAATACTGTGCAGCAGAGGCAGCCATATGTCTGTACATTCCAAATCTATATCCCAAATTGGCTATTTGCTCTCTCCTTGGAGGAATAACCCACGGCTGATGCCACAAGCTTACACCCTCTAATGGTCAGGAGATGTTATAAGCCACAGTAAGACTCTGTCATATTCAACAGAAAAAAATGTAATTCATGGATTAACATACCATGCAAACATCTGTGTCTATACCGGGGTAGCCTACGATAACAATTGGTACTGTTTGAATACCTATATATCTAATTGCTTATGCTTCATTAGTAGGATCGAAAGGTTATTCCTGGACAGACTGTCAGCCCATGAAAGAAAACAGCCAGAATTGACCAGAGTCCAAGACAACAGCTCCAGAGAAAGTAGACTGTTTTGCTTCTCGTCCACCTGTGCCCCTTTTCTAAGCCTAGGGAAAAATCTGCAGAAGAGGGGGCGTGGTAGAATGTAAGGGCTGTGATTGGGGTGAATGGTGAAACTACAACAATGTGGCCTGGACACTCATATGATCAGCTTAATTGAACATGCGGGGCCCCCCCTGCTGGATGGTGGGACCAAGGGGCTGTGTGGGTTTGGACACAGCTACTTATAAATTGGTTTTGCATGAAGGATGCTTGTACTCATAGATTATCACTTATTGTTTAAAAATGAAAAAATCTGAGAGAAAGATGCAGGACAGTTATGGCAGAATGCATGATCTGGGATGGGCTGAGGTGGGGTGGGGGGAAGGGAAGGGGAAATATGCCTGAACTGAATTGGAAAATGATGTATGAAATACACAATGCATCAATAAAAAAAGAGGGATTTAACACTATAAGTTAAGCAGGCATAGCCCAGGAGAGAGATTTAAACAATATCATGCTTATCTTAAATGTAAACACTTTACTACAATTTACTACAAACAGGAATAGACTCTTTCTTTTTCAGACCCCCTATCCTGATTTGTTCTCCCAGAAAGGTAGGAGTTGTATCACATACTGGGAGACAGGAAATAAGATGATAAAGATTACCAAGCTCACCAAAATTGTCTTCTTCTTGACTGCATGCAGCTGGTTCAAGAAGATAGAATCTAGTTTTTTGGACCAAATTATCTTGTCAGGACAAAAAAAAATATCAAAAGTAACTCTTGGGAGAAACAAACAATACATCTTTCAGTAGCCATAGATAATCTACTATTTTTCTGTGTCCATTTAATCCAAATATGTAACAGGGAGTCTAATGCAAGCCAGGAGTGTACTGAAAATTTACAACTCTATATTTATGATCCTATTTGATATTTTATGTTCTCAGTCCCTTGTGTGTGTTATTATGTGACTGTATATAAAGATCTGGCACAGAGCTCTGACTGTGTCAAGATGTTCAAAGGAGACCCCAGGGAGAAGTTAGAACACAGACAGATGAGGATTGTGTCAGCTGCTTCCAGTCCCAGAGGTACACACCAGCCTTTCTCCATATTCAACAATGTTTGAGGTGTTTCACTAGATGGTTTATTTTCATTATCTCGTTTACTTCTCTCTGTAATTATTCTTTCTTCCCATTTTGTACATGAGGACTCTGCAACTCTGCGGGGACCTGAGATATCTCAAGAAATAAACCATGGAAGTTCTGGTTCCTATTAAGAAGGAGTCTTTCTTTCAATACCTGCCTTAGTCCCAACCTGTCTCTCTGCCTTCCAAGGGCTTCACCTTGCTCAGCTGCCTCCGTAGGAGACAAGGATGTTCATAGCCATGACTTTGGGGTGTGTGAGAGCTACTTAAAACACTCACAGTCTTGTGAGAAAGCAATGAAGGAGATGTTTTCCCTCAAGGACGACTAATAAAGTGACCCCCCACCTCCCGCCATAACTTTATGATTGGACACAGCAGTAACTGGATGGATGTAAGAAAAATATTGTAAGGTTTATCATTTAATTATTTTTAAATCATGCATATGTGCATGTGTGTCTGTGTGTCGATATGTGCACATGAATGCAGGTCATTATGAAAACCAGAAGAGTGCTATATGCCCTGGAACTCTAGTTACAGGTGTTTGGTAGTCTCCCAACACGCTTGTTAGAACTGACCTCAGGTTCTCTGCTAGAGAAGAACATGCTCATAACCTCTGAGAGAAGTCTCCTAGCTCCATCAGCTTTTAAAATATAATGATCTCGGGGCTGGAGAGATAGCCTAGCAGTTAAGAGCACCTACTGCTCTTGCAGAGGACCCAGGATCGAACCCCAGCACCCACATGGCGGCTGTGAACCGTCTGTAATTCCAATTCCAGGAGAACTCCAGTTCTAGTGGAATCTGAGACCCTGTTCTGACCTCTGCGGCATTGCACAACATGGGTGCACAGACCCACATGCAGAAAGTATGTTCATACACATACAAAAATAAATAAAAATTTAAAAATATATAATGATCTCGGAGGCTGAGTAGATAGCTTAGGGGTTAAGAACGCTAGGGATTCTTGCTGAGGAGATTGGTTCAATTACCAACACCCACATAAGAGCTAACAGTGGTCCATAACTCCTGTTTAGGGGATCCACCTGCCTCTTCTGTTGTCCACAGGCACTAAGAGACTATATATATATATATATATATATAGTAGTATATATATAGATACTCATACACTATATATATATCAACAAATAAATAGTGAATAAAGACAATAGGTTGTTGGGGTGGATAAATGGGTCAGCTCTGGGGTTTGGTTCCCAGCCCCATGTGATGCTACCTAACCACATCTGTAGCTCTAGTTTCAAATCATTCAGTTGGATGAGGTGCACTGAGGCATGGTGGGAAAAAACTCATAATAAAATAAATAATTTTAAATGATCTAACTGCATCAACATAGGAAAAAAAGTTAAAATGAAAGAATGGACATCGTTGCCAATCTGCACTTTAACAATATAGCAAATACGAGGGCTGGCCGAGCACAACACCTGTTAATCCAGCACTCAGAATGCAGAGGTAAAGCAGATCTCTGTGATATTCAAGGACAGCCTGGTATAGAATAGTGAGTGCCAGGACAGCTGTAACTCAGTGGACCCTCTCTCTCCTCCTCTCTCTCTCTGCTCTATGTATATATATATATATATATAATAATATATATATAATATATACAAACATACATGTTTGTACTAAGACAATACAATATAAAATTACACCAGCTTTCTATGGGTCTCAATATTAAGAGTGATTTAAATTTTAATGTTTATTTTTTCACAATTTTTGGCAATAGGCACACATTACATTTAGGATAATCATTTATTCAAATAAACTTGAAGTATTCTCTCACTATGTGATGGTCATAAGGAATAGAAGTGAATTTCTACCGTTTTTTAATATACCCACTTGTTATATAACTGTATACTTTTAGGACACAGAAAGAACTCAGACGTGGAGGGAAGTCAGGTATATGAAAGCCTTCACTTTGGGTGTTGTACTATAGGGGGACCTTTCTTTTGCATCAGTTTGCATTATTGTTTGCTCTGTGTTCTTTGTTGTAGTGTGTGGGGTTAGAGTTTTGGTTTCTAGACAGAAAAGGACTAGCGTAACATTTGCATTCCAAGGATGTGGTTTCTGAACAAAGATCATGAAAATAGGTCAGTACAGGTTTCCCAGGACACTTGAAAGTTTTGAAATCCTTTGAATATAGATTACTTTACCTCTCTCAACCACTCTAAAAAGATGACCTTAGGTGAGGAGGAGTTGAAGTCATGATTGCATACAACTGGAAGTATAAGGAGTCAAGGAAAATTGAAATAGAAATGGAAAAGTCAGACAAGCACTTAAGTGCTTTGGGTCCTTTTACTATCTTGCATGAGCCTTAGGTTTAGAGGTTCCATTGTAGATTTGTCACTGAGGCTTGCACAATTCAGACTCTACTGTGCAACAAACAGGCTATGAAGAATGCGGATGTGAGAGCACTTCAGTGACTCTAGAGGACACACAGAAGAGAGTGCAATTCTGATTTATTCAGTACAACAGGTCATTTATATAGGTAGTGAGACAACATTTCCTAGCAGCCAATACCAGATCGCCACATCACTGCCCCTCCTTGTTGGTGTGGTAGACCCAGAAATGTACATTTGTGAGAACAGTTAAGTTCATGGTGACAAGAAGGCCAGCTGGCACATGCTCAGTGCAGCCTGATTCCAGGAGTGCTGCCCCACACCTTCCCCTTTTGTGTTTCCCCCCACAGCCTCAAAGAGAATTATAGAAGAGATGGTCTGTTACCTTCATCTGACCTGAATTTCCAACACTGTGTATAAAAATACAACAACAAATCAATCCTCAAGTAAGAACAATACACAGAACACGAACCAGTAGCCATAAGGAATAAACATAAGGAATACTCACTATCAGTTCTATTCTTTTTCTTTTTTTTTTAAATTTTTGTGATGGGGTGCACTCTCATACATGAGGGCGATATACTTGTATACTCGTACATATGAATAAACATAAAAGATTACTGAAATACTCTCTATGGAGACCAACCAGGCTGAGCTTTAACTCACAGTGTTGGGCCTGTCTCTGCCTCTGGGTGCTGGGATTGAAGGAAGGTGGGCAACAATGCCCCCGTCTATGGCTTTTTTTTTTTTTTTGGTCCCTTTGAAAAGTGTTTTTCTGTAGCCCCACCCAGCTGGCCTGGAACTCTCTAAATTATTTATTTATTTATTTATTTATTTATTTATTTATTTATTTATTTATTCTATGTGTATGAATGTACTGTCTGCATGTAGATTTGTGCACCTGTGTCATGCAATGCCATGGAGGTCAGAAGAGGGCGTTGGATTCCCCTGGAACTGGAGTTCTCCTGGAATTGGAGGTACAGACTGTTCTCAGCCATGGGGTGGGTGCTGGGGATCGAACCCTGGTCCTCTGCAAGAGCAGTTGGTACTCTTAACCGCTAGGCTATCTCTCCAGCCCATAAATTCTAAATTAATATAGTTTGAATAAATTTTAAAAGATTTTTAATCTTATTTATTTATTTATTTATTTATTTAGTATTTTGGCCACAGTGTCTCCCCATAGCCCCAGCTGGCCTGGAACTCATTGTGGAGACCAGGCTGGCCTTGAACTCACAAAGATCTGCCTGCCTCTCTCTGTCTTCAGAGTGCTAGGATTAAAGGCCTCTGCCACTATGCACCCTGCTCAGCCTTTCAGTTCTAAAGATGAGCTGCGAGTTTTAACCACCAACTCTAATTTTAGCCCTTTGCTAAGGTGGGAGTTTTCATGGTAATAATGCAGAGGGAGGATTTTTTTTTTCTTTCAAATCACTTGTCTGAATTAAACATACAAGAACATAAGTCTCTGGTGGGGCGAGGTTGGGGAGGTGGGAAAGAAAGACGAATGGCTTCCCTGTAGTAGCCCCAGCCGGCCTGCTGGAAATCCCTATCAGGTCAGGCTGACCTTGAACTCAAAGTGAAAGGCCCTTCTCTGCCTCCCCACCTGTGCTGGATAGCTTTAGTGTCAACTTGACACACCTGGGTTGAGGGAGCCTCAATTGGGGGAATGGGCTCCATTGGATTGGCCTGTGGCCACATCTGTGGAGTATTGTCTTGATGTTCAAGCAGTATGGGAGGGCCCAGCCCACAATGAATGTTGCCACCCTGGGCAGGTTGTTGTGTACTGTATAAGAAGGCAGGCTGGGAATGGGCTAGGGGAGCAAGCCAGTGAACAGCATTCCTCCATGGCCTGTGCTTCAGCTTCTGCTTCCAGGTTCCTGCCCTGAGTTCCTGCCTTGGGCTCCCTGAGTGATGAACTGTGACCCAGGAAATGTGAGCTGAATAAACCCTTTCCTCCCCAAGTTGGTGTCGGTCAGAGTGTTTTGTCACATCAATGGAAGACAAACTAGAACACCACCCCACCCCACCCCCACCCCCACCCCCACAGCAAGCTTCTATGCCCAGCCTGTAACCAGTGGGACAACACAGCCATCTTCAGGTCTAAATTAGAAGCAAGACTACCGGCCTTTCGCATATACTTCTAATCAGAATCCATCCGATTTGATATTTAGCCTTTCTACTTTGAAAAGTTATCTCTGGGATAGAGAGATGGCTCAGCTGTTAAGAGCACCCACTGACTACTCTTGCACCTGACCCAGGTTTGATTCCCAGCACCCACATGGTGACTAAGAACTGTCTTTGGCTCAGTTCCAGGGGAATCCGACGCCCTCTTCTGACCTCCTTGGCATTTCACGACATGGGTGCACCAACCTACATGCAGACAGCACACTCATACACATAAAAAAAAATAATAATAATAATAATAACAACAACAACAAAGAAAAAAGAAAACAAAAAAGGAAATCCCTGACAAAGCACTGTCATTTTCTTTTGGGGAATAGACTGTTTTATGATGTATTTTCTCTATAAGGTTCAGAATCTGCAATTCAGTTCATGACAAAACTGTTGGGATTCCAAAGGTATTTGAAGGACTGTGTCAATAGCCTGTGTTGCTTTGGGAGTCTCTTGCACTACCCTGACCAACAACTTGTATGGAGGTTTCTCCTGTCTGGCACTGTATTTCTCCTGTAGCCTTCAGCTAGACACATGCGCTCATGTATAGATACTCTATGTGTAGGTTTTTATGCTTACTAATCCATTTCTGATGATATGCATATTTAAATATTTCTTTTTTTAAGGATTTGAGGTCTTTGGGGGGGCTTATCTCTTTTTCTAAATTTTATTTATTTTTGTATGTGTATGAATATACTGTCTGCATGTAGGTTTGTGCACCCATGATGTGCCATGACGAGGAGGTCAGAAGAGAGTCTCGGATTCCTCTGGAAATGGAGTTCTCCTGGAATTGGAGTTACAGACGGCTCTCAGCTGCCCGTGTGGGTGCTGGGGATTGAACCCGGGTCCTCTGAAAGAGCAATCATTGCTCTTAACCACTAGGCTATCTCTCCAGCCCCATTAAAGTATTTCTTAAAAGCCGGGCATGGTGGCACATGCCTTTAAACCTAGCACTCAGGAGGCAGAGGCAGGCTGATCCTTGTGAGTTCAAGGCTGGCCTGGTCTACAGAGTGACTTCCAGGACAGTCGGGGTTACAGGTAAACCCTGTCTTGAAAAGACCAAAAAAAGTTTTAGACAGGAAAAAATTAATATAATTAGAATGAATTTTAAATAAACAAAGACACAAACCTGTTTCGAGTATATTTCTGCCGTGTCTTCAGATTTCCAAGTCATGTACAGGAAGATTGTATCTATGAACATGTATGAAGGACATAATAGCAGTAGCTGAGCCTATGTGTATTTAGGTAGGTCAGCTTCATACTTTGCTCTTCCTTGGGTCCTCCTCCTGTATGTTCTGAGCTTAGAATCATTGATCAGAATCGGAAGTACCATTGGTGCTTTAACCATGGCGTATTTTTTTAGACTTCGTATTTATTTATTTATTTACTTATTTACTCAATTATTTATTAATTTATTTTCCCCCACCTTTTTTTTTTTTTTGGTTTTATGTGTACGAATGTATTACTTTGTTTTCTTGTGCTTTTTTAATATATTTTTTTAAATTATTTATTTGTTTATTTTATGTGTATGAATCTACTGTCGGCATGTAGGTTTGTGCACCTGTGTTGTGCAATGCCTTGTAGATCAGATGGGGGCGTCGGATTCCCCTGGAACTGGAGATAACGATGGTTCTTAGCCACAATGTGGGTGCTGGGATCTAAACCCAGTGCTCTTAACCACTAGGCCATCTCTCCAGCCCCTTTTGCTAGGCCTTTAAAAGACATATTTGTACAGCTTCCTCCCCCTTTGGTTTCCATAAGGCTGTTGTGGTCAGGATTTCCCACATGGACATATAAGCGGATTTTATTTTTGTTTGATTTTCTGAATGATTTGGTTTCCAGTTCTATCTTTTTCTTTTATTTAGTTTTTGTGAAGGGGTGCACTCCATACATAGGGTGATATACTCATACATACGCATAAAAGAATAGATTACTGAAATACTCCCTAGGAGACCAACTAGGTTGACCTTGAATTCACAGGTGAGCCTATCTCTGCCTCTCGTGCTGGGATTTGAAGGAAGGTGGGGCAACCCATGCCCTGGTCTGTGTTGTTGCTTTTTTTGTTCAGTTTTTTTGTTTTTTTTTTTTTTTTTTTTTTTTTATTTTTGTATGTGTATGAATGTATTGTTTGCATGCAGGTCGTGCACACCCGTGTCCGTGCAATGCCGCCGGAGAGTCAGAAGAGGTCTCAGATCCCCTGGAACTGGAGTTCTCCTGGAATTGGATTACAGACGTTTTAGTCCGCCAGTGGGGTGCTGGGGATCGAACCCGGGTCCTCTGCAAGAGCGTCGGTGCTCTTAACCGCTAGGCTATCTCTCCAGCCCTTTTGGTCATTTTGAAAGATGCTTTTCTGTAGCCCCACCCAGTTGCCCCTGGAAATCTCTAAATTGTAAATTAATATAGTTTGAATCAATTTAAATGAATTGATTTTATTTTATCATATTACTTATTTTATTATTATTATTTTTATTATTAATTATTGGTCTTTTTGAGACAGGGTCGCCCTGGTACTCCACCTGTCCTGAACTCACTTTGTAGACCAGGCGGCATGGAACTCACAAAATCCGCCTGCCTCTGCCTCCCAAGTGCTAGGATATAAAGGCCGGCCCACCCGCCAGGATTTCAGTTTTTAAAGCTTGTATTTGCCCTCTCTACTTTGAAAAGTAGTCTCGCTGGGTATGGTTGCACATATCTTTAGTTGGATCTTTGTGAGTTCAAGGCGAGGCTGTTCTACATCGTGAGTTCCAGGCAGCTGGGACCCTGCCTCAAATGCCTATATATATAAGTATATATATATTTTTTTTTTGTTCATTTTCTTTTGCCCGTGTGTGTGTGGTGTGTGTGGTGTGTTGGTGTGTGTCTGTATGTCTCTGTCTGGTGTGTCGTAATGGCGTGAAGATCTAATTGAGTGTCCTCCCACAGTTTTTAGTTTCTTCTGAGACCTAACCAGGAAGTTGATTGTGTTTATGAACATGCAAGAAGTACATTAATATACAGTAGCTTAGCCTAAATATAGTCAGCTCTGTTTAATCTAAAGAAGTATGATGGCAGGCTGTGGTGAGGTTTTTTTTTTTTTTTTTTTTTTTTTTGTTATAGGCACCTCATTTCTCTTTAGTTCAGGTTGTTTGGCTAACCATGGTCTTTTCCTGCTTCCATGGGAGTTTTACAGTTTTTGTCCCCCCAATTCTATGAAGTTATGTCATGGTGGGATTCTGATTGAGGATTAATTGAATCTCTTTATTACTTTGGGTAGGATGGTCTTCTTTACTTATTGTTTTTCCAATCTATGAGCTGGGAGTCTTCAATATTCTGTGTCTTTCATTGGCATTTTTTTTTTGTGTGTGTCTTTTCCAGACAGGGTCTCTCTGTAGCCCCAGGCTTGTCTGGAACTCACTCTCTTAGACCAGGCTGGACTTGAACTCCACAAAGATCCCCTGGCTCTGCGCCTAGGTTTTAAAGGCATGTGACCCCATGCCCGGGTTATTCTTGTGTCTTTCAAAAGCTTCCAAGACTTACTTGAAAATTTGATTGTAGATTATTTTATTATTTTGTATTTATTTATTTATTATTCATTCATTCCTTTACTTTTGAAGACAGGGACTTCCTGTAGCACCAGCGGCCTGGAAATCCTTATGAGGAGGGCTGTCCTGACTTTCATGTCACAGTGACCAACCGCCTGGAAATAAAGGGAGGGTGCATCACCCCTTGCTATGGCTATTCTTATTTTTTATTATTATTTATTTAGCTTTGTGTGTGTGTGTGGTGTGTGTGTGTGGTGATGTGTGTGAAAAGATTTCCCTGGAGCCCCAGCGGCCTGGAACCCTGTATGTTCAGTGGATGGACCTGGATACTCAAGGAGTTCCTCTGTCATGCTGGGAAAGGTCTGGGTCACCTATTTTGCAAGACAAGCAAGACAGCTACTTCTGATAAAGTGACATGTAGGCCTCCTTAAGGGTAAAAGCTGTCCATACCACATACCGGACCGCACTTTGTGTAGGCCGTGTTCTAGTTTGTCTTCCATTGCTGTGACAAAACCTCTGACTGCACCAACATTGGGGGAGGAAAGGGTGTTTATTCAGCTTACATCTCCTGGGTCAGAGTTCATCCGCAGGGAGCCCAAGGCCAGGGAACTCAGGGGACCAAAGCAGGAACACTGGAGGCAGGAGCTGAAGCAGCACGCCATGGAGGAATGCTGTCACTGAGTTTGCTCTCGCTGTCTGAGACAACAGGGACGAGAAGTGGACATGTGTGAACACCTGGACTGAGACAGTGGTCATGTTTGAGACAAAAAGGGACTAGACAGTGTACACGTCAGGAGACAACAAGGGGACTTAGACATGGAACAATTCTGAGATAACAGGGCCTGAGGAGCTTGGCATGTCTGAGATAACAATGGAGTTCAAGACAGTATGGCTTAGTTGTTTAAGAGCACGACCGCTGTTCAGAGGGCCTGTGTGCGACATCCCAGCACCCACATGGGCGGGCCGGGAACCGTCACTAATAGAAACTCCAGATTCCAGGAGAACTCCAGTTCCACGGGAATCCGACACCCTCTTTGACCTCCCAGCATTGCACGACAGGTGCACAAATTGCATGCCGACAGTACTTCAATACACATACAAAAATAAATAAAAATTAATAAAAAATTTTTAAAAAGAAAATGTCATGAGACTACACGGGACTCAGATTCTGGAACATATGAGACAAACCGGGACTGAGACGTGCGGACATGTCTGAGAAAGCGGGCCTGAGACATTGGAAATGCCTGAGACAACAGGTACTGAGACCATGGACAAGTCTGAGACACAGGTCAGGTCCATTGACAAGTCTGAGACAACAGGAAGTGAGACCATGTAAATGTCTGAGAAATAGGGACTGAGACTAGTGGACCATTATTGAGACAACAGGGACAGAGATAGTGGATATGTCTGAAAGAAGCGACTGAGACAGTGGAAAGTCTGATACAACATGGACTTTAGAATTGGACATGTCTGATACAACGGGACGAGACAGGGACATGGCTGGGGACAAACGGGAATGAGACCGTGACAGTCTGAAATACCAGGGAAGGGACAGTGGACTGTCGAATCCAAAGGGAGTGAGACAGTGTACACATCCGAGTCAACAGGGTTTGAGACCTGGAAATGGTCTAGAGAAAACAGGGAATGGACGGGGACATGGCTGAGACACAGGCAGCAACGAAGTGGACATGTGTGAATCACACATGGAGTGAGACACTGGACATTTCTGAGACTACAGGGACTGAGACAGTTGGACAGGTCTAAGCAACCAGGGTCGAAGACAGCTGGACCTGTCTGAGACAATAGAGGCTGAGGCAGTCAGGTGACATGCCTAGCCAGTGAAAAGTCCTGTCTGATATGACAGTGCCTGAGATAGGGGACAAATCTGAGACAACGAGGACTGGGAACGTGACACAGCTGAGAAAAGCAGGACTGAGACAATGGACATATCCTGACAACGACAGGGACTGAGAATTGGATAATTTGAAACAATAGGGACGAGATAGGTGTACATGTCCTGAGACAACAGGGAATGGAGACAGTGGACATGTCTGATACAATTGCCACTAAGGGTCGTGTTCATGTCTGAGACAACGGGGACTAGCAGACATATGTTCAACAAGGTATAGGATATTAGACTACTGATATAGGTGCAATAGATGAAAAAAAGGGACTGACATGAATCTAGCAAGATCAATGATGAATTCTGAGCCCATCAACAAGGACTGAAGTAGAGTGACATATCTGAGACAAGCAGAGATTGAGACAGTGGAACATATCTGAGACAACAGGGACTGACATAACTGTAGTATATTGGACATCAGGGATGAGACTAAGTGAGACAAGGAACTGAGACAAAGGACATGTCTGAACAAAAGGAGCCAGGACATGTCGAGAACACCTTGCTTAACAACAGGGACGAATTGGAAGATATCGTGGACTCTGTTTAGACTGACTCTGGAACAATGATGGATAGTCTGAGAACGCTGAGTTGGACACTGACACTGGAGATATAGTGACTGCAGAAGGACTGAGAGGTGGCATGTGTGAAAAACAGGATTGTAGAAATTAGACATGTCTGAGACAGCAAGGGACTGAGACAGCTGGACATGTCTGAGACAACAGGGACTGAGACAGGGGACCTGGCTGGGGACAACAGGGCCTGAGACAGTGGACAAGTGTGAACACCAGAAGGAATGAGGACAGGTGGAACATGTCTGAGACCAAAATGTAATGACACAGTGGACACATCTGAGTCAACGGGGTTTGAGACCATGGAAATGTCTAAGACAATGGGGACTGTGACAGTGGACAATGGCTGAGACAACAGGCAGCAAGACAGTGGACAATTGTGGTGAAACAACAGGGTGAATGATGACAGTTGTTAATATGTGCTGAGACACAGGGAATAGACGTGGACACGTCTGAGTCAACAGGGTTCGAGAGATACATGGAACCTGTCTGAGACAATAGAGGCTGAGACAGTTGACATAGTCTTATGCCAATCGACAAGTCCTGTCTGAGATGACGTGCTTAGAGATTGTGACACATCGAGACTAGCAGGACTGAGACAGATTGGTACCTTCTGAGACAATCATGGGACTAGACAGGGACATATCTCAGACAAAGGGACAACAGTGGATGGATAGTTTAAAGTCAACGGGACGAGACATGGTGACATGTCGAGACAACAGGGACTAGACAGTGACATTATCGCGACACAGGGACTGAGACAGTGGGACAACCTCTGAGAGAACCCGGACTGAGACCAGTGGACATATCTGAGAAACAGGGAACGAGACACTGGATATGTTTGAAAACAACTGTGACTGAGACAGGTGACATGTTTTGAGACAGCCGGCATAAGAGAGTGCGACACTGTCTGGAGACAACAGGGACTGGACACTGGACATATCAGAGAAAACAGAGACTGAGGACAGTGGACACATCTGAGAAGAACAGTGTGTCTGAACACTGGACATGTACTGAACACAAAGAACTGAGACAGTGGACATGTGCTGTCAGAGAAGGGAACAAGACAGGTGACATATCGAGACAACAGGGACTGAAGACAGTGGACACATCAGAGACAACATGGGACTGAGACAGTGGCATAGCTGGAGACAACAGGGAAATGAGACAGTGGAATTTGAACTACAGGGATTGAGCAGTGGATATGTCTGAGACAAGTAGGCACTGGGACCAGTGCCATCATGTCTGAGAAACATCGACTGACGATAGTGGACAATGTCCTGAGATAACAAGGGTAGTGAGACTTTGAAAATGTCTGAGAAAAAAGGGAACTAAGGATCATTGGAAATGTCTGAGACTCAGAGGACTCAGACATTGGACATATCTGGCACAACACAGGACTGAGATATTTGACATGTCTGAGACACGGGGACGTGAGAACAACTGGGAAATTTGCTTGAGGAAACACCGGATTGAGACAGTGGACATGTCTGCGACCACAGGTACTGAGACCAGTGGACATGACGAGAAAACGAGGGACTGAGACAGTGATTAACGTGAAAAATGGGTCTGAGACAATGTTGAGCTGAAGACAACAATACTGAGTACACTGATATTAGAAAACATAGGACTGAGAAAGACAAATATGACAGCATGTGAATGAAACTTGCGACTTGTTTTAGACAAATTCTGAGACAACAGGTCTGAGACATGGAATATGTCTAAAAACAGGGACTAGACAGTTTCATCGAACAAAGGGACTGAGAAACAGTGACAAGTAGAAAAACAGAGAATGAGAAATTAGACATGTCTGAGACAACGGACTTGAGACAGGTGGACATGTCTGAGACAAGAGGGACTGAGAGACATGGACCCTCTGAGACAACAGTTTTTGAGACAACTGACATGTCTGAAGACAGAGACCGAGGAGACTGAGTAATTTGGACATGTGAGAAACTGTGACTGAGCTTGACATTGAGACAACGGAAATTGTAGAAAGTGCATATGTTCTGAGACCGAGTGGACATTGTCCTGTCGAGAAGACAGGGAGCTTAACGTGGAACACATCAAAACAAACAGGCTGAATGAACAGTGGACACATCCAGAGAAACCTGGGACTGTACAGTTGGAAATATGTCTGACAAACAAAACGGAAACAGAGTCTAGGTGGACAATGTTGAGACATACACGGATTGAGTGACAGTGTCTTTAGACAACAGGCCTGAGACCATGGACATTGTCTGAGGACACCAGGATCTGAGGCCAAGTCTGATGTGGACATGTCTGAGACAACAGTGACTGAGACGTGGACATGTCTGAGACAACAGGGACTGAGACTTTGAATACATGTCTGAGAAACATGGGAATGAGCACACTAGAAAGTCCTGAGATGCAGGGACTTCAGACACTGGAAATATCTGATAAACCGTTATCTGAGGACTTGACATGACTGAGACAACAGTGACTGAGACACTGGAATGTGTTGAGACAAACAGGGACAGAGACAGTGGACATGCCTGTGACAACAGGTAATGAACCATGGCATGTCTGAGACCAACAGGGACTGACAACAGCAGACATGTCCGAGAACAATGGGAACTGAGATCTTGTACATGTTGAACAATAAAGGGCACTGAGACGTGGACATGTGGAGACAACAGGGACTGTAGAATATTGGATATGTCTGAGACAAACACTGACTGAGACAGTGGGCATGTCCGAGACAGGGATTTAGACATTGAACATTTCTGGGACAACAGGAGTGAGACAGATGGAACATGACGGAAACAAGGAATGAGAAAGTGAACAAGTGTGAAATAAACGAGAGAAGAATGTAGAAAAAGGACTGGAACATGTTCTAGAGAAACAGGAGTTGGAAGTGGACATTGGTCAGGGCTGAGACATGGAAATGTCTTAAGACAAACAGGGACTGAAAGATGACATGACAAGACAAACAGGCAGGAAGACAGTGTACCAAGTGTGAACTATATAAAAGTGTGAGAAAGGACATGTCTGAGAACAAAAAGGCGACTGAGACAGTGGACACCGTCTGAGTCAACGGGTCGAGACACTGGACATGTTCTGAGCAATAGGATGGACATTAGAGATGTTTGAGACAAGGATGTAGCCATTTATAGTTGGACCACAGAGTCTCTGAGGTGACCTGACTGGAGACATGGATATGAATCAGGAGAAAATTGGGACTGAGACATGGAAAACCTCTTAGCAACAGGACTGAGACAAGTGGGACATTCTTAGAAAACAGGGAGCTGGACGGAAGTGGATATGCTTGAAAACAAAAGAGGGGACTGAGAACAGGTGGACATGTGTGAGACAACAGGACTGAGACATTGGACATTCTGAGACACAGGGTCAAGACAACATGTCTGATACAAGTGCGGAATAAGATCAGTTCATGTTGAGGAAAACTGGGCGGACTGAGACAGGCGACCTGTCTCTAAACACAGGGAACAGGAAAGTGGACATGTCTTGAAACCACAGATAGACATGGACCTGATGACATAGAGGATCTGAGACCATGGAAAGTCTGAAAAACATGGACCTGGAACGTGGACAAGTGTGAAAAAAGTGAACCAGGGGAATGAGAAATTAGACATGTCATGAGCCAGCAGGGACTGAAGACACCGGACAATGTTTGGGACAAGCATGACGGAGGGAACAGTGGACATGTCTGACAAAGGGTCCAAGAACTGGACATGTCTGAGACAAACAGCATACTGAGAGAGAGTTGACATGTCTCAGACAGGAAGACACGTGTCTGTCTGAAAGACAGGGAAACTTAGACAGTGGAAGCATGTGCAGACACAGGGACCTAGACCGTTGGACACATTCCAGAACAACCGGGCACTGAGACCGTGGACATGGTCTGAGAAAAAAGGGCTGGAACTGTGGACAAGTCCTGAGTCAACAGTGTCCCTGAGGACCCATGGAAATGTTCTACAGAACAACATGGGACTGAGAGAGAGTGGACATGCTGAGACACAGCACCAGAGATCGGACAAGTGTCTGAAATAACAAGGGAACGAGAAGTGGACGGGTGCCTGAGACAAAAGGGGATGAGAAGTGGACCACATCTGAGTCAACAGGGTTCGAGACAATGGACCTGTCTGAGACATAGAGACTGAGACNCTGGCTACCATTAAGTAAACCTTGACTAGAGATACATTTTTCTTCTTAATCTACTTGACTGAACCTTAGGAAATTAAGCTTATTTATGCAGTCTCATCTTTTTCTTTCCATACCAAGCCCCTCAGACTTTTATTACTTACATAGATTTCTCATCATCTTTATATAAATGCTTCCTAAAATATCTCCATATCCTTTAAAATCCTTCCTAAAAATACCTGTCTAACATTTTTCAGTTATTTTAGATAATAACTCTATCCTTTTATTTTATTTAAAAAAATTACACTTTAGGGTAATAGTTACAGTTTTAACTCAAAATGGATACAGACTCGTTTCTTTCGACAAGTAAATTTTTGCATAGCTTTTTTTATTATTATTTGTTTCTTTTTAAGGGATTCTACAATATAATAACACAGTTGTTTTCAGATAACATTGATGTTGCTCAGTTTGCTGTACAATTAGGTAATTGGTGCATTTTGCAAGTATCTATGTCCAAATTTTGAACAACCCAAGTTTCCCATAGTCCAGTTGGAGAAGCTTGTATGCACAGGCATGTTGATCAATTAGGAGTCCAGACTATATTGCTGTGGTCTCATGATTCACCCCTATCCCTCCGCAGCCCTTACATTCTACCATGCTTCCTTTTCCGCAATTTGTTCCCTGGGTTTTGGGAAGGGGGCACATGGACATATGGGAGGATTTTGTTTTGTTTGATTTTTCTGGATGATTTGGCATCAGTTCTATTCTTTTTCTTTTTCTCTTTTATTTTTGTGACAGGGGTGCACTCTCATACATGAGGGCGATATACTTGTACATACGCATAAAAGTAATAGATTACTGAAATACTTCCTATGGAGACCAACCAGGTTGACCTTGACCTCACAGTGTTGAGCCTGTCTCTGCCTCTGGGTGCTGGATTGAAGGAAGGTGTGGGCAACCATGCCCCCGGCAATGGCTTTTTTTGTTTTGGTCATTTTGAAAAGTGCTTTTCTGTAGTCCCACCCAGTTGGCCTGGAAATCTCTAAATTTTAAACTAATATACTTTGAATCAATTTTAAATGAATTTATTTATTTTATCATTATTATTATTATTAGTCTTTTTGAGACAGTGTCTCCCTGTAGCTCCGGCTGTCCTGGAACTCATTTTGTAGACCAGGCTGGCATTGAACTCACAAAGATCCGCCTGCCTCTGCCTCCCAAGTGCTAGGATTAAAGGCTTGCACCACCACACGCCCGCCTGGCCTTTCAGTTTTAAAGATGATATTTAGCCTCTCTACTTTGAAAAGTAGTCTTGCCCCGTGTGGTGGCACACGTCTTTAGGTGGATCTTTGTGAGTTCAAGGCGAGACTGTTCTACACCATGTGTTCCAGGCCAGCTGGGACCCTGTCTCCAAACGCCAAAAAGAAAAAAGTAGTTTCATGTTTTCTAACTGCCCATGTGTGTGTGTGGGGGGGTGGGTGTCTGTGTCTGTGTCTGTGTGTCTGTGTAATGGCATGAGATCTAATTGAGTGTTCCTCCCACAGTTTTAGATTTCTGAGACCTATCCAGGAAGAAGATTGTGTTTATGATCATGCAAGAAGCACATTAATAGCAGTAGCTTAGCCTAAATATAAGTCAGATCTGTTTGATATAAAGAAGTATGATGGCAGGCTGTGGGGTGGGTTTTTTTGTTGTTGTTGTTGTTGTGGTTCATAGGACCTCCACCTCCATTGCTCTTTGTGTTCAGGGTTGTTTGGGCTATCCCTGGTCTTTCCTGATTCCATGGGAGTTTTAAGACATTTTTGTCCCCCCAATTCTATGAAGTGTGTCATGGTGGGGTTCTGATTGGGATTACATTGAATCTCTTTATTACTTTGGGTAGGATGGTCATCTTTACTATATTGATTTTTCCAATGTATGAGCATGGGAGATCCTTCAATATTCTGTTGTCTTTCAGTTGGCATTTTTTTTTTTGTGTGTGTCTTTTCCAGACAGGGTCTCTCTGTAGCCCCAGCTGTCCTGGAACTCACTCTGTAGACCAGGCTGGACTTGAACTCACAAAGATCCGCCTGTCTCTGCCTAGGTTTAAAGGCATGTGACCCCATGCCCGGGTTATTCTTGTGTCTTTCAAAAGCTTCCAAGACTTACTTGAAAATTTGATTGTAGATTTATTTATTTATTTATTTATTTATTTATTTATTTATTTATTCATTCATTCCTTTACTTTTGAGACAGGGACTCCGTGTAGCACCAGCTGGCTTGGAAATCCTTATGGAGGAGGGCTGTCTGACTTTCATGTCACAGTGACCAACCGCCTGGAAATAAAGGGAGGGGCATCACCCCTTGCTATGGCTATTTCTTTATTTTTTATTATTTATTTATTTATCTTGTGTGTGTGTGTGTGTGTGTGTGTGTGTATGTGTGTGAAAAGAGTTTCCCTGGAGCCCCAGCTGGCCTGGAACTCTGTATGTTCAGTGGGATGGCCTGGAACTCAAGAGAGTTCCTCTGTCATGCTGGGATTAAAGGTCTGGGTCACTCTATTTGCAAGACAAGCAAGACAGCTACTTCTGATAAAGTGACATGTAGGCCTCCTTAAGGGTAAAAGCTGTCCATACCACATACCGGACCGCACTTTGTGTAGGCCGTGTTCTAGTTTGTCTTCCATTGCTGTGACAAAACACTCTGACTGACACCAACTTGGGGAGGAAAGGGTTTATTCAGCTTAAATCTCCTGGGTCAGAGTTCATCACTCAGGGAGCCCAAGGCAGGAACTCAGGGCAGGAACCTGGAGGCAGGAGCTGAAGCACAAGCCATGGAGGAATGCTGTTCACTAGTTTGCTCTCCTGTCTGAGACAACAGGGACTGAGAAAGTGGACATGTGTGAAACACCTGGACTGAGACAGTGGTCATGTTTGAGACAAAAGGGACTAAGACAGTGTACACGTTGGAGACAACAGGGACTGAGACAGTGGACATGTCTGAGATAACAGGGCCTGAGGTCTTGGACATGTCTGAGATAACATGGAATCAGACAGATGGCTTAGTTGTTAAGAGCACCGACCGCTGTTACAGAGGGCCTGTGTTCGATCCTCAGCACCCACATGGCGGCCGGGAACCGTCTGAAACTCCAATTCCAGGAGAACTCCAGTTCCAGGGGAATCCGACACCCTCTTCTGACCTCCGCAGCATTGCACGACATGGGTGCACAAACTTGCATGCAGACAGTACATTCATACACATACAAAAATAAATAAAATTAATAAAAAATTTTTAAAAAAGAAAATGTCTGAGACTACAGGGACTCAGATTCTGGACATATGTGAGACAACCGGGACTGAGACGTTGGACATGTCTGAGAAAACAGGGACTGAGACATTGGAAATGCCTGAGACAACAGGTACTGAGACCATGGACATGTCTGAGACAACAGGTAGTGTCACATTGGACAAGTCTGAGACAACAGGAAGTGAGACCATGTACATGTCTGAGATAATAGGGACTGAGACAGTGGACATGTATGAGACAACAGGGACAGAGATAGTGGATATGTCTGAAAGAACACTGAGACAGTGGAAATGTCTGAGACAACATGGACTTAGACATTGGACATGTCTGATACAACAGGGACTGAGACAGGGGACATGGCTGGGACAACAGGGAATGAGACAGTGAACAAGTCTGAAATACCAGGGAAGGAGACAGTGGACATGTCAGAGACCAAAGGGAGTGAGACAGTGTACACATCCGAGTCAACAGGGTTTGAGACCATGGAAATGTCTAAGAAAACAGGGAATGAGACAGTGGACATGGCTGAGACAACAGGCAGCAAGACAGTGGACATGTGTGAAATAACAGGGAGTGAGACACTGGACATTTCTGAGACTACAGGGACTGAGACAGTGGACAGGTCTAAGCCAACAGGGTTCGAAACACTGGACCTGTCTGAGACAATAGAGGCTGAGACAGGTGACATGTCTTAGCCAGTGGATAAGTCCTGTCTGATATGACAGTGCCTGAGATAGGGGACAAATCTGAGACAACGAGGACTGGGACAGTGGACACCTCTGAGAAAAGCAGGACTGAGACAATGGACATATCTGAGACAACAGGGACTGAGACATTGGATATATTTGAAACAATAGGGACTGAGATAGGTGACATGTCTGAGACAACAGGGATTGAGACAGTGGACATGTCTGATACAATTGCCACTAAGGGCGTGTTCATGTCTGAGACAACGGGGACTGAGACAGGTGACATGTCTCAAACAACAGGGACTGATACAGTAGATATATCTGAGACTACACTGACTGATAGAGTGCACATATCTGAGACAAGAGGGACTGAGACAGTGGAAATATCTGAGACAACAGGGACTGCAATAATGGAAATCTCTGAAATAACAAGGACTGAGACAGTGTACATGTCTGAGACAACATAGATTGAGACAGTGGACATGTCTGAGACAACACACATATCTGAGAAAACAGGGTCTGAGACCATCGACATGTTTGAGACAACAGGAACTGAGACAATGGACATGTATGAATCAAAAGGGACAGAGACAGTGGACATGTCTTATACAACAGAGATGTCTGAGACCACAGGGAGTGAGACCATGGAACTGTCTGAGATACCAGGGACTGAGAGAGTGGACATGTGTGAAACAACAGGGATTGAGAAATTAGACATGTCTGAGACAGCAGGGACTGAGACAGTGGACATGTCTGAGACAACAGGGACTGAGACAGGGGACATGGCTGGGACAACAGGGACTGAGACAGTGGACAAGTGTGAAACACCAGGGAATGAGACAGTGGACATGTCTGAGACCAAAGGTAATGAGACAGTGGACACATCTGAGTCAACGGGGTTTGAGACCATGGAAATGTCTAAGACAATGGGGACTGTGACAGTGGACATGGCTGAGACAACAGGCAGCAAGACAGTGGACAATTGTGAAATAACAGGGAATGAGACAGTGTACATGTCTGAGACAACAGGGACTGAGACAGTGGACACGTCTGAGTCAACAGGGTTCGAGATACTGGACCTGTCTGAGACAATAGAGGCTGAGACAGTTGACATGTCTTAGCCAGTGGATAAGTCCTGTCAGAGATGACAGTGCTTGAGATAGTGGACACATCTGAGACTAGCAGGACTGAGACAGTTGGAGACCTCTGAGACAATCAGGACTGAGACAGTGGACATATCTCAGACAACAGGGACTGAGACAGTGGATATGTTTAAATCAACAGGGACTGAGACAGGTGACATGTCTGAGACAACAGGGACTGAGACAGTGGACATATCTGAGACAACAGGGACTGAGACAGTGGACACCTCTGAGAGAACCAGGACTGAGACAGTGGACATATCTGAGAAAACAGGGACTGAGACAGTGGATATGTTTGAAACAACAGGGACTGAGACAGGTGACATGTTTGAGACAGCAGGCACTAAGAGAGTGGACATGTCTGAGACAACAGGGACTGAGACACTGGACATATATGAGAAAACAGAGACTGAGACAGTGGACACATCTGAGAAAACAGTGTTCGAGACACTGGACATGTCTGAGACAAAAGAGACTGAGACAGTGGACATGTGCTGTCAGAGAAGAGAGGAACATAGACAGGTGACATATCTGAGACAACAGGGACTGAGACAGTGGACACATCAGAGACAACTGGGACTGAGACAGTGGGCATATCTGAGACAACAGGGAATAAGACAGTGGACATATTGAGACTACAGGGATTGAGACAGTGGATATGTCTGAGACAATAGGCACTGAGACCATGCACATGTCTGAGACAACATCGACTGAGATAGTGGACATGTCTGAGATAACAGGGACTGAGACTTTGAAAATGTCTGAGAAAACAGGGAATCAGACATTGGAAATGTCTGAGACTTCAGGGACTCAGACATTGGACATATCTGAGACAACCAGGACTGAGATTTTGGACATGTCTGAGACAACAGGGACTGAGACACTGGAAATGCTTGAGACAACACGGATTGAGACAGTGGACATGTCTGAGACCACAGGTACTGAGACCGTGGACATGACTGAGAAAACAGGGACTGACATGGTGGATATGTCTGAGACAATGGGATCTGAGACCTTGTACATGTCTGAAATAATAGGGACAGAGACAGTGGGCATATCTGAAACAATAGGGACAGAGACAGTGGACATGTCTTAGACAAAAGAGATGACTGAGACAACAGGGTCTGAGACCATGGAAATGTCTGAGATACCATTGACTGACACTGTGGACAAGTGTGAAAAAACAGGGACTGAGAAATTAGACATGTCTGAGACAGCAGGGACTGAGACAGTGGACATGTCTGAGACAAGAGGGACTGAGACAGTGGACACCTCTGAGACAACAGGTTTTGAGACACTGGACATGTCTGAGACAACAGAGACCGAGAGAGTTGACATGTCTGAGACACTGGGATATGTCTGAGACAACAGAGAATGAGAAAGTTGATATGTCTGAGACAGTGGACATGTCCTGTCTGAGAAGACAGGGACTTATACAGTGGACACATCAAAGACAACAGGGACTGAGACAGTGGACACATCAGAGAAAACTGGGACTGATACAGTGGACATATCTGACACAACAAGGACTGAGTCAGTGGACATGTTTGAGACTACAGGGATTGAGACAGTGGATATTTCTGATACAACAGGCACTGAGACCATGGACATGTCTGAGACAACAGTGACTGAGACAGTGGACATGTCTGAGACAACAGTGACTGAGACAGTGGACATGTCTGAGACAACAGGGACTGAGACTTTGAACATGTCTGAGAAAATAGGGAATTGCACACTAGAAATCTCTGAGACTGCAGGGACTCAGACACTGGACATATCTGATAAAACCGTTACTGAGACTTTGGACATGACTGAGACAACAGGGACTGAGACAATGGAAATGCTTGAGACAACAGGGACAGAGACAGTGGACATGCCTGTGACAACAGGTACTGAGACCATGGACATGTCTGAGACAACAGGGACTGACACAGCAGACATGTCCGAGACAATGGGAACTGAGATCTTGTACATGTCTGAGATAATAGGCAGTGAGACAGTGGACATGTCTGAGACAACAGGGACTGAGATATTGGATATGTCTGAGACAACACTGACTGAGACAGTGGGCATGTCAGAGACAACAGGGATTTAGACATTGAACATTTCTGGGACAACAAGGAATGAGACAGGTGACATGGACGAAACAACAGGGAATGAGAAAGTGAACAAGTGTGAAAAAACAGGGAATGAGACAGTGGACATGTCTGAGAAAAAAGGGACTGGAACAGTGGACAAGTCTGAGTCAACAGGGTCTGAGACCATGGAAATGTCTAAGACAACAGGGACTGAAAGAGTGGACATGACAGAGACAACAGGCAGGAAGACAGTGTACAAGTGTGAAATAACAGGGAATGAGACAGTGGACATGTCTGAGACAAAAGGGACTGAGACAGTGGACACGTCTGAGTCAACAGGGTTCGAGACACTGGACATGTCTGAGACAATAGAGGCTGAGACAGTTGACATATATTAGCCAGTGCACAAGTCCTCTCTGAGATGACAGCGACTGAGACAGTGGATATATCGGAGACAACAGGGACTGAGACAGTGGAAACCTCTGAGTCAACCAGGACTGAGACAGTGGACATATCTTAGAAAACAGGGACTGAGACAGTGGATATGCTTGAAAAAACAGGGACTGAGACAGGTGACATGTTTGAGACAACAGGGACTGAGACATTGGACATGTCTGAGACAACAGGGTTCAAGACAACATGTCTGATACAAGTGCGACTAAGAGCATGTTTATGTCTGAGAAAATGGGGACTGAGACAGGCGACATGTCTCAAACAACAGGGACAGAGACAGTGGACATGTCTTAGACAACACAGATGTCTGAGACAAGAGGATCTGAGACCATGGAAATGTCTGAGATATCATTGACTGAGAAAGTGGACAAGTGTGAAAAACAGGGAATGAGAAATTAGACATGTCTGAGACAGCAGGGACTGAGACACCGGACATGTTTGAGACAAGCATGACTGAGACAGTGGACATGTCTGAGACAACAGGGTCCAAGACACTGGACATGTCTGAGACAACAGATACTGAGAGAGTTGACATGTCTCAGACAGGAGACACGTTCTGTCTGAGAAGACAGGGACTTAGACAGTGGAAGCATGTGAGACAACAGGGACTGAGACAGTGGACACATCAGAGACAACCGGGACTGAGACAGTGGACATGTCTGAGAAAAAAGGGACTGGAACAGTGGACAAGTCTGAGTCAACAGTGTCTGAGACCATGGAAATGTCTAAGACAACAGGGACTGAGAGAGTGGACATGGCTGAGACAACAGGCACCAAGAGAGTGGACAAGTGTGAAATAACAGGGAACGAGACAGTGGACGGGTCTGAGACAAAAGGGACTGAGACAGTGGACACATCTGAGTCAACAGGGTTCGAGACAATGGACCTGTCTGAGACAATAGAGGCTGAGACAGTTGACATGTCTGAGCCATTGGACAAGTCCTGTCTGAGATAACAGCGACTGAGACAGTGGACATATCTGAGACAACAGGGACTGAGACAATGGGCACCTCTGAGACAACCAAGACTGAGACAGTGGGCATATCTTAGAAAACAGGGACTGAGACAGTGGATATGTTTGAAACAACAGGGACTGAGACAGGTGACATGTTTGAGACAACAGGGACTGAAAAATTGGACATATCTGAGACAACAGGGACTGACACAGTGGACACCTCTGAGAAAACCAGGACTGAGACAGTGGACATATCTGAGAAAACAGGGACTGAGACAGTGGATATGTTTGAAACAACAGGGACTGAGACAGGTGACATGTTTGAGACAACAGGGACTGAGACAGTGGACATGTCTGATACAACTGCGACTAAGAGCATGTTTATGTCTGAGAAAATGGGGACTGAGACAGGTGACATGTCTCAAATAACAGGGACAGAGAAAGTGGACATGTCTTAGACAACACAGATGTCTGAGACAACAGGACCTCAGACCATGGAATTTTCTGAATTACCAGGGACTGAGAGAGTGGACATGTGTGAAAAAACAGGGACTGAGAAATTAGACATGTCTGAGACAGCAAGGATTGTGACAGTGGACATGTTTGAGAAAACATGGACTGAGACAATGGACATGTCTGAGAAATCAGGGACTGAGACATTAGAAATGCCTGAGACAACAGGGACTGAGACAGTGGACATGTTTGAGAAAACAGGTACTGAGACCGTGGACATGTCTGAGACAACAGGGAGTGACACAGTGGACATGTCTGAGACAATGGGAATTGAGACCATGTACATGTCTCAGATAACAGGGACTGAGACAGTGGACATGTATGAGACAACAGGGACTGAGATAGTGGGTATGTCTGAGATAACACTGACTGAGACAGTGGGCATGTCTGAGACAACAGGGTTTTAGACATTGAACATGTCTGAGACAACAGGGAATGAGACAGGGGACATGGATGAGACAACAGGGAATGAGAAAGTGGACAAGTGTGAAAAAAGAGGGAATGAGACAGTGGACATGTCTGAGAAAAAAGGGACTGGAACAGTGCAGAAGTCTGAGTCAACAGGATCTGAGACCATGGAAATGTCTAACACAACAGGGACTGAGAGAGTGGACGTGGCTGAGACAACAGGAACCAAGACAGTGGATAAGTGTGAAATTACAGTGAATGAGACAGTGAACATGTCTGAGACAAAAGGGACTGAGAAAGTGGACACATCTGATTCAACAGGGTTAGAGACACTGGACCTGTCTGAGACAATAGAGGCTGAGACAGTTGATATGTCTTAGCCAGTGGACAAGTCCTGTCTGAGATGACAGGAACTGAGACAGTGGACATATTTGAGACAACAGGGACTGAGACAGTGGACACCTCTGAGACAACCAGGAGTGAGACAGTGGACATATCTGAGAAAACAGGGACTGAGACAGTGGATATGTTTGAAACAAGAGGGACTGAGACCGGTGACATATTTGAGAGAACAGGGACTGAGACAGTGGACATGTCTGATACAACTGTGACTAAGAGTGTGTTTATGTCTGAGAAAATGGGGACTAAGACAGGCTACATGTCTCAAAGAACAGGGACTGATACAGTAGATATATCTGTGACAACAGTGTCTGAGACCATGGACATATCTGACACAACAGGGACTGAGAGAGTGGAAATGTCTGAGACAACAGGGAATGAGACAGTGGACATGTATGAAACAACAGGGACTGAGACTGTGGACATGTCTGAGACAACAGGGCCTGAGGCAGTGGACTTGTCGGAGACAACACACATATCTGAAAAATCAGGGTCTGTTACTATGGACATGCCTGAGACAACAGGGACTGAGAGAGTGGACATGTGTTAAACAACTGTGACTGAGACAGTGGTCATGTATGACACAATAGGGACTGAGACAGTGTGCCACAAGCCACCCAGCTGGGATGTCTTTCACCTGTGGGAGAATCAAAGTCTTGCACAGGAGGGTACAGATTAGGTGAAATAATTGGACTTGACACCAGAGAGAGTTTTTGGATCTAGTGCACCTTTACTGAAATCAAGTTAAGTTTTATACAGGCAGGCAAAACGGCAAGCAAAGCGGCTGGCGTGACAGGCAAGGGATTTGCATATCCTCGGGAGCACAGGGCTTATTGTCTTAGCTTGCACCTGGGCTGCAAGGCCAGCTTTTAGATAAATTTGTACATCAATGAAAGTTTTTACTGCTCACACTGTCTTGATAAGCAATAAAACAGTAGCCTTAGAATCACAAGCCGTTAGCAGTCTTTGTCTCTTCTGAAGTTCCAATTAGTGTTTTTCATCCTTCCAGGGGCTAGAGCTTTCTCAAGGCTTTTTGTTATCTCTAGGTTGTGATTTAAGTTACAAGCCTGAGAAAGGGGGCCTTTTAGCTCTCTATAAATTACACAGTGTTTTTCTTAAAGGAGAAATCCCCGCCAAGTGCCTCTAAGTGTTACACTTTAATATATATAACTGTAACGAAACTTTATCTTACTAGTTTTATTAGATGTAGCTTTCTGCTTAAAGGACTGGGTTTTATTATTATTAAGTTTGGAAGGACACTTTTATTTTTAGTAACTAATCTATGATCTCACTTAGTGTAATGTCTACAATATACTTGTGGGGCAAAGGAGCCTTTAAATGTTGTATCTCTGTATGATTTTACTTAGGTTCATGAGGCTTCTGTTTGCCTGAATTATTTTTAAACATGTTTAACTGTCCCTTGTCTGGGACTGAGGTTGTGCTGAGTTCGGGAGGAGTGTCAAAAGACAATGTACAAAGTCCAACACTCATGAAGCATAACATCTTTGTAATGCATCGTGATCTTAGAAGCTGAGACCGGGTACTCTGTCACTGACCACTAGGAAGCTTAACCTCACAAGGTTATTATCTCCTTGTCTGTTGTTATGCTCACACAGACGACGCCGGAGTTGGTGTGACATTCCCCCGTTTTTTGTTTTTAAGATGTCACGCTGAACTGAGTGAATGGAACTAAGCACAAGTCTGAATAGACAAGGAATGAGGAGCACAACCATGACAATAAGAAAAAAAGCAATCCCTATAAGAATGAAATATTGGGTCCAGTCCAAAGGATTTAAAGCTTTAATGCCTGAATGTAATTTACTGGCTAGAGAGTCTAACTTATCATCATCTAGATGTGACCTGTTTAAGGCAGCAATATCTTTTTGAAGATCGTCCAAATTGTGAGTAATGTCAGTGTCCTTCCAGGCTCCTTGTAAATGATTTTTTACTTTATTTCATTGTTTTGAAGCATTGTAAGGGAGTGGTGTAACACAGATATATTGAAAGGCAGCATGGCACCTGGTCTCCATCCTAGTTTTAATATTAGCTATGTCTTGTCCCAAGGCCAGGACAACTTTTTTTAAGGCATTTATTTTTGACTCCAATTTTTTATCAATAATGGATTTTTCTGATAATGCAATGGAAATATTTTTATTCATTTCATTTACGAAATGAGCTGTGTGTATTTCTTTTACTAAGGCCGAGGTTGAGAGAGTAAAAGTAGTTAATATAGCAATTCCTGCTATAAAACTCTTGGGCCTAATAAGTGCATTTAATTTCTCCAAGGCGTGTAGAGCAGTGTTATCATACCAAGCATCTTGTTGTAAATCCACCGGTAGCATTACATAAGGAGGTCTTTTTACCAAGATCATAACAGCAGTAGTTTTATCCAGGCCTGAATTTATGCAATTAGTAAGTTTACAGGCAGTGCAATTAATGAGATAAGAATTACCAGCATGAGTGATATTGACTTTAGGAGAGCGGCCTAATAATATAGCAAATGGATAAGATACACAAGCATGGGTTGCAAGAGGTGTAGATTACTTTTCCCTGGGTTTCTTTTGTAAAATTATATTTGCACTAGCAGCCAACCTAAAAATATCATAATGAGCAATGGTAGAGTTCTTTAGAGGATTTTTAGGTACCCAAACAGGCTCAACATATCCAGGAGAAAACCATCTTTAGTCCCATTCCTGGGGCAGCATAATTATTAAATATTTTTGCATTATTATTAAAATATTGTGTATAATCATAACTTTCAGAAGAAAAATCCCAAATCTCCAGATTAGAACCTTTAGGTAAATATTTAGTAGCTGAGTGTGGAAATCCACACGTAAGCCAATGGGGTTTTTTTGTGACACTACTTTCCCAAAATTGATCCATATCTCCATAGCACTGTGTGCAGACTGGCAAAGGCATAAAAGGAGCAATTTGAAAAGTTTCATTGTTATAAGGAGATTCCCAAAGTAAGCAATTGTAATTGCCATATTAGTCTCTTATCCTTGGAGGACGGGTCAGGAGCATTGGTAAGAAATGTTCTATAATTTACAGGCAAGCACCCGAGGGGCACTGTTCCTTTGAGTGCAAGACAAATGGGAAGGGAATCTGATCTGCCCACAAAGTTAAAATGGCTTGAACTATTGGGTCTCTGATCAAAGTCCTGAAGTCCACCCAGCAAATCTGTGTCATTAGTTAACACCTTAATGTAATCAGAATCCATCCAGCCCACCGGATGAATGAGAGGGGGTTTTGGCACATATGCCCAATAGCTTTTTCCACATGTTACAGCGGGCTGAGCTGCAAGGAGAGAAAGAATAGCAAGAAATATGAATTCAGGTGTCATAGGCTTCCACCAGGTCCCTCGCTCCATTGATGAGATGGCATAGCTGAGTCCACGTTGACATTAGCCTTGGCTTCTGGGCCAAGGAGAGTTTTCGCAGCGAGGCCTCCAGTGTCCTTCTCTCACACCTTCGCTTCCTCTGATGCCTTTGAGCAAGGCGCCGGCCAGACGAGTCTGTCTGGGATCCAGATGGGACAGCTGCCATCCTGTGGGAACACAAATGTATATCCCCTTCCAGAGGAAATTAGAGTATCCAGCCCCTTCCAGGTACCGGTGAGGAGATCTCTCCAATAGACCAGAGGGAGCTGTTCCCTCTTTAAGCCTCCCCTGTGTTTCATAGCAGGGGAATTTCCTTCGCCATCTGTGTTTATATGATTTATTACAAAGAGGGCATGGCTTAAAAGATGATGTGGAGAGAAATATGAATTAACCTTTTTTAGACACATAATTTGGTTTTTTAAAACTTGATGAGACCGTTCAATTATAGCCTGTCCTTGGGGATTATAAGGAATTCCTGTTACATGGCTAATTTTCCATCGTTGTAAGAAAGTAGCCAAATCTTTTGACGTATAAGCTGGAGCATTATCTGTATTTATTTTTAAAGGATGTCCCAGAGTCATAAAACTTTGAAGGAGATGTTGAATTACATCTCTTACTGCTTTTCCTGTCCTGGCTGAAGCATAAATCATATGTGAGTAAGTATCCACTGTAACATGTACGAAAGCTAGTTTTCCAAATTCTGGGACATGTGTTACATCCATTTGTCACAAGGCTAAAGCCTTGAGCCCTCGAGGGTTTACACCCATTTTAGGTGGGTGATAAACTGGAGGACAAGTACCACAACCTTTTACAATTTGTCTGGCTTGCTTTTTGGTTATATTAAACATTCTTTTTAGGGCTAATGCATTTTGGTGATGTAAAAGATGACTATTTTTTTGCTTTCATTACATTCATGACCAATCTTTTTGTTAAAGCATCGGCCATATAGTTTCCTTTGCTTAGGGGGCCAGGTAAATTAGAGTGTCCCTGAATATGTCAATATAAATTTTTTTGTCCTGTTCTTAATCAGCTGTTGCAGCTGTTGTAATAGACTTAATATCATTGAGTGTCCTGAAAGCAAAGCAGTTTCTATTGCAGGGAACAAATCAACTACATATTTAGAGTCTGTATAAAGGTTAAATTTTTCTGTATAGGTTTGAAAGGCCAAAATTACAGCCTTTATCTCTGCTTGCTGTGCAGAGGTTTTTTCCAGTTGTTTTACTAGCGGTTTTTTACCGGGGGCATAAACCGCAAACTTTTTATTTGACGACCCATCTGTGAATATATAGAGGGCAGCGTCTAAAGGTTGTTGAGAACATTTGGAAGGAAAAATTATTTCTGTCTCTTTATAAAATTCAATAAGGGGATGTTTTGGATAATGATACTTAATTTGTCCTGTAAAGCCTTGTAAAGCTATACCCCAATCTTCATTTTCTATAAGCAAAGTCTCAAATTGTTTTTTTTATTATAAGGTATAATTACATTATGCATTTCTTTTCCAAATAGTTTTTCAGACCTTTTTCTTCCCTTAATAATAATTAATGAGAAGCAAAACACTCTACTTTCTCTGGAGCTGATGTCTTGGTCTCTAGTCAGTTCTGGATGTTTTCTTTCATGGGCTGCCAGCTTGTCCAGGCATAACCTTTCCATCCTACTAATGAAGCACATGCAATTAGATATTTAGGTATTAAACAGTATAATATATAGCCTTTTGGTCCTACTAATGAAGCACACACAATTAGATATATAGGTATTTAAACAGTACTAATTGTTATGGTAGGTTTCTTTGGTATAGACACAGATGTTTGGATGGTATGTTAATTCATGATTTA